>CAMRHE010000740.1:227500-527855 GCA_947044405.1 Leptodactylus fallax | reverse complement strand
TGCTCTGGATAGGCCATAAATACCTGATCGGTAGAGGGCTGACACATGTGGGGGTTTTTTTTGTTTTGTTTTTTTCACCTGCCCCTGCGTAATTAAAAAAAAAATGAAGGAGCCACTGTATGGAGTATAAGCTCCAAAGTGGCCCCCACCCTGTATTATAAGCTCCACAGTGGCCCCCACCCAGTATTATAAGCTCCACAGTGGCCCCCACCCAGTATTATAAGCTCCACAGTGGCCCCCACCCAGTATTATATGCCCCCCACAGTGGCCCCCAACCAGTATTATATGCTCTACAATGGCCCCACCCAGTGTTATATGCTCTACAGCGGCCCCCACACAGTATTATATGCTCTACAGTGGCCCCCACCCAGTATTATATGTTCTACAGTGGCCCACACACAGTATTATAGCTCTCAACAGCCCCCCTCCACTTCGGTGCTATTATTATACTTTGGGGTCTCCTCAGACCCCAGAGTATAATAATCGGAGGCCCAGGGGGAAGTGATTAAAAATAACAAACTCTCATACTCACCTTGTATTACCTTTCCTTGGCATCCTCGCTCCATCCTGTCGTCTTCAGCGTCTTCAGGCCCTTTTCCGACGACGCTGCTGAGGCCTGTGATTGGGCCTCAGTGGTCACGTGGGGGCGCACTGACGTCATTACGCGGCCGCGCCCCCATGTGACCGCCGGGGCCTAATCACAGGCCTCAGTCACATGACAGAAGAGCGCCGGAGAGAACGCTGTGCCCAGGAGAGGTGAGAATATGTGTTTATTATTTTCAGTCACCTCCCCTTGGTGCCATCTATTGGAAAGGGGCCTGCAATATGCCAGGGTCCCTTTCCAATAACAGTATGTATAGCGGTCGGGGAACCAGGCTTTCCCCGACCGCTATCATAGTGGTCCGGGGCCCGGCCATCTCCAGCTGGCCGCGGGCCCTGTACCCTGCCGGGTCCGGTCGCAGTCACGCCCCCTGCGACTGCGATCGTAACGCCACTGGTCAGGGGCCCGATCGGGATGGTCAGGATCCCGATCGGGCCCCCATGACATGAGGACTATTAGTCGGGGCTCGGGGCCCACCGGTGGATTCACCGGTTCCCCGGTGGGCCAGTCCGACCCTGGATTTAATAGAAGAAGGAAAAAAAGCATAGAAAAATACAGCAAAAACTCAATGAAACATGCTGCAGAAAAAAACTGCAATGCATTTTCTTCCGCAATGTTTTTTTAGCTGCGTTTCGCTACTTGGGGCCTTTGCTTAAAGGAGTTATGTGGAAAGATAAAAAGTTGTCACAGTGCATTCACTACACTGGATAATAAGCAGCCATACTCATATGCATTGAAGGTTTTTAGACCCCAATTAAATTTAAAAAAAAAAAATCTTTTTTAAATACCTAGCATACCAAACTGCTTATTTTCCCATTTCTTTAACAAGCTGTTGTATTGCTTCCTACAAAAATTATGAAATGTAAATGTATAATTATAAGTGAACGGTGAAATTACATCTCCTGGTAAAATGTGCTAAACATATGTTGCAAGCATGTTTTACTAGCTGAAAGTACTGGGCTCCAGGGGAAATTCTTCTAGTGATACTTAAGTAAATACCTTGACTACTACTGTTTTCAGAGCCCTTAGGGGAAGCACATTCACAAAGCATTTGTGTGTAGGCAACAAGCCTTGAAAAAGTTTGACTTTCCCAAGCTAGGCTGCAAAATGGTATGGCATTGTATGATGCTCCATGATAGTTAACAGATAGATAGATAGATAGATAGAGGGACCATTTGTTTTCTATTTCTACTAGACTAACACCATCTATTTGTTATCACGTAATATAATATAAGCCTCATACAATGAAATTGTGAAATTTGATGATCCATCCGTTTCCCTGATAATCTGATGACCATTCTTGGAAGTTCGATTTGGTAACAACATTATTGGTAGTCTAGTGATTTAATAGATGTTATTCCTGGTGGTCTAGAGGCCAGTAGTGTATGTTTATGCACATGCAGCAAACAACCTAAATATTCTAGTTGATGACCAGTCAAAGAAGGATAACATTTATTTGGATGTTTTTTCCCAGTTTAATGTCATCAATTTTAGGCTAGAACTACGATATATAACATTATTGATAGGACAAATTCATGCAAATGGGAAGGAAATATTGGTATTCTTCCCTCCCCCATTTAGTTGCATTGAATATCAGCAGGCTATCTCTATTTACATAGGGTGACGTGCTACCGAAAATCAACATCTTTTACTTTCCATAACAGATACCAGCCAACCAATGAACATCGACTGATCTGCAGCACAGATAGACAGGGTTGTTCTCAATAGTTGCCTTGACTATCAGACCATTTATTTGGGCCTTATGCTTTAACACATACAGATATGTGACCCATTATTGTTCAATTAGACCAATATAAAGATAAGTTGGCGTGTATAATGAACAGCACCCAGTACAATCACTGCACTTCCATTACATCAGCCTACCCAAATGAATGTACAGGACAGCCATCTCCCCAGTGCTTATAGACGTTTGGTCAAGTAAGCACACATACAGCTCTCAGCTCACAATGTCACCAGATACTTCACTGAGGCAGTTTTTGGGTACAGCAGTCACCAACAGCAGTTTTCAGATACAGCTGTAGACATTAACAGTGGTTTAATGGTAGTTCCACGCAACATGGACAGTAACCTTTCTATCAGCATCAGAGTTACAGTCCTGCTCCCACAGGGGTTGTGCTCAACTGTCATGGGTCCTGCTACGCCAGTCTCAAACTAAGGATTCACTCTGCTAGCTTTCGGGATAAACCATTGCCTATTTTCAGACTTCCACACCAATGGACCGGACTTGACCAACAAAAGACAGATTCTCGAAAGCCCCGGGAGAAACTCCTTTTAATAGGCGATTTTCCAGACTCGCAACAATAAAGCATAAAGTACAAAGCATGCATAGACTGTACTTTGAGTGGTGTGAAAGCAGAAGCAGTGAACAATACACTGTCACTCACAGTAGATGCACAGAACAATACACAAAAGCATATAAGAGTATGCCAAGCTAAACCTGTGAAAGGAAGTGGCTTCCATCACCTAAACATGTAAATGGTAAATTGATCTGATAGACATCTGTCTCATCTTACAGAAAACTGATCTATTGTTCATAAGAATGTTTTTGCCAATCGCAATGATTAAAGTGTGTAAAGATAATTACAAGGAATAGAAAGGTTTGGCTTTAGGATGATTATTATTTATATTTAGAGTACGTTATTCCAGAGAGTCCAGTGGGAGAAAGGACCCTGCCTGCAAGGGATTACAGTTCTATAAGGGTATGGGGACAGAGACAGAAGGTGGGGGCAAAAGCTGTTAAAATGGTAGTATAGTAGGATTATTGGAAGATGTAGGCTTTTCTGAAGAAGTACGTTCTCACGTTGATTTTGAAGGATGTTTTGTGGATGACAGCCTTATTTATCATGGTAGTGAGTTCGAGAGTATAGGGGAGAAATCTTGAATATGGTTGAACATCTGAGAGAAGAGGGAAATCTTGTGAGAATTAGAGATTACGTGTGGGGAGTTATCAGGAGGTTAGGTCAGAGGTGTATGGAGAGGGCCAGTTGTGGATGGTCTTGTATGCCAGCAATAAAATGTTAAACTCTATTCATTGGTCAAATAATGAAGCGATTGGCACAAAGGAGAGGGTGAAGAAAAATGAGGGGAGAGATGGATTAACTGGGCAGCTGAGTTGAGGGTGGATTGGAGTTGGGGGAAAATGATGAACTCTGTTTTCTCCATACTGAGTTTGAGAACGTGGTTGGAGAAGAAAAAGGTTATAGCTGCTAGATACTCTGGAACTCTAGAGAACAGGGTGGTAATGTCTGGGCAAGAGAGATATATGAGTGTGTCACCACCATAACAATAGAATAACAATAACATAGAGCCATAGGACTCTATGAGTTGTCCTAGACTGAAGGTATAGATGGAGAATAGTTGGGGTCAGACTTTTAACGGATACCTACAGGAAAAGGACAAGATCAGAAGGCCATGTGTAAGATGGAGATGCTAAATGTGCTTTTGGTGAGATATGAAGAGATCCAGGAGTGGGCCAAGGGATGGGAGACTAGCTGTTTGTCTCACACCAATTTTAATACTTGTAAGATCGGTCACATGGGTCATAAATTTGTGCATGTATACCCATCTTAAATATGAACATGTGATGAAAGTTATACAGATAGGATGTTAACTAAAGGGGAATAACTAGCCTGTTTTTCATATAAACCATGTACTTGCTCTTTAGCAATCGCTGGTAAAAAAAAAATATATATATACTGCAATGAATTAAAGAAGAAGTGTGCCCCTGTGTCATGAAAATAGCTGGTGGGTTTTCTATTCATTACATGGCAAAACAATGACCCCTGTTGCCTTTACATTATATTAAAGTTACTAGTAAGGGGATAAGCAGCTTATCCTTATAGTGTGATTTGTTACACTCAGAAAATGGGTGGCTTTCTTTCCACTCTCTAACCTTGTAAGAAACCTGAAAACATAATTACACGTTGCCACAGGTGCTGAATGAGAAACAGATATTGAGCATTAAGTATTTACTTTACGTGCTGGAAAATGAAGAAAGACAAGAGGCAATGAAGTGCAGATGTGCTGAGGCTGCAGAACAAATGATCCTACGTCTCCATCCATCCTCCAGTCTGTAACAGACTAAGCTGCAAGGAAAACTGATCTAGACAGGACAGTAGACTGTGAATTGTAATACTTTGCACTGTACAGTTTTACAGAAGGCTGTGGATGGGAAAGGGGATCAGCAGGGAATATTATTTCACCAAGTGAGGGTTCTGTTTTAGCTTCTTGTTTTTGGTTTGTATGAAAAGGTGTTAATAAGCAGAGCTGGTGATTTAGGTTTCCGTAGATCCTGCCAGCAAGTTGTCATAATATGTACAGTAGGTTTTTCAGGATCACCAATATACAACAACCATTTTAAGGGACTGTACCTTTATTTTCAGTCTTGGGTGAATCAACTTTTCTGTTTTGCAGAACATAAGGAAACTTATGGTGTAAATTTCTAGGTTTTTCTTGCCTCTCTATTGTTTCCATGTCTTGAATTTCATCTCTTTTAATTAAAGGGGTTGATCACTTTTAGGACAAGCTTGTAATTAATTGTAAACTGTTGTGGCTTGTGTCAGGGAGTTTGGTACTTATCAAAGGTTTTCATTTCCAGGTGACATTTCACATCTGCAACAGGTTCAAAGCCTCGGACACACATGTCTGGAAGAATAGCACTGCATTCAGCCTTATTTTTCCATCAAAATGACGGAAACCTTTATTTAACTTTCTGGACATTGACTGATGGGGTTGTTAGCAAGATTATAAAATAATATACAGTACAAAATGTCTTTAACAACTACTGCTGCACGGCGCTGGACTGTATAGCAGACATTACCAAAGCAAGCTCTCATTCTCTGACATTGCTCTGCAGCTATTGGCTAATGTTGTACCACACAGACTTCCTGCAAACCATCAGTGGATGATACTTGAAGGAACTGAGTGGCAGTACCAGACAAAGCAGCATATTGGTAGAGGCTGCTGTGCAAGCAATGGTAATGATTCTGATGATCAGCAGGGGACTGAATGTTGGTCCCTCTGTGAACAAAGATTGCCTTTGGCAGGGTTTAGTGTGTAGGGAACTGCCATTTCTACTAGTATATAATGTATCTGGCTTCTTTGCCCCTGCAGTTTGGCTTCAGAGACCCCAGGCATTCAGTGCAAGTTTTGTTTTGTAAATACAGTGAGTCAGACACATGTGAGGCAGAGCTGCTGGGGGGAGAGATGTGGAGCAGAGCTGCTGAGACAGACATGTTATGTCTGGGGGAGTCTAAGAGCCACTTGTTCCTCTGTACTTCACAGTATATAGTTAGGTATGTGTTACCCCCTATATACTCACAGGACCTAGCTAGTAACCGTAGTTAGGGATCCATATATATATACAGTTCAGGGCAGTGATAGGTTAGGCTTCCGAAGGCCAACTAGCTAGTTAGAGGCCCGGTGGCACTAGTAGTTTAGCTGGCAGGTTAAGGACTCAGTGTTAGGGTAGTCAGGCCTGCATCTACTGCTGTCACTGTCGCCCTGTTTGCTGCCTGTGAAGAATCTCACCATCATCATCATCTCCTGATCGGCTGTCTGTCATCTCCTGGAAGAATCCGAGGATCCACAGTCATCCACAGGGGCCCCGGCATCTCTTCTGTTGCCTGGAGGTATTGTGCACTGGACTCTTGCTATATATCTATATATATATACCCATGTATATAACCTAAGATGGTTGAGGACTTGCTGGTTGTTGTAGTATTGCTGTGTTCTGAGTATATTTTATGTATGTATTATTACCCTGTTGATTCTTATAAAGCTACTGTTATAACCTTATGTGGTATCTGTATGTATTCTTCAGACTGTGATAATTGTAACAGGCTACTAACTGTACTTCATGGGTAAGTCCCAGGAAGAGATCCTCCCTGTAATACAGAGGCTCTATCCTGGGTGGAGGCACTGATATATTTCATATATGTTCCCACTCTTCCCTTCAGCGAAGGCTTCAGGTCCCATTATACACACAGGTCAGCGCCAGAGTCTGTTGCGGGAGGGATAATACTCATACCCCCCCCCCCAAATAGGGCTACAAGTGTTTTATAACAATAATCAATTTGCATTCATGAATAGTAGTTCTTTTTGACATATCTGAAGGTTGAAGGCATGCACCCTATATATTTTTTGTACCTGTGCTGTTTACCCATTTCAATTGCTTAAATGGTAGTATATGCAAAATTATTAAACTTATGGAAATGTCCTTCCAATACTGGTAGAGATTTTCAAAACACCAATCATTGTGGTATGCAAAACTGTAATGTATGAACAGGCCTTTACAAATACTAGATATATAAAATATTTTCTCAGTATTTTGTTTAAATAAAGAAATATTTGCTTTCTATTCAGGTTCTAACTACATTTGGGATTTTATCTTGCATAGTTCAGCTCACTTTCTTATTTGAGTTCTATGAATATTTTGAAATAGAACACACCTTTACTAAAGAGAGCTGACAGCGCTGTTTTAACATCAAAAGTTGAATTTTTCACCTCAGCAGATGTATCAGATTGACAGAATTTAATAAGTAATTTTTAGCATAATGCTATAAATGCCCCCCAAGAATTTTCAAAACTTGTAGTTTTGCTGCAGGACTAAAAATGCATTTTTAATTACACATATTACACAAAAAAAATCTAAAGTCAACAGCATTATTAGAAGAGAAATAAAAGAAGCAACCATCCCAATTATGTATAAAATACTAATAAATATAAAAATTATTTTTTTTTATATTAAAAAAAAAAAAACAAAAAAGACAGAAAAGGCCACCGCCCCCTTATTTTATTTATATAAGAAACACACACACACCCACACACACCCACCCCCCCCCCCCCCCCCCCCCCCCCCCCCCCCCCCCCACACACACACAAACAAACCATTCCAGGAAGACAGAACAAACGCACAACGGCCGGCAACACCAACCCATACTTTCGCCGCCCTATTGGGGGGGGGTTGGGGTTTTTTCTCCCCCCCACAACCCCCCGGCGCCGCCCCCCGTGTATATTGGGGCCCGAGGCCCCCGCCGAGGGGGAGAGTGGGGAAAAATATGGAATATTTCAGTGCCCCCACCCAGGGTAGGGCCCCTGTTTTACAGGGAGGATCTCTTCCTGGGACTTACCCATGAAATACAGTTAGTAGCCTTAACAAGGATCACTGTACTAATCTCACAGTCTGAAGAATACATACAGATACCACATAAGGTTATAACAGTAGCTTTATAAGAATCAACAGGGTAATAATACATACATAAAATATACTCAGAACACAGCAATACTACAACAACCAGCAAGTCCTCAACCGTCTTAGGTTATATACCCGGGTATATATATATAGATATATAGCAAGAGTCCAGTGCACAATACCTCCAGGCAACAGAAGAGATGCAGGGGCCCCTGTGGATGACTGTGGATCCTCGGATTCTTCCAGGAGATGACAGACAGCCGATCAGGAGATGATGATGATGATGATGAGATTCTTCACAGGCAGCAAACAGGGCGACGGTGACGGCAGTAGATGCAGGCCTGACTACCCTAACACTGAGTCCTTAACCTGCCAGCTAAACTACTAGTGCCACCGGGCCTCTAACTAGCTAGTTGGCCTTCGGAAGCCTAACCTATCACTGCCCTGAACTGTATATATATATGGATCCCTAACTACGGTTACTAGCTAGGTCCTGTGAGTATATAGGGGGTAACACATACCTAACTATATACTGTGAAGTAAAGAGGAACAAGTGGCTCTTAGACTCCCCCAGACATAACATGTCTGTCTCAGCAGCTCTGCTCACATCTCTCCCCCCAGCAGCTCTGCCTCACATGTGTCTGACTCACTGTATTTACAAAACAAAACTTACACTGAATGCCTGGGGTCTCTGAAGCCAAACTGCAGGGGCAAAGAAGCCAGATACATTATATACTAGTAGAAATGGCAGTTCCCTACACTCTCCCTCTGGTGAAATCTTTACGTCACGTCAAAGACATACAAAGTCATAGTATACAGTCAACATTACCAATGACAATATCAATATGGTTGCTTTTGCATTTACAGAGTCACAACAGGTTAATAGGTATACATGCCAGCAGGAGCGAAAATTGGTAACATATTGACCAAAGTGGACACTGCACCCACCCAAGCATGGTATAAATGAGGCTGAGTAGTAAATCTGGGGTCCCCCAAACTATCATATGTCAGCATAGGTGGAGGGTGTCTAATTCTCTCTCCTCTCCGTACCTCTCTCTGAGGTAAACTAGCATGTCCAGGCCCTAAACTAGGGTTGTCTGCCATGGGGAGGGGGATGGTGCTGGTGGCGTAGGAGAGCTAGATCCCTGCTCATCTGTAGACACAGATCTAGGTACGAATTCTGGAGTTTGAGGGTTCATAGGTCTCCCTGAAGGAGAAGATACTGGTGATCTAGGAACTTCAGGAGCCACAGTCCAATCACTCTCAGGAGTTTCAGGAAGGTCAGGTGGAATATCGGCTAAGGACTGTGGAGAATCGCAGGCCGAGCCATCATTGGAGATATCCATACCATCAATCTGAGGTACAGGCAACAAATGATTTCTATGCCAAGTCCTGATCCTCCCGTCCCGTCCTTTTATCTTGTAGACTGGTATTCCAGGCAAACGATCTACCACTGTAAAGAGTTCACTCCGCCATCGATCAGCCAGCTTATGTTTTGCAGATGCTCCCAAATTCCGTAGCAGAACATGGTCCCCAGGGTTCAATTCTCGGTATCTTACTCGAAGATCAAATCTCCTTTTATTTCCTTCATTCACTTTGGCCGCATTTTCCTCAGCCAGCTGATAAGCACTCTTAAGCGTTTCTTTCAAACGTGCCACGTATCGGTAATGATCTCGATGACTGATACCATCGGTAGAGACTCCCAACAAGATGTCAATAGGTAGCCTAGGCTCTCTTCCAAACATCAGAAAGTATGGTGAATATCCTGTGCTCTCGTGCCTTGTACTATTATAGGCATGCACCATAGCCTCCACTTTTCGACTCCAGGATCGCTTATCCTCAATTCGTAAGGTACCAAGCATATCAAGTAAAGTCCTGTTAAATCTTTCAGGAAGGGCATCTCCCTCTGGATGGTAAGGCGTCGTCCGACTTTTGCGGATGTTCAACAACTGAAGTAACTCTTTGATCAGGTTACTCTCAAAATCCCGGCCTTGATCAGAATGCAACCGGTGTGGTAAGCCATAATGGATAAAATACTTTTCCCAAACCACTCTTGCAACAGTGACTGCTTTTTGATCCTTAGTCGGAAAGGCTTGAGCATATCGTGTGAAGTGATCAGTCACCACCAATACATTTCCAAATCCTCTGGAGTCGTTGTCAATACAAAGGAAGTCTATGCAGACAAGATCCATGGGGCCCGAACTCTTCAAGTGTCCCATGAAGGCCGCTCGAATCGGGACAGTCTTCCTCTGCAAACATCTGCGACAGCACCTACACAGACGAGTCACGGTATCTCTCATTTTGGGCCAGTAGAATCGGTCTTGTATTAGGCCATAAGTCTTCTCAGGTCCCAAATGACCATGATAATCATGCAGACTTCGGAAAATCATCTTCTGAAAGCAGCTTGGAATAACTAGTTGGCGCCTTCCAGGGTGATCATGATACAGCACCACACGATAAAGTAGGCCATTGTCTATTTCAAACTTCTCCCAATCTCATAGAAGTTGACTGCATTCAGAGGGTAGGGATGTCTTTAACATTTCTCTGTCTTGAGAACTCACTGCTTGATAAAGAGGTCCAATTAAAGGATCAGTCTTTTGACTCCAGATCATTCGCTTTGAAGATATAGAACAACTCTCAAAGGATCCTAAAGCGGCAGGGTAGGCAAACATGTCTGGTACAGCTTCGGGACCTCCCCCAATAGAGTCAATAAGCCGAGTTTCAGAAAAGGCTACTCGGTCTTCAACTACAGCAGCCATGGCACACAAAGCTCCTACTCCAGGACTTGGCACTTCTTCCCATTCATCCACTACTTCCGGACTAGGTAATCCAGGCCGTCTTGATAGAGCATCTGCCCCAATGTTCTTAGGCCCCGATTTATACTTGAGTGTGAATTGGTAGTTGGATAAAGCTGCCAACCAGCGATGTCCTGTAGCATCGAGCTTAGCGGTTGACAAAACGTATGTCAGTGGATTGTTGTCTGTTCTTACGTCAAACGTGGCTCCGTATAAATAGTCATGTAATTTATCAACAATGGCCCACTTGAGCGCCAAAAACTCCAATTTATGTACTGGATAATTTTTCTCGCTGGGAGAAAGACTTCGACTTATGAAAGCTATGGGCCGTAACCCGGCCGGGTATTCTTGGTGCAGCACGCCACCTAATCCTTCAAAGCTGGCATCTACATGTAGCACATATGGCTTCTGTGCATCAGCATAAGCCAGAACGGGAGCTTCTGTCAATTTCTTCTTCAACAACTTAAATGCTTCTTCACAATCCGCAGTCCACCTATCGCCAAAAAGGCTTTTGGAAGACCCTTTCTTCTTTCCCGGATCTCCTGCATCACTCTTCAACAGGTCGAGGAGGGCTCGAGCAATTTTTGAATATCCTTCCACAAATCGTCGATAGAATCCACAAAACCCCAAGAAAGATTGCAACTCCGTAATATTTTGCGGTCGGGGCCAATTCACCACAGCTTCAATCTTACCAGGATCGGTAGCAACTCCTTCAGCAGAAACAATATGACCTACATAAGTGACCGAAGATCTACAAAATTTGCATTTGTCAGCCGACAACTTCAGCCCCTCTTCTTTTAAGCGATGGAGTACTCTCATGAGTCGTTCTTCATGTTCTTCCAGCGTCTTTCCAAACACAATAATGTCATCAAGATATACAAGGCATTCCCGGGGCACTAAATCACCTAACACTCTTTCCATCAACCTTTGGAACGTTGCTGGCGCACCTTTTGTACCTTGCGGCATACGAGTGAACTGAAAGAAACCCAAGGGGCATATGAAGGCTGTCTTTTCCTGATCCTCAGGTGCCATTGGGACTTGATAGTATCCCGATCTTAGGTCCAGCACTGTGAACCAACAGTTTCCATTCAGAGCTTCCAGAGCTTCTTCAATTCTCGGCAGTGTATACTGATCAGTTAAGGTTCTCCGGTTCAGAGTTCTGTAATCCACACATAGGCGAATTGCTCCAGATTTTTTTCTTACCACCACAATAGGTGAGGCATAGGGGCTCTTACTGTCCACAATGATCCCCTGACCTTTCATTTGCTGTAGAGTCTGTCTTAACTCATCAACATCCTTTGGAGCAACTCTCCGTGGTCGCTCCCGGAAGGGAGTAGAATCGGTCAATCGGAAAGTGTGTTGAGCACTTTTAGCACAACCTACATCCATATCATCCATGGAGAACACTTCCGATAATTCAGACAACTTCTGTGTCAGTCGCTGATTCCAGGCCTCTGGTAAATGTGGATCACTCAAGTCAAGATTGAGATTAGGGATTGCATCTCGGATTTGAATCCTGCACACTTCAGCGTATGGATTTACTCCAAGCACAGGGTAGCAGTGGGCCACATTCTGGTATGGTCCAATTACAATCGGATGCGGTGAACAGTTCCTCACTGTCACACAGGTAGATAACTCCACTTTATTTCTCCAGTCCTTTCTCTCTGGGATCACCATCCAGCCATTCTGGTTAATCATTTCTTCAGGGGTTTCCATAAGGACATAACTCCCCCCTTCAAGCAAATCGGGAGCAATGCTGGAGGCTACTCTCAGAACTCTCTCCCCGCCGGCAGGAACTTCCACGGTTCTCTCACCGATATGATATACCATTCCATGTCGATAGCCAGTAGACAGGGCATCACAGAGTTCTCTAAGATCAGAAGATATATTCACCGGCTGAGCTGCAGGGTTCCAATCTCTTCCAAGAAACTTCTGAAAAGCATAATGCACTGCGGGACAATTAGTGCCAAGTATCACAGGAGCTGCACAAGAATCCCCTGTATCAGGACAGACAAGAGCCGTAATCTTCATGGGAGCGACACTCTGATCTTCTAATTCAGGGACAGCTATAACTACTTGTAGGCTGCCATCTACAGGATATGATCCTGAATTAAGCCCCCACAATTTCATTTGTCCTGTAGACTGAAGAGGTATATCCTTCAGATACTTTTGGTAGAACGAGCGATAAATCAGGGTCACTTGAGATCCTGTATCAAACAGGGCAGGAGCGGCATGACCATTGACAGTGACTTTGACAACGGACCTGGAGCCCGCGATAGCGCCTCTGGTATTTACTCGGCCCGCCTTCCTTTGGTGTCTTTGATTCTGAATAGAGAAGACAGCACTGTGTCCCAATCCCTCACTGTCCTCCGTACACTGTCTGGCAGTATGGCCCGTCTGACCACATTTATAACAGGTTCTAGCATCCTTCCTCCGTTGAGTGGCAGTGGGTGGAGTGGCGGACTGTCTAAGTTCTGACCGCTCCGCTGGTTTGTCCTTGTTTGAATTAGGAACAACATCTTCTTTAGAGATGCTTTTCGCTTTCTTAGGGGTACTAAAACTAATGTCAGCTTCTTGTTTCTTCACTAACTTCATTAAGTCAGGAAATGGAAGGACTCTATCAGATAGTAAGACCTTGAGTACTTGAGCAAGAGGATGATGAGGTTGTAACCCTCTCACCAACTGACTGGTTCTCAGAGCGTCTACCTCTGAAGTAGATATAGCTGCGTGGTACACCAGACGTGAAAGAAGTAGCTGTAAACGGTTAATAAAAGTAGAGACATTTTCCCCTTCTTTTTGACGAACCATTCGGTAATCAGCAACCATCTGGGCAAGGTCATAGTATGGCTCAAAGTGATCAGACAGTACTTGTATATAGTCCAATGCACTCACTCCTTCATGAGAGTCTCTGTACAAGCGGATCAATTCTGCAGCAGGAGACCGCAAACTTTCACTGATACGCTGCCGCTTGCCTTCTTCAGAGCAAGACCATTCCTTCAGGCATTGGAGAGTATGTTCTTTCCATATCTCAAAGTTTTCCTCCCCTTGTGGTACTGGGACATTACCAGAGAATACTTTTAGTTTCTTGTAGTGAGTGGCCTGCAGGCCCTGAGCTAACATTTCAGTCAGCCTGGCTAAAGTGCTAATAGCACTGTCACTAGAGGAACTGCTAGCGACGGCCATACTGGGGGGGTAACTGGCTGAGCGGGGTTCTTCCTTTACCTGAACCAGGGGAGGAACAGGCGGTCGGTAATCCCATGTAGTAGCTAGTGGGAGGTTCCCCTCTGAGCTATATCGCTTCTCCATATCAATGACTATTCCCACTTCTAAATCTCAGCAGTGCCTCCAAATGTAGCCCTATTTGGGGGGGGTATGAGTATTATCCCTCCCGCAACAGACTCTGGCGCTGACCTGTGTGTATAATGGGACCTGAAGCCTTCGCTGAAGGGAAGAGTGGGAACATATATGAAATATATCAGTGCCTCCACCCAGGATAGAGCCTGTGTATTACAGGGAGGATCTCTTCCTGGGACTTACCCATGAAATACAGTTAGTAGCCTTAACAAGGATCACTGTACTAATCTCACAGTCTGAAGAATACATACAGATACCACATAAGGTTATAACAGTAGCTTTATAAGAATCAACAGGGTAATAATACATACATAAAATATACTCAGAACACAGCAATACTACAACAACCAGCAAGTCCTCAACCGTCTTAGGTTATATACCCGGGTATATATATATAGATATATAGCAAGAGTCCAGTGCACAATACCTCCAGGCAACAGAAGAGATGCAGGGGCCCCTGTGGATGACTGTGGATCCTCGGATTCTTCCAGGAGATGACAGACAGCCGATCAGGAGATGATGATGATGATGATGAGATTCTTCACAGGCAGCAAACAGGGCGACGGTGACGACAGTAGATGCAGGCCTGACTACCCTAACACTGAGTCCTTAACCTGCCAGCTAAACTACTAGTGCCACCGGGCCTCTAACTAGCTAGTTGGCCTTCGGAAGCCTAACCTATCACTGCCCTGAACTGTATATATAGGGGGGGAAAGAAAAAAAAAAAAAAGGAGGAGAAAATTAATTTAATTAAACCCCCGGCAAGGAAAGACAAAATAAACCAACCTAAAAAAAAATAAGGGAAAATCCAAACTATGTAATTCTATGTAGTGGTGGCTTTAAGAGGAATGTGAAAAGAAACATGTTGAGGATATCTTTCCTATAATCTGAACTAATGGCTCTTGAGTAGAAAAAAATGAATAGTACTAAATTGATGCCACTTTCAGGCATTTCCTGTATGTCATAATAATAATAATAATTTTATATAGCGCTGACATATTCTGCAGCATTGTACAATTTGGAGGATACAGACAAAGTTAGAAATAAATTATGCAATAGGAGTGAGGACCCTGCTCACAAGAGCTTGCAATCTATAAATTTGTATGTGATTATTTTATTCAATGAAAATGCACTGTACACAGTGTTAGACTGAGGTGCCTAGTGTCCACCAGTGGATTTCATTCTGGGGGCTCGCTATGAAGATAAATGCAAATATTACCGTTTTCAGTATTAGCCTGCTACCTAGTCCTTGCCTTATATTAGGGCCTCCTTAGCTCTGTGATCAAGATCATGGTGATGGGGGTCCCACAGTAATAGTAAGGGAATGGGGCCCAGAAGGGAGGATAGTGATTGATCTGCTTCTGGGCCTAGATGTCATCTAGGCCATCCAATGTATGTATATGTAGTATAGTAATCTGGATAGTTTGATAAATATTCTACCCAGTTTATTATATGGGTGCAAAGACTGGCTAACATGCTGTATGCTGTATTTGTATGTAGTGCAGAGAGTGTACTGTGTCATGCATCTTACAGACGTTAGGAGCATAGGGATCCACAATAGCTCCTGGGTCAGGGGCCCACTGAGGGATTCACCTTTTTTTTTTTTTTTAATGAATCCTTGGACAATACTATTTTTTTTTGTAGTTTCAAAAATAAACTGTAACAAAATAACAACTAAGACAGCAGCACTATATATGTACAATAAGGTTAGAGAATCATTACATTTCAGAGGTTCTATCACAAAAAGGGACAATACAATAAAATAGGATAGAACAGAAAAAGTTATTTAAGACTAAGGCCTCAATTGACTTTTACAGGGAATTTTTGTGCACACACTCTGGGACCTTTATCTTTATAGATCTTTATGCCTCAATGGTCATTGTGAAATTGCAAGATTTCCGGATTTTTAGTTTAAGTTAAGAAAGTTAGTATAAGTCATTTTCACTTTTAAAGAATCTAAATAATTGTAATAGCAAATTGAATAGCCAGTAGCAGCAGTCAAAAGCATTTTCTTTAAGAAATATCTAGTAGAGATAATTATGTAATTGGCAGTATACTATAAGCAAAATCACAGCTAAGTCTAGGTTCACACCTGCGCCTGATCTACATTCAGGGGGTTTCCGTCCTCAAACGTGCTTAAAAAATGCGGAGAGAAAAGTCCTGCAAGCAGGACTGTTCTCTTCGCATTTTTAAAGTGGGGATCTGGCGGACCCCATTATAGTCTATGGGGTCTGCGGGTTTCCACGGATAACCGTTTTTTAAGTGGACCAGAAGAATGGAAAGCCAAACGCTAGTGTGAACCTAGCGTAAGAAGGTTCATTGCAATTGGTGTTGTGGGAATTTTTCATTATTTGACCTTTATGTAGATGTGCATTAAGTGCTTCTGTAAATATTGGATGTTAGGTAACTTGATCCCTATACTTTACCAAGCATTTGAAATTAAGGACTAAGCTTAAAAGCTACTGTTAATTATTAATATGCGGCATTACATTATGGCAGTGTCTTCTTATTTGACCACCACAATGGTGACTTCAGGCAGTTATTAACAATATTGGACCCAAGCGGTTTAAGAACAGGATCTTGAGTATCTTTTGTTATTACTCGGGTTGTGCCATTCCTCTATTTTTCCTCCAGAAATTTTTGAATAAATTAACTACCATGTCATAGAGGTGTCTCCCAGTTGTCAATTGACTTATACATTTCTAATAGGAAAAACAGAGGAACAACAAGAAAAGATGCTCCAGCGTTTTTTGATTATGGTAACAGAATTATACACAGAAACAGACATGTCGGAAGAGGTGAAAGGTCCTCTTATAATATTACATTTGACACTACCATATCATGCTATTTATGTACGGCATGACTTCAATACTTTACAATAATAATCATCCAGATTATTATAATATGGTAACAATTCTAAAAATAGGTATATTTTAGCTAAATGCTTATGTAATCCTTTAAATGAGAGCAGGATCACAGAAGATCGATTGATGGCTTTAGGTGCACCTTGCTAAAAGTCTTGGTTAACCTATGTTTATTTTATGTTTATTTTATTAACAGCCTTGTCAGGAAAGAGTGAGAGATTTAGGTAAGGAACATTTGATGTACTCCAGGGCCATAATGTCAGCAATGTCAGTAAGTTCTTAGTGAGTTATGGCAGCAGATGGACATATTCTTCCAACCTGACTGAATTCTTAGAATATACATTCTTGTAGCTCATCACCTGTTTGCGTCCAGCTCTCAGATGCACTATAAAATACTAGCAGACACTTCTTATCTTTATTGAATTTATTCAGCGTCAAATGTACATCATTTTTTATTTTACTCATGATCAACAGATGTAACAATATTTGTGCTTTTATGTTGCTAGGATATTATTCATAAGCCACAATAAATCCTTCCAAAAACCATTAGATACATTTATTAACCATTTCCCAACATCTGCCTTAATATTACATCGGATGTCGGGTATTTAAATAAGGCAGCTGCTAATCATGGGCATTATCCCCCCTGAACTTTTGGTCAGAGTCATCATTTTCCTGGAAGTGAATGGGCGCCGCCATTTTGGGAATGAGATCCGGGGCCAGTCATGACAGCCGGGAGCCTATTAAAGGCTTGTCTTGCATATACTTCTATTACAGACTGCTCTATGCAGCCTGTAATAGAAGTGCCACAATTTTACAATACATTGCAATGCATACTTCACTGAAAGGTACCAACCCTTTAAAAATAGTATTGTATATCACAGTAAGAGGAGATTGAAAATTTACTTTTATTAACACAGTTAAAAAAGAAAGACCCTAGGCCATGAATAACTATGTATGAAAAATCATCTGAAATAAATGCGCTATTTGACAAAAAAATAAGTCCCTATGGTTCGACCTGGGAGTAGTAGCTTATATATCCCCCATGTTTAATTGAACCAAGGACTAATATAGAAAACACAAGGCATCAATTATATGTCTAAGGATGCCTATGTCCAAACAAAAACTCAAAAAAAAGATAAAGATAAAGTAGTCTAAATCTAGTCACCTAATTGTAACATCTTTGCTCGTTTGGGCCTCTGCGCCATCCTCCGGTCGCACGCTTCAGCGCAGGAAGCGTGTTCATTTTTGATCCTTTGCACTTGTTGTTTTAGCACAGCTGAGGATTCGTTGCTGTGTGTCAGTATAGCCAGTGCTCTAGTTCCTTTGGTTACTTTGGCGTTAAGCTAGTAGCTTTTGATTGACATTCCTCCTGGCCAATCAAGTCCAGGGCGGATTCCTTTATATACTTTTCCAGCCCACTCCCTTATGCTTGCTATTGCCTTTCTGTGCATGCTAGCTCTATACTGTTTGCTGTTTATATTTATATTTCTGACCTTGGCTTTTTCTTGTGACTACTCTCTTGGATTCTGGTTGTGTACTTTGTTGCTTGACTGGTTCCAACCCCCTTAGCTAGCCTGACCACCCGTTTGTTGTTGTTTGTCTTGTCTGCGTTCTGTGTTTTCACTCGCATCATAGACTCACTGTCTCTGTTCTTTCCCTTCCTCCCAGGCTCCAGCAGCAGTTACTGGGGAATTGCTCATCTTGCAATTCCCTAACACTAGTATTGTCTCTACATATATTGGTACAAAGAAAATGAAGGTCCAATTATATAACACAATTGCTCATGATGGAACCCAGCTACATGATATATTATCAATACTGGCTGAGCTCTGAGTGCGGAAAAGCTCCACCACTACATGAGCCACAAGATAAATTAGAAAAATGATATATGACATCCACTACTCGATAAAAAGTGGAAGTCAGTTGTGCCAGAAAAGAGCCCAATGGTAGGCTACAATAGATAAAGAGAGCCTATGATAGCAAATCGCTTTCCTATCTGTGTATTTACCTATGTATCTCAGGAGATACATAGTAAATAATAACCCAAAAAGGAAAGAGTGTCCAGATCAAAATAAAAAAAAAATCTGAGCTCTGGGAACTGCAGTTTTAACTGCTATCTTTTTTTATTTTGATCTGGACACTCTTTCCTTTTTGGGTTACGCTAGTTTTCACTACCATCAGCTGTCCTATGATCTGGTCTGTTGGTGACATAGAGAGCCTGATAATCTCCTTTGACTATAATGTTGTCCATTGGGTGTCTGTTAATTTTTAAATGAAAGCGGCAGATTAAAAAGTGATGTGTACAGAACTTTTTTGTCCAATGATTTCAGGCAGATACTGTGACGTAGTCTCCTGAGACTCTGACACAGATGTGAACATAGCCTAAGGCTGGGGCCCCATGTGGCGAAAATGTTGTGGTTTGGCCACGATGGAAACACTGCAGCAATAACCGCAGCGTTTTACAGTCCCTGCAAAGTGGATGGGATTCTAGTGAATACCATCCACGTATTGCAGAAGAATACGCGCAGCGGAAATGCTGTGATCTCCAAAATTGGCATGTCAATTATAGGTATAATTGAAGCAGAAAGCCCGCAAAGGAAACCTCTGCAAATATTCTGTGAAAAGCCCTGTGGAAAAATTGCTATGCATTTCCTCCACGGTTTTTCTCACATTGCTTTTTTGCTGCAGCCCACTATGTGGGACCTTAGCCTTAAAGGGGTTTTCCTATGAACATAACCATGTTTAAATGGTCATGTTTTTGCACATAAACGTAATTAAAAATTTTGAACTTTTTAAAGATTTTCCCTAAACATCTTAGTGGTGACTTGATCGGTTGCCAGTGAATACAACCATGAATGCAAAAACTTTATATGGTCTGGCACTTGTCAGAAACACAGCCATGATTTCCTTATTGTAGCCAGGCTATCTTCTCATATATGTAGTCAGGGTCGGAATGGCCTACTGGGGAACCGGAGGGCCCCAACTATTAGTCTTCATGTTGCTAATGCAGATGTATTGGTCAGGGGCCCATTCGGGATCCTGACCATCCCGATCGGGCCCCTGACCAATGGCATAACAGGGGGTGCGACCGCGACCGGACCCGGCAGGATACGGTGCCTGTGGCCAGCTGGAGATGGCCGGGGCCCCGGACCACTATGATAGCTGTCGGGGAAAGCCTGGTTCCCCGACCGCTATACATACTGTTATTGCCAGGCCCCTTTCCAATAGATGGCAGGGGACCCAGGGGAGGTGACTGAAAACAATAAACACATATTCTCACCTCTCATGGGCACAGCCTTCTCTCCGGGACTCCTCTGTCATGACTGAGGCCTGTAATTAGGCCCCAACGGTCACATGGGGGCGCGGCCGCGTAATGACGTCAGTGCGCCCCCACGTGACCACTGAGGACCAATCACAGGCCTCAGCAGCGACGTCAGAAGAGGGCCTGAAGACGCTGAAGACAGCAGGATGGAGAGAGGATTCCAAGGAAAGGTAAGGCAAGGTGAGTATGAATGTTTGTTATTTTTTTAATCACCTTCCCTGGGCCTCCGATTATTATACTCTGGGGTCTGAGGAGACAGCGGAGCTGCAGGACCGGACCTTGCTGGGAGGACACCGGGTACAGGTGAGTATGTTTAGTATGGTTTTTTTTTGGGGGGGTAGGGGGGATTCACCTCCCCAGACTAATTATAAAAAAGAAATAAATTATACTGGACAACCTCTTTAAAGTGTGGCGCATTAGGGGGGTGTATTAAAGGGGTTGTCCAGGCATAATTTGTTATGGTTTATCCTCAGGATAGGCCATAGATACCTGATCTGTTGTGGGCCGACCCTGGACCGATCAGCTGTACGGAGCCACTTCTGATGCCCGTACTGTACACAATACAGGGCCAGAAGCAGAAAGCTCTGTCCACTGTGTATTAGCCGGGCTGCTATACAGCAGATGGCGCTTTCTGCTTCCGGCCCTGTGTTGTGTACAGAACAGGCGCTGAATGTAGCTCTGTACAGCTGATGGGGCCGTGTGTCAGCCCTCTACCGATCAGGTATTTATGGCCTATCCTGAGCTTAGGCCATAAAAAAGATTAACCCTGGACAACCCCTTTAATATGCATCACACAGTTTAATGTCCCTCCCCCCACAAGATGTTAGCCCCCATCACTGCTCCCACACAATGTAATGACCCCATCACTGTTCCCCATACAGTATGGGGGACCAGTGAAGAGGCCACTGTATGGGGGGACCAGTGAAGTGACCATAGAAAAATTTGGCCCAGACAACCCCTTAAAAAAGGTTGTCTATAAACTGGAACGACCACTGTGGCGGCCGCCAGGGAGGTGTAAAAATAAGAAAATCTTTTAAAAAAAGCATACTCACCTGTCCCCAGCACCCCGTTGTCCCCTGCCTGTGTCTGTTCGGTCTCATGGCAGCGCCTCATTTCTGGAAATCCTGTACCTAATTGGTCTTACCGGTCACATGAGGTGCAGGACTCCCAGCAAGGAGGCGCCATCACGAGACTGAATGGACACTGGCAGCGGACAACAGAGTGCTGGGGGACAGGCGAGTATGCTTTTTAATTTATTTATTTTTTACTTTGCCCCTCCCGCCAGCCACATAAGTTGCTCCAATTCCTGGACAACCTCTTTAAAGGATTTATCCATCTTTCTAATATGGATGGCCTGTCCTTAGGATAGGCCATCAATATTACATCTGCGATGATACAACAGCCAGGACCTCTGTAGATCAGCTTTTCCAGCTACAGGTAAATTTAACAATTCTAGGAGCCACGCTGTTCACTTGCCATACAGGGTGTAGCAGTAGGTTTAGGTAGTGCAGTGGTGCACATGTTATGGCAGGTGAGCAGCATGACTCCCGACATGTTATTACCTTTAGCCGACTTGTCTCGGTACCACTGATCTGCAGGGGTCCTGATGGTGGGCCCCTAGAAACAATTCCACTGGTGGGCCCTAGACATCCCAGTCCGACACTGTATGTAGTGTCCCTGCGTGACTATCCTTCCACAATAAGTAAATTATGGCTGGGCTTATGAAAAGTTGCTGAATTTATTGTCATTCAAAGTTACGATTAAGCTATTTAGAGAAAATCTTACATTTTTTTAATTCCTTATATTTGCAAAAGTGTTACATTTTTACACTTTTATGTTCATGGGAATACTACATTAACATATAACATTAGAGGACTTTTGCAAAACTACTAGAAAGAGGTTGTGCATCTACTGTCTGATGTCCTAGATGTCCCACTTTCCCCAGAGATTTGTACATTTGAGATATTGGACATCACATTAGAATCTTCCTCTGAAAATTCTATTCTTAGCCAGAATGACAATAGCCTTGAAGTAGATGGCTCCTCGCCCCCTCCCTATCCATGTGGAAGAAATTAGCAAACTCAACCATCCCATAAAATATAATAGTGTATAAAAGGAGGGACTGCCCACAGAAATTCCAAAATGTTTGGGGACAATGGTGTGATACTGCAGTGACACTATTCACTGCCCCTCTTAAAGATCAACCTTACAATCATTGGTTAGCTAAATTGGATAAGACAGAAGGGGAGCATCCATGATCGCTATTGCTCTCATTGCTAATGTTGATGTGAGCCATTTTATGACTATTGCTAACATTAATTTCTCCTGTATATGGACTCTAATAGCGAAGAAGATCTGCAGTTATGTTTATTGTTAAGTGCTTTGGTGTATTATGTATTATACACACTTTTCAATAAACTGAGTTTAAAAAAAAATAGATGGATAAAACAGCTTGTTGGCTGTTTCCAGGAATATCTAGCAGAATTGTGAAAGCAGCTCTGGACTATAACAAAAGCTATGGTTCAGAATGTGTTAACTGTTGCTTTTACATTGTATCAAGGCCTAAAATAGTGTTCAAAAGTAGAAATGCCATTAAAATTATTCATAGAGACCCAAACTATAACTGTAACTATAGTGTTACAAATGCACAGACATGCATTTGTTACTGTTTTTATGCCAATTTTTGACACAAACTGCCACATTTTAACACATTTTTATGGGATAGATGGTTTAATATCACATTTCTCTCCACACAATCCTTTGACATTCACTTATGACCTTACTATGTTCCTCATTCACTACTTCTTCATGCTATTTGTTGCATTTGCAACACCAGCTCGGCATAGAAGTATGCCGGGCTCAGTGCTGAGCGATATATGGCAACACTCATTTGCCTAGAGGGCAATATTTCCTGTCACACACAACTGGCAATTTGTATCATTCAAAGTATGTCAAAAGAGAGTGACGATTGGAAACTACAGTACCTTCACTTTAGATCCTTGTAAGAAGAATTATGTGGATTTAACTACTGGGAGCTTAGAACATCAACACTTCAAAGCATGCTTGAAATTTCAGCACCATTGCATTCAGGTGTGTCGAATTATCAGCTCATGTTCATTTACTGTCTGATGACTTCTAGCGTAAGATACTCTTCTATATTATTTATGTATGAGACTGTTGGCTAATATATTGCATTATATATTTAACTGAAAACCAGTTTTCTCAAGAAGCTGAGAAGTAGTTGAGGTTTGAAACAACTACAAATATGGTTGGAAAAACTACAGTAAGTGAATTTAAGTATGCCTGGGATAAACACTGATCTATCCTAATATAAAATGGAAATAATACAAGGGAAGCCTAGATTGGCCATGTAGTCTATTTCTGTCTCCAATCTAAAATGTTTCTATGTATGCTGAATGAGTTGAAGGAGATAAAAAGTCATATTTGTATCTCCTGGGTGGCCCATTATCCATTCAGTGATGATAGAACTTGCCTGGAATCTTTTTTCCAAATATGTTGCCAATAAGTAGTTCACTAAATCTTCTGGGCCCAGCCACATTATCATATAGCTTGAGCTGCCTGTGACCTGGTAAAGTCAGATGTGTAACTGTAATGTCTACACCACAGATATTCCATTTCCCTGGGGGAAAGGCACTGACAGGAATGAGATGAGTATTGTCTTTTTCCTCATAATTTTTAGTGGGGGCACTATGGAAGATAAGGAGGCAATGTGGGGAACTAATAGTGCAGAGGAGCGCTATCAACCTATAAGAGGACACTATTGCCTATTAGACAACACAAAGATGAACATTTTTAATGTGTGGGGGCACAAAGAGAGAGGTAGCAGTTCTGGGGCAGTAACAGTAAGGCCTTTCTGCTCCAATAAATACTAGACCTCTTCTGCCATCACTAATAGAAATACCAACCTGTAACAATTTATTAATTTCTAGTAGGCACTAGAAAGCAAAGAAATGGGGGTAGCAGCGAGATGAAGAGTTTGTGTACTGTATGTTAGAAAAAGGTAACAAGGGTGATGGAAAAAACTAGGAGCCGAAGCCAAAGTTTTGCAAACTGTACAGAGACAAGTTGTGGCTGCAAGAAGCCATCATGGTGGTCTGGGCCAAATGGAAAATATCGAAAAAGTGTGTGACAGTCAGAAATGTCACCTGTATGTCACTGGCTTTAATCATACTGTAATCACTTATACAGTCTGCAGAACATATGTTTACCACTAGGCGAGTGCTGTAGCGGACATCAGCATGGGAGAATTCCATGGTAAAGCAAAGTACAAATTACAGTTGTGAAAACCCCAGCCACATATAACAATGCCATAACCCCTTTAATGTATAGGTATGAAATCCACAGTGAATAGGTAGCATGCTCACAACATGGGGATGTTGCCTCAAATTCACATTGGGTTTGCAGTGAAATGCATAACATAGCCTTAAGGTCATTGTAATCATCACAGCCTATTTAGATAAATTTATATTTTGTAAAAGTCAAAAGCCACATGTTTGATATGTATGTCCAGTTTATGGAGTCCATAGGTTGGCCAGATTTAGGTCCAACTTTTAAAAAATATTTCACAGATAGACAACATAATATGCTGTTAAAACATGTATCAGTTATTCTTACACGCCAAGCAGGGGCGTAACTATCGGGGTAGCAGCGGTAGCGGCTGCCACAGGGCCCGGGACATTAGGGGCCCCGGAGCCCTGTGGCAGCCGCTACCGCGAACCTCACAAACCAGTAATGATCGCGGTCGCAGGGGGTGCGACCGCGAACGGACCCGGCAGGTTACGGAGCCCGCGGCCAGCTGGAGATGGCCGGGCCCCGGACCATTATGATAGCATATTGTAGGCCCCTTTCCAATAGATTGCAGGGCAGGGCACCCAGGGGAGGTGACTGAAAATAATAAACACATATTCTCACCTCTCCTGGGCGCAGCGTCCTCTCCGGTGCTCTTCCGTCATGACTGAGGGGTGTGATTAGGCCCCAGCGGTCACATGGGGCGCGGCCGCGTAATGACGTCATTGCGCCTCCATGTGACCGCTGAGGCCCAATCACAGGCCTCGGCAGCGACGTCGGAAGAGGGCCTGAAGATGCTGAAGACGGAAGGATGGAGCGAGGATGCCACGGAAAGGTAAGGCAAGGTGAATATGAATGTTTGTTATTTTTAATCACCTTCCCTGGGCCTCTGATTATTATACTCTGGGGTCTGAGGAGACCCCAAAGTATAATAATAGCACTGAAGCGGAGAGGGCTGTTGAGAGCTATAATACTGTGTGTGGGCCACTGTAAAACATATAATACTGGGTGGGGGCCACTGTAGAGCATATAATACTGTGTGGGGGCCGCTGTAGAGCATATAACACTGGGTGGGGCCATTGTAGAGCATATAATACTGGTTGGGGGCCACTGTGGGGGGCATATAATACTGGGTGGGGGCCACTGTAGGGAGGATATAATACTGGGTGGGGCCCACTGTGGGAAGCATATAATACTGGGTGGGGACCACTGTGTGAAGCATATTATACTGTGTTGGGCCACTGTGGGTAGCATATTATACTGTGTATGGGGGAGAAATGTAGAGCATATAATGCTGTATGGAGGCCACTGTGGAGCATATACTGCTGTGTGGGGGCCACTGTTGAGCATATAATACTATCTGGGGCCTCTGCTGAGCATATTTTACTGTTTGGGGACCCGTAACCGCGGGGGGGGGGGGGCCATGTCAAATGTTTGCCTTGGGGCCCAGCCATTCCTAGTTACGCCACTGACACCAAGGCTGCACATACTGAACCTTACAGAAAAGTTGCATGAATGTTAAAATAGAGTGATTCACCATGATGTAGGAAAGAATAATTCTGCAGGGATTTAATTAGTAGGGCTGTGTTCACATCTGTGCTAAATATTTTCATTGTTCTACTCTGTTAGGAGCAAAACAATAAAAATAATGGAAGTGCCGGATCCATCAAATGATTGTTAAAATAAATATATTAGCTAGCCAAAATCTGCCTCTCATAATCGTCGGACAATATTCCCCCTTAAAAGGCAGCCACAGCTTTCCCCATTCACATCTCATACTGTAATACAGTATGTGTATTGCCAGAAAGATGTATATGCCAAATATACCAAAAGTGCTGAGACACAAGGGGTTCCCTAGCTCAATAGCCTCAGCAACCCCTACTTTTTCATCATGACAAGAATACATACTCGTGGTTGGTTATGAATAGCATAATCAACTACTGTAATATATACTGTAAATAATGTATACTGATTTATATAGACCTAATGGAGGCCAAATAGATCCATGGAGTACAGTGGATACATTTTGTATATATTGTATTTTCCAATCTTATACACCTAATTCTCTAAAGTGATTTCAACAGAGCATTAAATTGGTTATTCAATCTGAGATGACTTCCATATCTTTAGTTTCTGTTACATATGATGGTTCCCAAAACAAAGTCAAGGATAAAAGGCAATGAGTAATCCCTTCAGCTTCTTGCCCATGGGGCTTGATACAGTGATATCACACTAAGTGTTGTCAAAATATGTTGATTAATTCACAGTCTGAAAACGTCTCTAAGACAAACAAGTTCTGAGGATGTCTCGAGTATATGCTTCATTCTGAACTTTATCTGTGATCAGCAAAAGTATTTAATAACGTCTGCACTAGAATGCTGGGAAAAGAAGCGTTTCATTGCTATATCCATCAGTGACATGAATACAGACTGACAGGTCTGACCATGTTCTGTTAACTTAGCTGTATATTCCAGAGACAGTTGCATGAATATACAAATCCACACCATATATCCTTGTTAAGCTATACTCAGGCTAAAAGCCAAGTAATAAAGGAAATGAATGAATCTGTTGTAGTGCACTATTTTTTACATTTTCTATGGGTAGCCTGAGAGAAGCATTAAGATGTTATACAATTTATAAGGGTACTGGAAATTTCTACTGTAGACGGAAATTTCAGGAAGATAAGATAAAATAGTCAAATATATATTACATAGCATGCATTTGGGTCATTTCATTGAGCTGTCATGGCTATAATGTTAAAGTTGTGATGTCCAGAGAATTTCAGTCATTACAGTGAAGAAGTCATTACAGTGAGGTTAACTCCTTAATGCTCTGCTAATACGTCATGCTGAGTGTATATAGTCAATGCTCAGCACCATGATAGTACAGTGCTGTAATGCCGTGGCCACAGGAGCTGTGCCCGTGGCATTAGTTTCGGCACTCAGCTGTGTAACCTGCTGGATTCCGTGATCAATAGCGAGGGTTAATCTAGGGGGTTCTGGGACAAGATCACCCCCCCACTGTCACCCCTCAAACCCCATGGCCTCCTGACTGCCTTTGCCTAGTTCCAATAGGAACTATATATTGCAGTAAATTGCACAGGGGATTTAAGATCCCAGCTTCAATTCCCCTGTGGGACATGTAAAAAGTGAAATAACACGCACTCACATAGAAACAATATACCAAAACAAATAAAAAGTAAAAAAAATATATAATATAAACAAGAATAAATAAGCAAACATTTTAAGTATCCCCATGTGCGTCCCCACTATCCAAAAATAGCATTAATAATCCTGTACGGAAATATATAACGCAATGCACAAATTAACCTATTTTGGTCACTTTGCTCTGAAAGAAAAAAAAACAATAAAAAGTGATTGGAAAGTCATACATACCAAACATTGGTATCAATAAAAAGTACAACTTGCTCCACAAATAAAGAGCCCTGACTTATCTCTGTCAACAGTAGAAAAAGTTCTAGGCATCAGATAACGGCGACCCCAGGAAAATCGTTAATTTTCAAAAATTGACGTTTTATTTGTAAAAGCGGTAAAATGTAATAAAACCCAATATAAATATGGTATCGCAGCCTCGCCTCTGTCCAGACTTCAACTCATCTCTTCTTAAAAGCAAATCAGGTTAGTCTGACAACTTCTGTGCTTAGCAAAGCCATGTTGTCTGTCACTTATAATATTATGTACACATACTCCTGTATCACTTAAGAGACCCTCAAACTGTTTCCCCACAATGGATATTAAACTTACCGGTCTATGATTACCTGGGAAAGACCTAGAGACCTTTTTGAAAACAGGCACCACCTTGTCCAGGCATTGCTCCAGTCCCTTGGCACTGAACGAGTCACTAGAGAAACCCTAAAAATTAAGAACAGATGTACAGCAATGACTAGACTGAGATCTTTAAGTACTTGTCGGTGTTATCCATCTGGACCCGGAGCTTTGCTCACATTTAGTTTGTTTAGCTTGACTTGGACCATTTCTATGTTTATTCAGTTTAGTATATTGGTTGATGTATTACCAGCATTGGTGACACCTACATCAACTACCCCCTGTTATTCTGTATACACAGGGCTAAAGAACCCATTTAGTAGCTCTGTCTCTATTAATTTCCTATGACCAATGCTCCATTATCATTATTTAAGGGATTATGTATTATACAGCAAAGACGCAATGCTAATGCCTATGGTCACCTCATCTTGGAGAGTGATCCATTGCCATGACAGCCAGGAACCTATTAAAGGCTCCCAGGGTTGTCTGGCATTAATTTGTATGACAGGCTGTTCTATGCAGCCTGTCATACAAGTGCCGGTATTTTGCAATGCATTAAAATTCATTAGCATTGTAATGCATTGCATTAGTGATCAGTCCTCCAGGGGTTCAAGACCCCTAGGGGATCTAATAAGTACAGTATAAAAAAATAAATAAAAAGATATATTAAAAAATTCAAAAGTATTAAAAATTCGAATCACCCCCCTCCCCCCCATTTCCCTAGAATACATATAAAAGTAAAAAATTGCCATGAAACACATACACATTAAGTATCCGTGTACAAAAATGCCCGGTCTACAAACTTATAAAAATATTTTTCCCATACGGTTAACGTTGTAGCAGGAAATCATCATAAATGCTGAACCGCTGTTTTTTTGCTGTTTCACCTCTGTTAAAAATTGGTATAAATGTGATAGACATTCCCCAAAATTGCATAACTAAAATGTTCACCTAGCCCTGCAAATAAAGATTCCCTATGCATTTCTGTACACAGAAATATAAAAAAGTTATGGGTGTCAGAATAAGACTCCCTATGCATCTCTATACATGGAAATATAAAAAAGTTATGGGTGTCAGAATATGGCGACTTTAAGAAAAAAATATCTTTTTTGCTAAGTTTTGGATTTTTGTTAAGGGGTTAAAATGTAAAAAAATCTGTATAAATTTCACCCCCTTCTGAATTTTTTTTACAGCTTCCCAGTGCATTGTACAGAATAATAAATGGTACCATTATGAAGAACAATTTGTCCCGCAAACATTAAGCCCTCATATGGTTCTGTGAACGGAAAAATAAAAAAGTTAAGGGGTTTGAAAGGTTGAGAGTCAAAATTGAAAAATGACTGTGGTGGGAAGGGGTTAATTCACCTGGGCACAATAACCTGCCCTTCAAATAGGTGCAAAGCAAAGGGAAAAAAGGGTTTTAAATTGAGTCAGTAGTTCTAACACAAACTGCATACAGAAAAGAAACCTGCAATACTCAATGTACAATCACTCAAACCATCCACCATATCATACTCAACAAAACCAGCTCCGCTGTTTAACTCCACTTAGACAGCAGCCACTTAGTGAAGCAAGCCCCAAGGTCTTGTGCTGGTTCTGGTAGCATTCCTGGGAAGAGGTGCTGTTTGTCCCCTTGTCTGAACTAGGTTAGAGATAAGGGAAATATGGCCCTGGGTGCCATGCTTGGTTGAGGGAAACCTGTTAATTATGCTTAGTAGTTACATGAGAACGAATAGACAAAGAGACTCACAATGCTTATCATGAACAGAGTTATGGTATAATAAAAGGTTGTACTTCTTACCCATGGGAGAGGGCCCCATGCCTGTTGTGTTTGAAGTGCCTCTTTGCAGAGCTGAGTCATGAGAGATAATATGGCCAATAAAAGAACTGTGAGTTGCTAAAGGCTGGCACAAATCATGAAGAACTAGGAAGCAGAAACCATGTTGAATTCCATGTAGGGCGACAGCCGTAGAAAGTAGGTATGAGAGGTTGGTAGAGGAAGGAGCCTCATTATAGTCTATGGGGTCAACGGGTTTCCATGGATAACTGCTTTCCCCAAATGAACCCGAAAAATGGAAACCCAGGCGCAGGTGTGAACCTAGTGTTAGACATGTACCTCTTTTTGTTTTGCATTCTGCAACTCTCTACCTTAGACTCTTTAAAAGAATTAGCAGAAAATCAAGAAAATCTGATAGGTCGTCAATAGCAGATTAGCAAGACCAAAGTTTAGGTACACACCTTGCAGATTATGCAATCATAAGATTAAACGTCTATGCTGCGTTTTTCATGGGAGATGCATGGTTTGGCCAATGTTACCTAAGTAGACATCATTGGTAATTACCCGCTCATTTATAAGGTAATTCAAGAAGTGGGGCTATTATAGGGGTGTAGTGGTTGAGTAAGATTACTACTAATAGATGTATTAAGTATTTTAATGTGTTCTTGCATTTATTTCTGTGCTGGTTACTGTATGGAACCTGTTGTAAATTTAAGTGAGTTAGGCCAGTGAGACTGGCACATCTCTCATACTTAGATCACTCTAGTGAGAGGAAGGAGGCAGTGAGTCTTGATCCTCTTGAGCAGGAGAAGTCTAGTCCCTCTCATCTCAGGAGAGCATAGTAGAGTGTTAGCTGGTGTGACCTGATTCGTCTGACCCAGTTTATCAGCTACAAGTCAGTGTCAATATCACAGTCAAGAAGGAGATGAGCCATTTTTGTTCCATTGGTTGTTTAGAAGTAGTGTGTGTGTGTGTGACAAAGACTGTGAGCAAAAAATTTGGACACTGAATAACCCCAGTGAGAACCATCAAAACATATATTCCCCCAAATTGTATCAATATAAACTGCAACTTGTTCACAGTTCCTTAGATGGAAATATAAAAAAGTTATCAGGTGTCAGATGATGCTGAGGAATTTCTTTTTTTTTTTCAAAATTTGATTTTTTTTTTTTAATACCAAAGGATAATTAAAAACTATATAAATGTTGTATTGCTGTAAAAATACTGAGAAGCAGAATATAAATAACATGTCACTTTTACCACTCGGTGAACACCGTAAAAACAAATCTCATGACAAAATAAATTTGGATATGCATTTAAACTAAGCTTCATTTTTTTTATTCTTCCAAATTTGTAATTTTTTTCCCAGCTTCCTAGTACCTTGTATGGAATATTAAAAGGTGTCATTAGGAAGTACAATTTGTCCCTTGATAAAACAAGCCCTTATATGAAAAAATAATATAGTTATGGCTTTTAGAAGGTGAGGAGTAAAAAACGTACATGCAAAAATTGAAAGTGGCTGCAGCAGGAATGGGTGAAAATTGTGATGTGATGTCTTGTTATGGGCAACAAAAACAGTTTTGTACAGTTTTATACTTTTGCCCTATTATAGCCATAATGACAACCACAGTGTCTGACTGTTTGTGGGATTTGCTAATTCTCTTGTCAGTCCAGGAGAATTTCTCTTAGTTTGGAAGTTTCTTGGATAGAAGCGTAACTTGAAGTTCCTGAGACTTAACTAACATTCAATACTGCCCTTCACCTATCATGAGCTATTTATAATACTGGTGTCCTCTTGGTGACAGATGGGCGCTCAGGTACCAATGGCCCAGTACAAATGCTGCCTCTGCACACCCTATAGCTACACTCCTGCTGCCACCCTGTAGGCAATGTAGGTAGACATGATTCATTTTGACAATATACTCACGACCTTGCTATGCACATATTTGTCTGGCAGGGATTTGTATTTCATAAAATAATAAAACATCATGTACTATTAAACATTAAAAACACATTTCCGCATAATAAGCCATTGTTACAAAGTAAATGTTTAGTCACTTAAAATGCAGCTGGAAAATGAATTTCTAACAATTCTAAAATGCTTTTTATCCATGTTGCTACAAGCAGAACACAAAAATAAAAAAAAAAATATTACCAAGGCAGCAAAAGAACCAATAGGTGAGTTATTTAGTGTATTTTATTGAAATTATCATTGGTGGTATCTATACTAAAATGTGTTGGTGGTGGGAGAATGAACAATCCTGCCCAATGTCTTCATCTCTATAAAAAGTATATCTACGATTTCAATAGCTGTGATGGGGTAAGCAATAACACGCAAATAATTGTTTTATTGTCACGGTCAGATATTCCATATGAGTAACTTGTGGCACTACACTGGGTCTCTGCACACAAGGGTACACACTGCTACATTAACAAGAAATGTATGTATACTCTCTGCATATAAGGGACTAGGCTCATTTCCATCTATGTCTCACAATTACTTGTGGACTTATACCCCAAGTGAAGAATCATCTAGCGACAATGGGGATGGAGAAGGGACCCACTATACAGAGGTTGCCGCAAAGTGGCTAATGGGCCTATACATCTTAATGAATATATATATTTCTTGTTCACATAGTTTGGCAGTGCTGACCAATTTTTGTGTGTTTGTTTATTGATCTTGATGAATTTGTATACTAAGAACCTCACATTCATTTTTGTAGATTTTGCTGAGAAGCATAAGATCAGTGTATAGTATTGGGATGTGCGGTCCATATGTTTCTTTTTTTCCTCTCCGAAAAGTTGCATTGCTAAATTATCAGTCCATGGTCATGTGACAGACACACAGGTTAATGGCTTGTTATACAACAGTTGTTTGTGTGTCCTTCACATGATCATGGACCGATTTTTAACCACTGGAAATAAACACTGAATGACAGCGAGGAAAGATCTAAAAAATCTTGATAAATTGATACGGAGAGTATAGTGGAAAAATGCATAACTTTTCATTATACAAACAATAACATTTATTTGGTGAAACTGGACAACCCCTTTCATAAAATGTAAAGCAGCACATATTAATTGCCTATACATTAACATTCTATTTATTATAATTCATTTCTTAATTCTATGAGTTACAAGCAATTAATGGCAATGGTGACATTTTACCACTTTCTTTAATTTTTTTAGCTATTTTCTTCCCAGCAACAGGAAGGGCAGTTTCCTAACTTGGCTATTACACACTGTCACAGTTCAGCTCAGGCAACTTTAAGCCAAATAAAACATTCTGAAAAGTCCATGTAAACAAGGGGTGGGTTGTATAATAACTAAACATCTGTTTATTAAGACCAATTACTTGGACTGCTACTTTCTGCTTGGAAAATATGGTGAGGTTGCATAAACTTTGATAACACCTTCAAAATGACCCTTATGTACTGTATTTCTAGAGTATTATTCCTTACATAGGAAGGGAAACTGTAATTATTAGAGTTCCCCTCTTTTATCAAGTTCACAGGATACACCATGAGGATGAGGCTGAGGCCACATCGTGCGTTTTTGGTTTCAAAGCCAAGAGTGTATTCAGCAGAAGGAAGATGTATAAGTGCTTCTTTTACTTTTCCCATTCCTTTCAAAACTATTCTTGGCTTATAGTTCAAAACAATGCAGCAAAATCTGCAACAAAAAAAGCATCTTTTCCACAACTTGTGTCCCCAGCCTAAATGTGTGATAGTTGTTGGTCTCACCTCTGGGACAAGCATCTGTCGAGAACGGAAAGTCCCTCAAGCCTTGTGCCACCTGAGGGAGTAAGTCTTGGCACCACATAAAGGTGGAGAATACCTACCTGCTCAGCTGTTTTCATACTTCCTATAAAAGCAAATAGAAAAGCCAGCACACATGCAATGCCACCTTCTCTTTTATCCTACAACTTGATGTGGTGGTTCCATAATCATGGAGGGTCAGGAGACCCCTGTTCTTAAGTGGGACCTGCACCTATCAGACGTTTAAGCCATATTGTGTACATATGCCATAAACATCTGAGATGGCAATATCCCTTTAACTTGTATCTATTTCTAGGAAACTGATAACAATTGGAAACTCTGCTTTTAAAGCCTCTCACTATGGCTGTCAGTTACATACAGTACAAATGTTTTAGGCAGATGTGGGAAAATGCAGCTCTTTTTTCATACCTGCCTAAAATTTTTGCATGTCACTATAGGCTCAATTCGTCCTAGTAATCAGCGTGTATACAGCTCCGATGCAGACATATATGCTTCTGTGGTTACAGACTACAAAAAAAACCTCTTATTTCTAATCCCCTCTTATTTCTAATCGACAGACTGTACTCTGTTCTGTTCCTATCTTATTGATTTTGTGATAATATATATTTCCAAATTGATAATACTGAAATTGTAACTTTTCTTTTTCAAATATGCTTATTTGCCTGAAGAACTCTATTTTTAGTTCTGTGTGTCTGCTGTACCAGGTTAACCTTGACTCTGTAGTCTTATTCACTGTTCTCCAGCCCCATGATTTGCAGTGCTTCCAGTAATTCCAGTAATCGGTTCTCAGGTTGTCTATGTCATCACACTTCTGTGTGGTTTACCACTGACCACAGAGATGCCACTTAAATCATTCTTTCTATACTTATCCACCCTGTCGCCAAATTATCATAGATGCCCCACTTTAATCTGTAGCTTCATAATGAATAGTAAACAGAGCGAAATTTGGCTTTCCTCTAACCTCCAGTAAATTCCCATTTCATCACAAGCTGTCTTTTCTTCTTTTCATGTGTCTTAGCTAGAATTTTTTATTTCTGTTACAGGAATAAAATCTTGGGCAAATCTTGTCTTTCTTTCACATTGGGTAAAAGTTACATTTGTTGCCCCTTCACCACAAACTAAACCAGAACTGTTTCCATACAGAGTAGCAAGAGTGATGCAAAACTGACAAATAAAAATAATGACGTTATGTCACTAAGGGTTCACATTGTGGAAACGCAGAAAAACAAAAAAAATACTGCGTTTTACAGTATAAGTAAAGTGATTGAGATTTAGTTTACTCTCATCCATGCATTGTGGAAAAAGGCTAGGTTCACATCTGTGTTAGAGACTCCTCAGCAGATTCCGCCTAAAACTGGCGAAGAGAAAAGTCCTGCACAAAGTATCAGTATAAAACCGGCGGAAATCCAACAGATACCCGGCAGACCCCATTATAGTCTAGGGGGTCTGCAGGTGTCAGCCGGTAACCGCTTTTGTAGAAGAGGGACTCTCCGTTGTTCGGGTTCTCATGTGAACCCAAACAACTGAGGGACCAACGCTAGTGTGAACCTAGCCTAAGTGAGATTTTGTTTAATCTCATCCACAAATTGCGGGGGGAAAAAAGCTGTGTTTTTTGAAAAACGCAGCATGTTAATTTTAGGTGTGGAATTGTGTTTTCCTATATATTTAATAGTGGAGAAAAAAATGCTATGAAAAATACTGCAAAAAAAAAAAATATCGCAAAGCCGTTTCAGTGTTCTACATTTTGTTACGTGAGGAATATCATGGTTTTTTTTGGCAAGTGCAGTTCATATACAGTACAGACCAAAAGTTTAGACACACCTTCTCATTCCAAGAGTTTTCTGTATTTTCATGACTATAAAAATTGTAGATTCACACTGAAGGCATCAAAACTATGAATTAACACATGTGGAATTATATACTTAACAAAAAAGTGTGAAACAACTGAAAATATGTCTTATATTCTAGATTCTTCAAAGTAGCCACCTTTTGCTTTGATTACTGCTTTGCACACTCTTGGCATTCTCTTGATGAGCTTCAAGAGGTAGTCACCTGAAATGGTTTTCACTTCACAGGTGTGCCCTGTCAGGTTTAATAAGTGGGATTTCTTGCCTTATAAATGGGGTTGGGACCATCAGTTGTGTTGTTCTTTAGCAGACGCCTCTTCTTGACGTCATCCTTCGTTCGGGAGACATGCACCGACTGCGCATGTCCATTCGGCTATTTTCCTGTGGCCTATTATATACAGCGCATGCAGTACGCTTGTGTAATAGGCCACAGGAAAATGGCCGGATGGAAATGCGCAGTCTCCAGAACAAAGGAGAGGAGCGAAACAAGAAAGGTAGGTGAAGAATAGCCTTTATAAAGGCTATTACAATGTGGTCTTACTAACATTGGCCTTTCTGAATGATAGGATCCCTTTAAGGCACTATTATATATGAACTGCACTTGCCAAAAAAAACATGATAGGCCTCACGTAACAAAATGCAGAATGGCACCAACTTCATACCAATGGGCAGTAGAGCATAGAGCAGCATATCAGTGAAGAAAAATTGTGCTAGATACATTTTATAGGGGGGGGGGACTTTTTCGTCATGCTCACCAGTTTTGCAAAAAAAGTTGGTAGAGTGGGGCAGGTATCAAGGTGGTTAGGGGCAATATCAAGATGGATAGGGGCAATGCCTTGGTCAATCAGAGTTACGTGAAATCTATGTCTGCTCCTTTCTGGTATATATTTCCACTTTTGAGCCAGAATTTTCAAGACAATAATTCTGATGTGCCTATGTATCTAGCCACTGGAAAAATTGATTAAGACTGGGTAGAAAATGCCTTGTCTTGACAAATTCACCCATGGTACCCATTATTAAAACTTGGTGTTTTGCTTTCACACTGTGATGTCCATATGCTCTAATAGGATAAGCTAATGCTAGATTTTAAACAAAACAGAATAAAATACTAAATACAATTTTTTAGTGAATTTTGAGCTTAATTTTTACTGTAATTTCCGACCATATATACAAGCTTGTGTATTATCAGTAAATAGGTAATTACTAGAGCAAACTTTAGTATTCCCAAAAAACAGAAAACATGGTGGGATATCCAGCGGGTCCTTCAGTGATTTGAAGGTATTTCCTACAACACAATCAAATGGGTCCTCCTCTAATCTCTGCCATTGTATGCTGCAATAATATTGATTGTAGCTTACAAAGGGTTAAATGGGGAAGAAAAGAGCTTCCTCTATTCTCTGCCATGAGACAGGGCTGTGTATTTCAGCTCCAGTGTTAAACATGTGGTCATTGTGGCAGAATACATGGGATAAGCATGATGACTATGACCATCATGATGCAAATACTGCCTGACATTCAGCAAGCAGTAACTATTTCTCTATTTTGTCATTACTTGTCAGCTATGTCTTGTAAACTGGTGACATACATGGAAAGAATTTTGAGTACTGAGTATTTTACAGAAAAACTGTTTTGTTCCTAAAAATTGGTTCCTCTTCATTTTATGTAGCACATGTGTTCTATTAGTTAGCATCAATGGGATAAATAAAGATGTCTGAAGTGCTTTTCACGCTCTCAATGACCCTGTTGTCTGTGCAGTACTTTTCCACATATTATAAATAGAATAAGACGCTATGCTGTTAATTTGCATAGTACAAGAATTCCAAACTTAAATTGGTTTGGCGAATCTGTTTTAATATCAACATACTGGAAAGTTACCATAAATGATGTTTTTGGACCGACAAACTTGCTTTTACTTCCAAAGCATGCGGCAGCTGCAGAAATGCAGGTAGTGGGAAAGCAAACTGAGGTTTGGATTCCAATAAGGCAGGAACTCTGTGCTTTGTGCGCTCTCCAGCAGAACTGTTTTTAGAAGCCAAGTAATTCATCCATGTGGTATATAATATCCATGTCATCACAGACATTATTTCATTAAGTGAATAGTCTAACAGAGGCATGGTTATGTCACAGACAGCAAGAAGTTTAGACAGAAACCCAATTCTGTACCTTACTGAAATCCTATCCAGCTGTCCTGGCAAATGCCTGCAAAGACAGTATTATATAATATAAGAAGTGCTCATGTGGTATACTCTGATTATCATGTAGGACTGATTATCATGTAGGACAGGAATATATACAGTATGTTTTACCTAAATGAAAATTATGTCTTGGTTGATGTAACAAATAAAGCTAATATTTCATCAAGGAACAAACCTTTTATAGAGAACTTTCCCCTATCATGAAATTGATATATTTTACTTTTTCACATTTCTTAACTGAACCTACTTCTAGGTAAATGAACAAGGAACTCCTACTTTCAGGGCTCCCATACTGGTTGTCACTTAGCTTTTGTATACTTTTTTAATGTAGTAAAATGGACATGAAGGATAATACAACACTATTGCATCTAGGCTGATTTTTCACTAGGACTTTGCATCTCTGCATCATAACAAAATATAGGTTTTGTAAGGTCAAATATTTTGACTCCTGAATGGGTATCTACATTTTTATGTCCCCTTTCTATTGTTTCAGTTCCTCAAAAAGAAACGTTTTATATATTCCTGATATACAGTTGAAACCAAAAGTTTACATACACTATATAAAAATACACATATGCATGTTTTTCTTACTATCTGACATGAAATCAGAATAAACCTTTCCCGTTTTGGGTCAATTAGAATTACCAAAATTATTTATATTTGCCAAATGCCAGAATAATAAGAGAGGCTGGACATTCCCATCTTGTTTGTACTTGTGTATAATTGTTGTACAGATGAATGAGGCACCTTCAGGTATCTGGAAATTGCACCCAAGGATGAACCAGACTTATGCAAGTTCACAATTCTCTTCCTGATATCTTGGCTGATTTCTTTAGACTTTCCCACGATGTTACACAAAGAAGCAGTGTGTTTCAGGTGTGCCTTAAAATACATCCACAGGTGCGTCTCTAATTAACTCAGCTGTTGCCAATAAACCTATCAGAAGCTTCCAAAGAATTGACATCATCATATGAGCTGTCCCAAATTGTTTAAAGGCATAGTAATCTTAGAGTATGTAAACTTTTGACTTTGAAGAAAGTAATGAAAATGCCTTAAAAATTCTCTCTCTCATTATTCTGGCATTTGACAAATATAAATAATTTTGGACATCCTAATTGACCTAAAACGGGAAAGGTTTAATTTGATTTCATGTCAGATAGTGAGAAAAACATGCATATGTGTCTTTTTATATAGTGTATGTAAACTTCTGGTTTCAACTGTAGCTCCTATGTATACCAATGTGAACACTGACTCTATAGTCTCATTCTCTGAGTGGCAGTAAATCTAGTAATCAGTTCTTAAAGCGAAAAGCTTCTCTATGTGGTTTACTGCAGTTAAGCCATAAAAGTCATTCTTCTCATAAGGTTCACATAAGTTGTCTTCTCTTCTTCATTGGCTAGAATTTTTAATTTACACATATTCCCCTAATACATATGTGTCTACAGGTGCATCTCAATAAATTAGAATATCTTTGAAACGTTTATTTATTTCAGTAATTAAATTACAATAACGACCTCCTATATTTTCTAGATTCTTTACAAACAGAGTTTTCTATTTCAAGTGTTTTATTTCTGTAAATGTTGATTATGGATTACAGGTAATGAAAACCCAAATTTAAGAAAATGTGAATATTGTAAAAAAGTTCAGTATTGTAAATTCAGTGTGTCACCTGCCAAGGTTTCCTAAGCCTTTAAATGGTCCCTCAGTCTGGTTCAGTAGGACACACAATCATGGAAGACGCTGATTATGAATTGTATTACTGAATTACTGAAATGAATGAACATTTCATTTATTGAGATGCACATCTATCTATCTATCTATCTATCTATCTATCTATCTATCTATCTACCTAACTGTCTGTTTATCTTTCTACATTATTAGTAACATAGTAGTGCTTGTACTGTATTTATAGTCACATAAAGGTGCTGGATTCAACAGACAATGGATTCCAATGGCACCTGACAGACTTGAATGATATATATACTGCATTCTGTTGTGTTCTTTCCTTTTAATATGATGGAATCTAGAACACTGATGTGAACATAGCCTAAGCTCTGTCATTTGTGCTTCGTACTTTTCTGTTTTAGAATTGCTACATAAGAGGGAACTACTATCTGTTAGCCAAATTATGTCTCATGAGACTGATAGCATAGTCTTCTGCTCAAAAGTCTATTCTATATGCTAGCCTACATTCACACATTGGCCTTGTGACAGACAGTTTTTTAATGGCCCTCACACAGCTGCATTAAATTCACAGTATGAGAATGAGGGCTATTCACATGACCAATTTTTTGACTGTCCATTTTAATAGACCTAGTTTTGTCCATTTTAATGGATCCTTCAATCCATGAAAATGAGTGCCCCCTGCATTGTTAATTTTTCACGTTCCTTTTTGACCACAGTTGTGTGAATCTAGGTGAAGGCTTCTACTACCCCATCCTTCATGTCAATTTACTTTAGCAACTCATTTTTTCCTGACTAAGATCCCATACTTAAAACTGCCAGGAACTTTAATTAACTTATTCTGAACCACTTACAAAAAATTACTTGGAAAACCCCATAATGAATAATATATTTGTTTTTCAATGCTATAGATATCTAGGAACTTACAAGCATTGCCCTTTAAATATCTTTGGTGCTGCAGTGATAAGCTGAAGGTCCGTGGCAAACATCTCATGTTGGAGGATGATGTGGTTGGTGTGTTCACCAGCGCAGAGTTGTAGAGTGCTCTGACCCATAAAGTGGATATCCAGTTGAGGAACCCCTCACTATGATGTCCACATGCCCAAATAGATTTGCCTAATTACACAAAGCCTTTAAGATATATACAAGCCTACCCACGTTATAGATTTTCGGATCTAGAGATTTATGAAATTTACTGTGGATAGAAAGATAGATGATATTTAGATGGATATTCATTAATTACAAAAATAACTTATTTTCCTCTCTACACATTGATATAAAACTGACCCAGTCTAAAATAAATGTTAACAAAGAAGCTACACTTTTACAACAGAAAATAGGAATTTCTTGGACTTTGACTTTAGCCACCCACACATGCATATATTTTCATGAGAAGCAGAAGAAGTTTTTGTTTTACGCCTACCACGTCTTATATCTTATTGATATGAGGTAAATGAACAGGCTAGAAGCAGTGGAGATCATCTTTTCTTCTTTTCAGGAGATCTGCAGTAGAACATCAGCTGCAAAACAAAAGCTTGGCCACTTTACGATACACTTGACAAGTCTATTACAAGGCTTTGTCTACAATGAAAGCAAGAGGTGGAACTTATCTTGACCTTTTTTCATTTCCTTCATGAACTGGTTTCCATAGAGTACTGTGGTAAAAATAAAAATCCCTGGACCACCCGACAAGTCTTAAAAACAATTCTACTTCGTAGTTACCACAGCAAGGCACTGCCACATTGCTACAGAAAACTACTTATGCTCATCACTACTTTATGGAAACAAAATTGAACTTTATGTTGTGTTTATTATTATTATTAATTTGTTTTTAGAGCACCATTAATTCCATGGTGCTGTACATTATTATATTAATTCCATGGTGCTGTACATTATTATATTAATTCCATGGTGCTGTACATTATTATATTAATTCCATGGTGCTGTACATTATTATATTAATTCCATGGTGCTGTACATTATTATATTAATTCCATGCTGCTGTACATTATTATATTAATTCCATGCTGCTGTACAGTATTATATTAATTCCATGCTGCTGTACATTATTATATTAATTCCATGGTGCTGTACATTTGAGGGTTTACATACAATACACAAAATCCACAAAACAAGTACAATACTAATAGTGATCAAATGGCATAGTGGGATAGAGGGCCCTGTCCGCAAGGTCTTGCAATCCATGAGGGAAAGGAAATAGAGACAGTGTATGAGGTAAGAATCTGTTCAGATGGTGGTGTGGTGGCAATAGTGTTAGTGGAGGTTGTAGGCCTTCCTGAATAGGTGAGTCTTCAAGGTCTTTTTGAAGCTTGTGATTGTGACTGTCTTATGTGTCGTGGTAGTGAGTTCCAGAGTATGGGGAATTCACATGATGCATGGGAGTGTTTGACTTTACTCCATAATTTTGGCTGAAAGTTTCTAAGAATTATTAACACATAAAATACCAACACTATCCTGCTATAGACAATTATCCTTTATTCACAGGTTAGGGATAAGTGTCTTATTGTGGGGGTTCAATTGCTAGGGTCCCCATGATCATGGCACAGGGATTTCTATTTCTCACTGTATGAATGGAATGACTGATGCACATGTCTGCTGCGCTACATTGCTAAGAGACTGATGGATAGGGATGAGCAAACTGTCACCCATGAAACACTATTATACTCTGGGGTCTAAGTATAATAAGTGGAGGCTCAGGGGAGGTGAGCAAAATTAAAAATACTCACTGTGCCTCACTTCTCCTGGGCATTCAGTGGTCCCCCGGCAACCTCTTCAGACCTCTGTCTGAGGTTCACTCATCTCTACTGACAGAGAGAGCCTACTAAAAAGAAGTGTTATTGTTGTAGTTTAATGATGAATGGAGTGTAAAGGACATGTACATCTGTAGCTTCATTCATGCAGAGATAAACAAGAACCCCAAATTCAAGGTCATGGACATTGTATGAATAGGGGATAAGTGTCTATAGTGTGGCAACAGCTTTATAGAGGATTTCACCAACTCCAACTCTTTGTATTCTTTAACCCCTTAAGGATGCACGGTAGTTTGTACGTTAATGCGACTTTTTTCATATTTTCTTTCCTTGCTTTCCAAAATTCATAATTTTTTTAAATTTTTCTGTCGACATACTGTAGTTATGTGAGGGCTTATTCTTTATGTGACGAGCTGTACTTTTATTCTGCACCATTTTGGGGTACATATACTGTTTTGATTAGCTTTTTATTATCACAATTTTTTGCATTTTGTTTTTACAGCATTCACTCTGAATTAAAAATGACATGACAACTTTGTCCGGCAGGTAATTACAATTACGGCGAGACCATATTTATATTGGTTTTTATTATGTTTCATAACTTTTACAAATAAAACGTCACTTTTTGAAAATGAACGATTTTCCTGGGGTCACCGTATTCTGACGCCTATAATAATTTACTGTTTTATTGCCAGATATATGTCAGGGCTCTTTATTTGCAGGGCAAGTTGTACTTTGTATTGCTACCAATGTCTGGTATGTATGACTTTTTGATCAGTTTTTTTTGCTCTTTTAGGGAAAAGTGAGGTGAGCAAAACATGTTAATTTGAGCATTGCGGTACATACTTTTTTATGGTGTTTACTGTACAAGATAAATATTTCTATTTTTGGATAGTGCGGACTTATACGCATATGGAGATACCTAACGTTTATTTTTAAATGTAAAGGTGGGTTTTTGTACTATTTGTGTGATTTTTAAACTTTATTTTGAACTTTTTTTTTTTTTTTTTTTTTTTTACTTGGGATCTCTGATCCCCAGTGCAATGTACTACAATACATGCAGCCATGGCGACTCCTCGGCCCCTATGATCTTATTGTGGGGGATCTGAGGAATGGCGATCCAGCCCCCGGACCCACTGAATATCATGATCGTTATTGATCATGGCATCCAAGGGGTTAATACTCTGGAGTTAGAGTATTTTCCAACTCTGCCGGCTAGTACTCTGCCGGCCTTGGATGTGTAATACATGAAAAGGCTGGCTGTTTCTTAACGGCAATTACATAGGGACAGGGGCGTAACTACCAGGGTAGCAGCGGTAGGGGCTGCCACAGGGCCCGGGACATTCTTTTTTTTTCGATGCTTTTTTTTTTTTTAATAGGCCATTACCTGCTGGAGTAACCCCAGCAGGTAACGGGCCCCATTTACTTAACAATCCCCGCTCCTTCTCATGGCCGCCTGCGCATCCCATTTTGCAGAGGCAGCTGTGAGCAGGAGCGGGGATTGGCAAGTGAGGCCGCAGGCCGTGAACCCCACAAACACTGCTATCATTATACTCTGGGGTTGTTTCAGACCCCAGAGCAGAGGCTTAGCTAGCGGAGGGGGGGGGAGGAGGGGGCGGCTGCCCCGGGCCCACAGAATTTTGGGGGCCCACCCCAGGGCCGCCATTAATACATCTTTTATTTCTAACACCGATCTAGTTAAAACGTAACCTTCAACTTAACAGTATTGTAAACCGCAAGCCAATACAGGCCTGCGGTTTACAAGACGCCGAGACCACAGACTGATGTCTGCTTCTCAGCACGGGCGGCGCGATGACATCATAACATCGCGCCGCCCGCGCTCAGACACAGACGTTCTGTGCGTGGACAGGGAGGAAGCGGCAACTCCATTCATCAGCATCGCAGGTAGGTGATTATGACTTTTTTTTTGTGGTATATTAATAGTATAAGGGGCGGTTAGGAGAGGGAAATATAACTATAAGGGAGGGTTCATTAGGGGGCATTATGACGATGGGGGGGTCATTTATATTGTATTATGAATACAAGGGGGGAGGTTATTTATATAAGGGGCCATTAGGGGGCATCATTTATATTACAAGGCATTATGAACATAAGGGGGTGGTCATTAATATAAGGAGCCATTAGATGTGCAGTATTTATGTCAGGGGGAATCAGGGGCATAATATATGGGTCAATTAATTTAATTAAAGTGCCACTTGGACTTTATTGAGACTAAGGCCTCACGTAGCGGGCTGCAGCAAAAAAAAGCGCTGCAGGAAAAACCGCGGCGGTAACATTGTGGTTCTTCCTGCAGCGCTTTTCACAGAAGGTCTGCAGAGGTTTCCCCTGTGGACTTTCTATTTTCAAAACACCTATATGGAAACCGCCAGTGTTTCCATAGATATAATTGACATGCTGCAATTTCCAAAACCGCAATGGTTTTGGAAATCGCAGTGCGTCTGCTGCACGTATTTTTCCGCAATGTGTGGATGGGATTTGCTAGAATGCCACGTTTTTTTCTGTGGGTTTTCGCCACAAGGGGCCACATCCCATCCTGACTTTGTAGTAAAATATGTGCAGCGGAAACGCTGCAATTTCCAAAACAGTTGCAGTTTTGGAAATCACAGCATGCCAATTATACCTATGGAAACACCAGTGGTTTCCCTATAGCTGCGGTTTTTCCCGCAGCTGTTTTCCAGCTCATTTTTATTGATTATCTATTCTCAGAATAAATCATCAATAAGAGATAAGTGATTCCCCACTCATCAGGTGTATGAAGGGGCTATGGCGCCTGTTTATATCACACGCTGTCTGCTTATAGTGACCGTGTGATGTAATTACAGTCTTGTCACATAGACATGTATAGGACAAGGCTGCAGTTACATGACATGGCCGCTATGAAAAGAATGACACTATGTAAACAGAGAAGCAGTCACGGCGCTTACACAGGTACCACGGTTCATTCAAACAGCTGATCCTGGGGGTCCCGGGTATTGGAATCCCACTCATTTTTTTTCCCTTGTTTTTTTTTTTTTCCCCTTTTGAATTAGGAAACACCTGGGTCATTATTAATAAGGGGAAGTATTTACAGGGGGTACACACGGACATTATTAATATAAAGATGCACTTAGGGGTATTATTCATTATGGGGGGGTATATTATATATCTTATAATTGGGGGTAGCAGCAGGATGGGGGCTTTGCATAGGTGAGGACAATATGGGTCAGGGAGCCAAAGATGTCTGTGTTGCAAACTTTACAGAGACTGGAAGAAGTGGTCATGGCCGTCCGGATGAAAGAGATGGGGAATGTGAAGGATTAGTCAGAGACGTCACCGGTAAGTCACAAAATGTTACTGCACTGTATTCACCTTAATTGTCTGCAGCGCCCTGTGTAGAGATGCTATATACCACTATACGCTCACCGTATACTGATAGTATCGGTATACGAACATGTCCAAGTTGGGGGCCCACTTGGACATGTTCGCCCCCCTGTGCTGAACCCCTAGCTACGCCTCTGCCCCAGAGTATAATGATCAGAGGGCTAGGGGAGGTGAGGGAACATAAAAAACACTGCAACTTACCTCTCCTGAGCTCTGACAGGCTTCGGGCCTGTTTGGTGACGTTCCAGATGTCACGGGGTCCGGGCCTGCGTCATTATGCGTCACAACACCGGCCCAGCTCACGCGAGATCTGGTCCAACATTGAAAATGGCCAAAGTAGCGGGCAGGGCGCCGGAGCCAGGGAGAGGTAGGTAACATTGTTTTTTTTGTTTGTATCCTCCCCTGGGTCTCCGATCATTATACTCTGGGGTCTAAAAAAGACCCCAGAGTATAATAATTGCTCATGGGTGGTCCACAATGGGACATAATACTATGTGAAGGGGCCAGTATGGGGCATAATACTGTGTGCAGGGGCCACTATGGGGCATAATACTGTGTTCAGGGGCCACTATGGGGCATAATACTTTGTGCAGGGGTCACTATAGGGCATAATACTGTGCGCAGGGGCCACTATGGTGCATAATACTGTGTGCAGGGGCCACTGTGGGACATAATACTGTGTACAGGGGCCACTATGGGGCATAATACTGTGTGCAGGGGCCACTATGGGGCATAATAGTGTGTGTAGGGGCCACTATGGCGCATAATAGTGTGCGCAGGAATGCTGATTGTGCGGGGGGGGGGGTTGGAGGGGGGTGGTCCAGGGGGAGGGGGTTGGGGGCGGCGGTTCGGGGGGGGGGCCATGTCAAATGTTCGTCTTGGGGCCCAGCCATTCCTAGTTACGCCCCTGCATAGGGAACGGTAATATTTTAGTTAACAGATTATTTGACTAAAGTATGGACTGAATACAGAAAGTATGTGGTATTCAACATTTACAGTAGGAAATGTATCTGAAATTGGATATATTTTATTAGTGCCATTAGTGGTTTCTATCATACATTCTGCCTAACATGACAAAGATGTTTCCAAGTTGGGGTAAGGTGTTGCTTGGGTTGGAGGATAAATATACCCTATTTTAATAGGCAATCATTCACTTTACATAGTGAATTTTCATCAGGTTATGCAGTTATCGTTCACATGGCTGTTTTATAGCTCCATTTTGTACAGACTCATAAGAGGACTCCCATAGAGGTCCATAATTCCTCTATGGTACCTCAATATGCCACCAGTTTTTTTTTGAGAAATGGCAGGTGCTGTGCAACACCAGTTTCACGCAGAAGCAAAGGGTTTTTATGTTGCATTATGTGTAAGGCAGACATAAAAATAGTGCTGCATGCTCCACCATATGTAGATATGAGACAGCATTGCTTCTAGGGGAAATATCTCCATACATACGGTACTTGATGGAGCCTGTATAGCAGCACACAGAGGCTGTGCAACTCTCCACCAACCAGCTATACATCTTTGTCATAAATTGACGTGCATATTAGATGAATGAACATGAAATAGTCAGTACATACAGCAAACCTGTGCCTAGCATATAGTATATCTGTTTTGCAGTTTATAATATGGGGTTATTATAAATATTAAAGATGTATTTCAGGACTTTAATATTGATGACCAATACTCAGGAATAGATATTCAGTCGTGTGCGGGAGTCGCAGTGCAGTGGAACTAGTGAGAAATGGCCAGTAAAGGTACTGCAAGCTCAGTCCTATTCACATGAATGGGACTGAGCTTGTAGTACTCTAGCCATCACTACACAGTCTATAGAGGTGTGCTAGCTACAATGTACTGCAACTCATTTGAACAACTGATCAGCAGGGGTGCTAGCAGTCAGATCAGTTTGGGACAGAAGTCTAAGGAATAGGTTATTAATAATAACATTCTGGAATACCAGTTGATGTAATTCTACAGCATTGAAAAAATAAGAATTAATAATACATTTGTGTTTTAGTGTCCCTAAATAGAATGATTTATATAAAATATACATAACACAGCATTGTAATAATACTGCCAAGACTCGAGTAAATTATACAGACCATAGCCATGTTGCTAGGATATAAGTAATGGGAATATGTGAATAGTGGTTTCCAACTCAAATAGATTTTATTGAGTAGGGAAATCACAAAGTCCAAATCAAACAGTAGTTACAAGAATATTTGTCATTAACAAGGGAGCCCTACTTAGCAAACCGTATGCAAAAGAGTCATTAGCAAATACATTGGCTGTGAATTGTGTTTTTTCAGTGTCCACACTACCCAAAATGTGTACATCTACTTTCTGCTGATATTATTCCATCAATCTGTATTTAAAATAAAAAAAAATCAATTAATTAAGGACATTCATGTAGAAAATAAATTAAATTACTAAATAATAAATTAACTGTACATTTTACCCTAAGGACAGATTTACACAGTACGATTGCAGCACAGTTGGGGCTGAAGCAACTCCTTCTACAATATACTTTTTTCTGAGAAAGCATTCAGTTCTGTCCTAAGTAACTGTACCATTAAATAATTTTTAAAGGGGTTGTCCAGCAGGTAAAATACATGTTTTACAAAATGATTTGGAATGGATTAAAAATGTAAAAGAAGCAATGCTTACTTCAGAGATCCCACATCTCTTTCACGTTTATTTCACCACTTTTACTCTGCATGATCCATCTCATTGTCAGTAGTCCCTGAACTCAGACTAGCTGCTGTGATATTTCCCATACACAGGACAGAAAAGAAGAGATCTTGCTTCTTATCACACACGCACAGGAGCAGCCGCAGCACAGAGACCATTATACAGCAGTACTGAACAGTGTTGCAGCTCTAGTGTGAGACAATAGAAGTTGTAGAAGCATATCTGTGTCTCTGTGCCTGTCTCTTCGCCTGTCACTCTGCCTGTATCTGTCTCTGATTTCCCCTGATCACGGACTTTTATTGGAAGAAACTATAACCTGATTCCTTGGTGAAGCCGAAAATCTATCTCATTTCTACTTTGCGCAAAATGAATATTAAAAGTGATTATTACTAGAGATGAGCAAATCGATTCTGCAGAAGTGGAATTCAATCCAAATTTCAGGAAATTATTGAATCGCCATGATTCCAGATTTCCTGATGCTTCGTGGTAACGAATATTTAGTAAGGACCTTTGTGACATCAGACGGTCACATGATGTTCTCTAGTGATGTGATTGGGTAGACGTGTCTTTGCTTGTTAGCAGATCCTTCCACATGAATAAAACTTGTCCGTGCTGAAGAGAGAGAGAGACATGACCGCGGCATCCAAGGGCTTCCGCCATTTTGACGCCCACCTCGGCTCTCTGCAGCCCGGAAATAGCTGTTTATTCGCCGCGAAGTAATTCAGATTGAAGCAAATTTTTTTGGAACTTCGAATTGAACTGCCAAATCGAGAAATTTTGAGAAATTCGCTCATCTCTAATTATTACAGAAAGCAGGGATAGTGAAGGCTGATAAGTGGTGAAAGGGGTATTTTTTGTAATAACATATGTTACAAGATTTGCTATCTTTGCTTGGTCATCTATTCCTCCTGTCCTCACCCAATGCATCTGCACAATTGGCTGATGTGCTTCAGAGAGAGAGAGAAATTAGTCACTGCAAGACATCTCTGACAAAGGCTTAACATAGATGTCTTGCACTGTTGTTTCAACAAAATTTGCATAAATGAATAGTACAGGTGTTTAGGAGAAACTTTGCAATATATCTTATCAGTGAGAAATGCCCCTCTCCACTCTTATTGGGCTGCTTACATGCTTCCCCTCCCATAGAAAATCATTTTCCTTTCACTCTGAAAATCCTTGCTATATCCATCTCAAGACAGACTACAGATCACATCACTCAGTTTGCACTAGTGTACAGAAGCATATTGGGGAAAGGAGTGAGCAGGAAGTGTAGGAGGTAAGAGAGGAAACAGAGGCTTAGTCTGATGTTGTAACTAAATAGAAGTTTTCGATCATAACAAAAATACTCACAATTTACTCATATCAGTACCTTTCAGTACTTCTCTATATATGTTCTGCATGGTTCTGAGGCTGTTTCTACATAAAAAAGACAACTATAAAGCTGAATCCTCCTCTACTTAATGTGTTTGATGTATGACAACTCATCTCTACCCTCCAGCTCAGAGAGGAATGCAAACTACAGATATAGCATCCAGAGACAAAATTGCTAAAAACTGCAGAATACAAGGAATATAATAACCAGAAATAGTGTTACCCCTTATGGTCACACACATAACAGTTTATCCTGAAAAGTAAAATAAAGCAAGAGGTACACTTTAAAATGCAACATGACTCCAAAAGGACATACAGTCACTGTATAGTGGTAATATTGGTCTTAGTATAAGGGAATTTATTCACTACCTAGTCACTATGTGGTGGTAATGTATGGTAATGGTGTAGAAATATTATAGTAGTATTAAATAGTTACATAGTCAATAAGGCTGTGAACCTGTTCAACCTATAATCCTACAGCATTAATCCATGAAAGATAAGAACTCCTCCAAGGTGGTCAGCAAATACACTACATTAGAGGAAAAATGTTTCTGCAACTACATCTCTAAAAATCTTGTTCTTATATTTTGTATTTAGATTACTTATAATACGCAATGTAATTTGTTATTAGATAACCATCTAGCACTATATATAATGTTGATATTGTATCTGCCATTACTACTCCCAGGGTAAGAAATTCCATAGTGTAACTACTCTCTACTGCCTTTGATCCACCTGTAAACAATGCCCCTTGGTCCTTTGTGTACTTCTTGGACATAATAAATCATTGTTCTTTGTACTTGTCATGTATATGTTTATACATGTAAAACAGATCACTTGTAAGGGATTTATATAAGGGTAAAATTACATTGGGATCCTAGCTTTTCTATATCACTGAAAACTATTGCTTTGTTTAGGCTCTATTCAGATCACGTTTTTTACATCCGTTTAACATATGCAAAAAAAGGATGCAAAAACGCAAACGGATAGCCATCCGTTTACACAGAAATCAATGTTAAAAAAAAAAAAAAATCAAGTTTTTATCTGTTTTCTTGGACGGACACACAAGCATGGTATACTACAATTTTGTGTCCTTCAAAAAAACCCAAAAAACATAGCAACACAGCAACACATTTTCTTAACAAGATAATTTGGGTTTGCGTTGCTGTATTCAGATACCTGTGCAATTGATGAAGCTGGGTAAGAGCTTGTTTTTTGCAGGATGTCTTTTAGTTTTCATTGGTACTATTTTTGGGTACAAATTCTTATTCATTCCATGGTAAGAAGGTCATTGCTTTGAACTGACATAATGGTATATCACAGTGATGGCATGAGTCATTAGACAGAGGCAGGGGGCTCCTTCTGTCACCCCATCATCACCCCCGCAATGGAATCACAGGCTGCTGATAAGTTGTCATGGCAACCAAGGGCCTAACAAAGTGCTATGGAAATCTAAGTGTCTCTGTGACAACACACAACCGTCTGATCCTGCAGTCATGCTCCCTTTCATCAGTCTTCTACATTTGCTTAACATATATTTGAAATATAAGCAGAAAATAAGGAACAGATAGGAGGCTCTAACTACACAAGGTTTGTTTGTTGTCTGTTACCAAGGAGACACCTAGATCTGCATAGCAGCTGTAGACAAAACATTAGAAAACTTTTAGCCTATGTGCTTAATTTTTCTTTCTAGAGCAATAAAAATTTGGTGCTCAAACCACTATAAAGATGTATTCTGTAGTTATGTGGAAACCGTTAACCAACAGATTTACTCTATATAATTTGGCTTTATATTGGGTATATGTTGAGAACATAATGATCTCCTGTTGTTTGTGGATCTGATCAGCTCTCTGACACTTAAAGGGGACATTTTAATTCTTCTCTGAAACCTAATGCAATATTGAGGTATTCACAAGTTACCTGGTGTCAGCCTGCTTAAAAAAAACTATTGCTATACTATATGGATGAAAATAGACTGCAAATTATCCGCTCTGTAGATACACAGGTGCAGCAGCTCTCATGTCATGTACTTTCTGCATCTCTGACATTATATGTCCAGCCCTTACAGATATGGCGGCAATGATTTCATCTCAGTATGGAGGATTATTATTGGTGTGTTTTATCATGAACATATCTCCTGCTCCATACACAGCTGACAGCACATACCCTGGCCATGCTAGACCATGCTGCTGGTACTGACATTATCACTGCTTTGCATCTTTTTTCCTGGATTTATCTTTTATTGCATTTCTCAGCTGGAATAATACTCTCAGTTAAAAATGAAAGCCATCTTACAGCTAGAAATACACGGAGAGAGGCATTCACTATATAACCGATTGTTTATCACAAGACGTCTCACTGACTCCAACAGTAAAAGGAGATATCTACTAGACCCCATTCCCATTCCATGTTGCCTAGCCAGTACTGATATAGTCTGACAACCATAGTTCACTAAGGCCACACAGAAAAAAAAGCGCAGTGGAAAAAAAGGAAGTTTGTATTTTTTACTGCTTTTCTGCTTCAGATTTTATTTTTGAATTGAAGAAGTGGTTCATTCCTACAGCGAGTGCTAAGAGGCCAAGCTCTCTCAGTGAGCAGAAACATGAAACAAACCAAATCATTCTATGAAAATTCATCTAAATATTAGTCAAATTTGAGTAAGGGTTACGGAACTACAAACAAAACCCTCCACCACCGGAAGGCTTGGATTCATATGGAGGGATTTATGGTCTATTATACAACCGAAGCAACAATGGAAAAGACAGTTTTGGGAATGAGCATTTTACTACCATTGTAAAGAAAGGCTAAATCTCAGAACTTCCATTCCCCCATATAACATGAACAGTTTGCTATAAGGATAAAGCACCACTATGTGTTGAAGGGTATCACATATGTAGAACACATGTGGACACCTGTCAAAACTCTGCCAACACTGAGGCAACATGGCACAAACTACAGTCATGGCCAAAAGTTTTGAGAATGATACAAATATTAATTTTTACAAAGTCTACTGCTTCAGTTTTCCTAATGGCAATTTGCATATACTCCAGAATGTTATAAAGAGTGATCAGCTTAACAGCAATTACTTGCAAAGTCAATATTTGCCTAGAAAATGAACTTTATCCCCCAAAACACATTTCAACATCATTGCAGCCCTGCCTTAAAAGGACCACCTAACATCGTTTCAGTGATTGCTCCATTAACACAGGTGTGGGTGTTGATGAGGACAGGGCTGGAGATCAATCTGTCATGATTAAGTAAGAATGACACCACTGAACACTTTAAAAGGAGGCTGGTGCTTGCCATCATTGTTTCTCTTCTGCTAACCATGGTTATCTCTAAAGAAACACGTGCAGTCATCATTGCACTGCACAAAAATGGCCTAACTGGGAAGTGTATTGCAGCTAGAAAGATTGCACCTCAGTCAACAATCTATCGCATCATCAAGAACTTCAAGGAGAGAGGTTCCATTGGTGCCAAAAAGGCTCCAGGGCGCCCAAGAAAGACCAGCAAGCGACAGGACCGTCTCTTAAAAGTGTTTCAGCTGCGGGATCGGGCTACCAGCAGTGCAGAGCTTGCTGAGGAATGGCAGCAGGCAGGTGTGAGTGCATCTGCACGCACTGTGAGGCGGAGACTCTTGGAGCAAGGCCTGGTCTCAAGGAGGGCAGCAAAGAAGCCACTTCTCTCCAGAAAAAACATCAGGGACAGACTGATATTCTGCAAAAGGTACAGGGAGTGGACTGCTGAGGACTGGGGTAAAGTCATTTTCTCTGATGAATCCCCTTTTCGATTGTTTGGAACATCTGGAAAACAGCTTATTCGGAGAAGAAGAGGTGAGCGCTACCACCAGTCTTGTCTCATGCCAACTGTAAAGCATCCTGAAACCATTCATGTGTGGGGTTGCTTCTCAGCCAAGGGAATCGGCTCTCTCATAGTCTTGCCTAAAAACACAACCATGAATAAAGAATGGTACCAGAATGTCCTCCAAGAGCAACTTCTCCCAACCGTCCAAGAGCAGTTTGGCGCTCAACAATGCCTTTTCCAGCATGATGGAGCACCTTGCCATAAAGCAAAGGTGATAACTAAATGGCTCAGGGAACAAAACATAGAGATTTTGGGTTCATGGCCTGGAAACTCCCCAGATCTTAATCCCATTGAGAACTTGTGGTCAATCATCAAGAGACGGGTGGACAAACAAAACCAACAAATTCAGACAAAATTAAAGCATTGATTCTGCAAGAATGGACTGCTATCAGTCAGGATTTGGTCCAGAAGTTGATTGAGAGCATGCCAGGGAGAATTGCAGAGGTCCTGAAGAAGAAGGGTCAACACTGCAAATATTGACTTGCTGCATTAACTCATTCTAACTGTCAATATAAGCTTCTGTTACTCATAATATGAATGCAATTATATTTCTGTATGTGATAAAAACATCTGACAAACACACATAAAAACCAGAGGGCAGCAGATCATGTGAAAATATAATATTTGTGTCATTCTCAAAACTTTTGGCCATGACTGTACATTCACTAAAGTAGTGTAAACTGTACTGATTGTATTTGGAATACACCCCAGTGTGAATGGTAACACCCAGTTGTCAATTTATTTATAAATTTCTACGAGGAATAATGGAGAAACTGTACAATTAATAGATCTAAGAAACAAATAAGTAATACTAACATACATGTCAGGAGAGAACATAACTTCTTTAAAGGGAATATTTATTAAAACCATTTTTATTTTCTGATTGTAGATTTATTTCCCTATTGCAGATTTTTTAATTTAGTTTTTTGCAAATGAGCTGCCTTCTTGCTTGAGTTTCTCTTCTGCTATGTTAACAGCAATTTAGTTTCAATAATTTTTATTAGTTTTCAAAATAAATGTGAGACACATTATTGACAGACAGTGTGATATACATTCTTACATACTTTGTTCAAGGCATATTTTTTTTTTTTTTTTTTACTTGTACATCAATAGACAGAAAAAAGAAATTGAGTAAGCGATAACTAACAATAACACTAACACAAACACTTGGGCACATTCTCAGGGGTAGCGTAATATATCTCACAGACGAACCTCTTATATGTTCCATTCCACCGCCGCCTCTTAAACCTCCCTGTTTCCTGACTCCTGCTATGCAGCGAATCGAGAATTAACCCATGCGTCCCATACGTTTGCAAATCTATGATAGGAGTCATTTCCCAGTGCAATTACCTTCTCGTAGGTATATGTATTGTTAATAGCCAACAATAATGCGGAGTCTGGCAGAGGGGCTACTGATCTCCATCTTTGCACCAACATTAATTTAGCTATTGTTAGGATTTTGCAAAGGAGTTTTGTGTTTTTGTTCAATTCTTCGGGAATTCCAATGGATAGGATGGCCAAAGGTGAAGTGTGGGGGAGGTGGAAGTTAAATATTTCTGATAACATGTCAAAGACCCTATTCCAATATCCACAAATTATGAGGCAGTGTCCCAAAAGAAGGGTTCCTTTCCCTCCACATCCTCTCCAGCACTCCTCAGAAACTGAAGGGTATGCCCTATGTAAAGTGGATGGGGTTCTGTACCACCTTAAAGTCACTTTCATAGCCGTTTCTATGTGAGTGCTGCATTTTAAAGATGTATGACTAAGTTTGATAGCTTGTTCCCACTCATCCGAGGTAATGTTTCTCCCCAAATCCCTCTCCCAACACCGGAATGGTGTAGATCTAGTAAAGGTTGCTACTCCATCCATTCTATCGTATAGAAACCTTAAACCCCTCATCTTAGTCGACATCCAGGTGAATACCATATTGATATGGGGTACTGGCGATATCGGGTTCTTTGATATAAAATGTCTTATTTGGGAGTATGTAAGGAAGTTACCTCTATGAACTCCATATTTCTGTGTTAGATCTGTAAATGATAAAAATTGTTTGGTATCAGATTGTAAGTGGGAGACCTGTGTAATCCCCTTCGCTTCCCACTCCGAAGTTACTAGGTCTTCTATCGCCCATGCCATAAGTGACAGAGGCATTTCTGAGGCATAAAAGTGACTCGTAGGATTTGCTTTCTCGTGAAGCAGCTTCCATGCGGTCACTGCTGCTTGCATAATCGGGGACATGGACTCAGGCATAGGAATGTTCCAGAAGGGTGCCCATAAGGTATCCCTCAGTTTCAAAGGATATATAAACGCTTGCTCTATGTGGATCCATGGTACCGAGGTATCAGCCAATCTCCATCTAGCGCACTGTGTGACTAGGGATGCTAAGTAATAATTCCTTACTACTGGTACTCCCAGTCCTCCGGCTTCTTTTTGTTTAAATAGGAAGCTTTTGTTAACTCTGGGTCTCTTTCCATTCCATATGTATTTTGAGATCATCCTTTGCATAGTTTCGAAAAACTAAACTGGGACTGCTATCGGGAGTGTGCGAAACAGATATAGGAGTCTGGGCAATAACAACATCTTAAAAGCTGCGACATGTCCCATCCAGGACACATCCATCGGGGACATTCTCTCCATCTCCTCTTGCAGTATTTTCAACATGGGTGTGTAATTATTTCTATATAAGGCCCCCGTATTGGGTGTCACCTGTATCCCCAAGTATTGAACACCCTCTTTCCTCCAATCAAAATCATATTTCGACTGTAGGGGCTGTAGCAAAGAGGGAGGGATATGCAAAGGTAAAGCTTGTGACTTGGCCATATTTAATTTATAATATGATAAGTGACCGAAATTAGCTATAATCTCCATAAGTCGGGGAATAGACTCTAGTGGCTTGGACAAAGTAAGAATGATGTCATCTGCATATAATGATATAAGATGAGTTTTGCCCCGTATATCAATGCCACCCATCTCTGGATCCAATCTAAGTGCTTGGGCCAGCGGTTCCATCGAGAGAACAAATATCAGCGGCGAGAGGGGGCACCCCTGTCTAGTCCCATTCGTTATTAAAAAGGGATCTGACACTACCCCATTAGTGAATACTCTTGCAGATGGCGCAGAATACAACGCCTCAATTGCCCTCAGAATAGCTCCGGTAAACCCCATACTCCTAATCACCAAGAAGGCATATGACCAGCAAATGCGGTCAAATGCCTTCTCGGCATCCAATGCGAGAACCACTGCTTCCATTCTTTTAGAGTTAATGTGATGTATAATATTCAAAATGCGTCTGGTATTGTCATATGATTGCCTCCCCTTCACGAATCCCACTTGGTCGTAGTTTATTAGGCTCGGAAGACAAGCTGCTACTCTATTTGCTATAATTTTGGCGTAAATTTTTAAATCTGAATTTAATAGGGATATTGGTCGAAAGTTTTGGGGGCTAGTGGCAGGCTTTCCTGGTTTAGGCAACGTCACCACCAGGGCCTCCTGATTTTCCCCCCGGAATAGTGCCAGAGTCCACCACCACCGTCAGGAAGGACAACAGCGGGCTAAGCAGAACTGAAGAAAATTTTTTGTAATATTCACCGGTGAGGCCATCTGGGCCCGGGGACTTTCCGGGTGGTAGCGACTTAATTACTGACAGCAACTCTGATGATGTAATGGGATCGTTCAAGGAATTCAGTTGTGTTTCTGTGAGTGTGGGCAGTTGGGCGCCTGCAAGAAACTTTGCAATGTCTTGTCTCGCCGGAGGTATCACAGAAGGGTCATCTCTAATATTATATAAGCCTTCATAGAAAGCTTTAAAGGCGTTGGCGATACCACTAGGGTCATAGATTTTGTGTGCACCCTCCTTACTCTGGAGAAATGGGATTTTAGACCTGGCGTGTTTTTGTTTAAGTTTGGACGCTAACAGTTTGCCTGCTTTGTTAGATTGAGAGTAATAAGTAGCTTTTATCCTTTTCAGGTTCTTCTCATATCTATGCAATAGACAGGCTGTCAATTGGTGACGTAGTGTCACCAATTTTTCAGCATTGGAGGGGGAAGGAGATTTTTTTCTTTTCACTATCTATAGATTTTATCTGGTGCAGTAGTCGGTCAATTTCTGCTAACCTAGTTTTCTTTTCTATGTGTCCCAATCGAATAAATGTTCCTCTGATAAAGGCTTTATGTGAGTTCCACAATATATCAGGGCTAGATACCGAGGGAGCATTGATCTGAAAGAATTCCTTCAGGTCATTTTCCAAAATTGCTTTATATTTTGGCTGCGACATTAGGAAGTCATTGCACCTCCATATATACGCTCTAGGACTATCATATTTTTCCGTTAGGGTCAGGGTTATTGCTGCATGGTCTGACCATGTTATTTGTGAGATTTCCGACTGCACGGCAAGGGAAATACTAGCTTGTTCTATTAAGAATAAATCTATTCTTGAATAGCTATTGTGTACAGTTGAATAGTAAGTATAATCTTTTTCAGTATTATGAAGGATACGCCAAATATCAAATAAGTCGTGGCGCCATATAGCCTGCGAAAAGGAAGGATGACGTGTCGCTACGTTAGAGGTAGTGTCTACCTCTGGATCTGGAGCCATGTTAAAATCTCCCATTAATATTAAGCATCCTTGTTTTCTTCGCTCCACTGCTTTCATGAGTTTCCCCAGGAATGATACTTGTCTTTTGTTTGGGGCATAGACCAAGACCAACGTATACGTGACATTATTAAGGATACAAACTAATATGACAAATCGCCCTCTAGGGTCAGCATAGTGGGACACCTTCTGAAATGCTACTGAGTTTTTGATCCCAATTAGTGTACCCCTGCGCTTGGAGGAGCAATGAGCGTGAAATATATGTGGGTAGGAGGCATGCTTAATGCGACTGGCGTCCACCTCCAAAAGATGTGTTTCCTGAACTGCAAGAATGTCACAGCCTTGAGCTTGGGCCTCTCGCCACAAATTGGTTCTCTTTTGAGGGGAGTTCAAGCCTCTGACATTCATAGACATAATTTTAAGTACCATCATTCACATTTAGTAATGCTTCACAGATCTTACCACAACCACCCACTTCAGAAGTTACCAGTAACGGTAGGGAACAGAATCGTCTCCGCCTTGTGTAGTCACAACTCCCCATGTGCCAGAACCGAAGAACAAACAAACTGTAGAAACATAGAAACCAGTGGGTAAACCACCTAAATAAAACAAAAATAAGAAATGTGGTACAGCGGACCAGCGGCTGTTTTAATCTCGGGGGGATAAGTTCAGCAATAGTGGACATACGAAATCCTTTGTAGAGTGAGTCTCTAACTGTGCAGCCCTTTTGGTGGACGCCTTGGGGTTTTCGGTTTGTGCCATCCATCCGACACAGGGCCAGGTGGTGGTTTGGATGTCGGATCACTGGTTGTAATGTTCCATTTGTTTAGCAACTTTTTGCCTTCTTCTGGAGATTTGATAACATAAGTAAGGTTGTCCCGGGATATGATCACTCGGACCGGGAATCCCCATTTGTATAGGATGTTATGTTGACGTAACGCTGTAGTAATAGGGATAAATTGCCTTCTTAGTTGTAGTGTTGCAGCCGAAAGATCAGAGTAGATAGATATTTTCTGATATGGATCAGATAAACGGCCAATTTTCCGCGAGGTCAGCAGCACCATCTCTTTAGTGCGGTAAAAATGGACCTTTGCTAGGACATCTCTGGGTACAGTTTCATCCAGATGTGAAGGTTTTGGGACTCTATGCGCTCTATCAATGGTTAATTCCATTTCCGTGAGATTTGGTATTAGCGTGCGCATCAGATTTTGAAGGAAAACTGTGAGATTACTCGCAGGTACGGACTCTGGAATCCCTCTAAATTTCAGATTATTGCGCCGCGAGCGATCCTCCAGGTCTGCTATTTTGGATTTAAGAAACGACACATCTTTGTCCACTGCATTATGAGCATCTATGAGAAGATTGTGTAAGGCGGCAAATTCCGCCATTTTAGATTCCACATGAACAGTGCGTTTCTGCAATTCCTGAAGGTCTCTATCTAGCGGTTTAACCATTAAGGACATGTCAGTTGTCAGTGATTTACAGAAGGCCATAAGCATGTTTTTCATGGAGGCCTCAGTGAGTAAACTCTCTGTTGCTGGGATGTCTGCAAAAAAATTGGTGGATGGCGGTACATATTGTGTAGTATTAGTAGTATTGCTCACCTCCTCTTCTTGGGGCTCCTCGGTCTGGATCCTGGGCCTCTGTTTGGCCGGGCTAGCAGTAGGCGAGGTGGGTGTCTCCGCATGAATTAGGCCTATAGGCCTCGGTGCGTCGGCCCGAGAAGGCCCCGGAGCCGCGCTCTCCCCGGCCCGCCGGGGAGACGGCCCCGACGCCCCCGGACCCCCGCCCTCCATCAGCTGTTGAAGCGACGGTGCTGACAGCGTTCTCCGCTGCGCCGATAACGTGAGCTTTCCCACCGGAGGGTCCCGAGTTGGAGTTGAGGCCCCGGAGACCGCGCTGGAATATGAGCCACCGCCATTTTGAGCTTCCTCACCTCCATGGGGGAAGTAAAAATCTGAAATTTTCTGCGGCTTCACCGCAGATTTCCGTCTTCTTGGCATCCCTAGAAGTAAGTAAGCTATCCCAGTGATTTTTGGATTAAAATGGTCCACGGGCACGTCGCTAATATGTCGCTTTGGGAGACTCAAGCCTGGAGCTTTTCAGCTATGCGATCATTCCCTTCCACAGTTAGGCTCCGCCCCTGTTAACAGCAATTTAGTGATATGCTTTACAGCAATCTCATGGCCATAGGCAGCAATAGAATGGAGCTGAGTCATTGAAGTCTATGGAAGAGTTTTTTAGACATGCTCTGTGGAAAGAGTAGATACCCTGTGACATCATCTATTGTCAAAACCAGATGCAATTATAGGTCAGTGTTATCTATTGAGGTGTTATCTTCTATTGTAATCTTGTATGTGATATTGTAAATGAGGTAAATGCTGCAAAGTAAACCCCTACAGAATTGGCAAGTGTCTATTATTCAGCGTAGTGGCGAGAGTTAAAATTGCATGATGTATTACTCTCTTTAAAATATAGAAGGGTGTCGTAAAATTTTAAAACATCATCAATAATTCATAAAACATTGTTTAACTTAAAAATATGGTTTAAAAAAATAGGTTATTGGTGGTGACACATTCCCTTTAAGGTTAACCAGTCAGTAGATTCATGCTGCCCGAACCACAGGAAACAAGAAATACTCATATTCATGCTCCATATATATTTGCGCAGATTAGTTTTTCCACAAAATGATGCAACTTTTAGGCTAAGGACCCACATTGCATTTTTGTTGCAGATTTTGCTACATTTTTTTAAGTCAAAATCCAACTCTTAAACTGTCTTTCAGAAAAGAGGGTTGGCCAATGGTAAACTGAGCCCTCTCTGATGGCTCTGGGTAATGCAGGCTGCAAGGCAAAAGGCTCTGGCTCCAAATTGTTTAAGGTGGAGAGGTTGGCAAGGATTATCAGCCCAAGGTCATGTGAAAGACAGTCTATTGTTATGTGATGGACACACAGGTGAACAACTGTGCACTTCTGTGTCTATCACATGCCCATGGATTGTATATCAAATGACCATGGACTGATTTTTATCCACTGGAAGCAAGCAGAGTAAATGAATGACACCAATCAGAGATCTAGACAACCATGAGCATATTGGAAAATGGTAGAACTTTTCATTATGCTAACATTTGTCTCTCAATATTTGTATGAAACTGGAAACCTTTGTTAACTTTATAACTTGGTTTAAAAATAGGACATTTTTTGATGACACATTCCCTTTAAGCTAAATTGGGCAGGAAGAAGTAGGATGGAGACTAACTGGGGGAATTTAAAGGATGACACATGATACTCCTAACTGATTGTTCCCTTTTTTGTTCTTTGCAGCTGATGGATCTGATAGCCTGTTGTCTATTGCCACCTTTGCCCTTCTGCAAATCTTGATTCTAAGTCTATTAAATGCCTTAGAATCGACTACCACAGCAAAAAATAAATGATGGGATGCTACAGACTGAGAGATGTTCTAATCCTCTAATTTTTTTTCTATTAAGAGTTCTTCCTAATATACTTTGTATTACTTTGTGTTTCTAACATGACTACTTACCAGATATGTGCTTCTTAACCCTTAATATGCATACAAAGGCTGAAGAAAATAAGCAAGTGCTTTGAAATATATAATGTACAGAAATGAAGACTTTCCAGAAATTCTTTATGTCTGAACATAATCATTGCTGGCCCCGGGGCTCCTTTAACATCTGTCAAGAACATATTCTTATCAAAAGCCAAGAGCTAGGTTTAAAGACTATTGCTCATCATCGAGGCTTTAACAGACAATGAATAAGAGGAATGAAAATATTATAATTCTTTGCATTTTTCTAGTTTATAGAAACACCTGGCAGCATGAGTCCTGGGGCCAGTTATATCTTTGGCTCATGGTGACCTAACAGCTATGAAGCTCAGCACATTGTATATGCTGTGTCACTAGCTAATAGGTGGACTTCCATGAGAAGTCATAACTGGAAACATCTACCTGGTGACATATACAAATGTCCACTGAAGAACATATACATTGAAACAGCTGTTAATATTATATGACCCTACCTCAGAGATGCCAGTACCAACCCCATGGACATCTGGACATATGTAGAAGGTTCTGGATTTTTACATCTCCAATAAGGTAAGATCACTCCCCATTACTAAACCTGCCTATTCTGCACATGTTCTTGGAATGTAGCTTCATGTGTAACCAGGTTTGCAGAGGTGGTAAAATAATTTACACTTGTGAACTATTCTATGGACTGCATACTATACGGTGAACTGAAATTTTCTTTAGAACTGAAGGGGGAACCGGATATGTCTGTTTTAATAAATAAGTGAATTAATAAATAAGTGAATTTCCCATTAAATCATTTCTGATCACTTGTTTTTGAAACTCTGCATTTTGCCATCTTTCTGGAAAAGCAGGAATTAATTGACCATTGGGTACTTTTATCCCCTTGTCCGTAATTTGACATTGTGCAATCAGTGCCAAATTGACCAACTTTGCATATAGTTTTGGTTAGAAAAAAAAAAAGATACCATTTGTTGGCAGCTCTAGTGTCTCTGTGGTTACAAAATACCAATGCAGGCCTAGATTTCTAATTGTGGTTACAACTAGATACTGGAATAAACATGGAGCACCTTTGGTGCAATATAGTTTGGGCTAAAATATTTCGACTTACTGCAGACATCGGTGTAGGTCTCTAGAAAAGGATGTGTGGCTTAAAAGCGCCAATAAAAAGCATTAATATTATGTTGTAAAATTGTGGTTCAAAATAAGCCAACTAAAAGATGATATAAACTTAGACTAGAAAGTCTAAAGATACACCAGATTTATCATCCAGCATTGGCCACTGTGATAAATCAGGTGAAGTTTTAGTAAATCCGGTCCCTATGTGTAGACCAATGTCGCAGTTAATATTTATTCTCTTCAGTCTCCCTCTTTCCAACTGTAGGTTAGCAAATGGTTGTTCATAGGAGCAACCACACAACAGAGTAGGATATTTTTTGCCTAGACTGGCTTCAGTTATGCAAGCCAATGCTCAACTGTTTGTTTAACAGATCTATTGGGGGATCTGATGTTTTCCATGGACCCGGGAAAAAACATAGAGAACTGATCTCAGATAGCACATAGGCTCAAAACATTACAACTGTGCGTCACTAATAATTCTATAATGTAACTTTAAACAACCTGTAAATGGCTTAAATAGATTGCAATAAGTTTTAAATCTGGATAGGTGACAATATGATCGGCAGGGATCCAACTGTTGGGACCCCCAATGTTCATAACAACTAAGATCCTGTGGAATGGAAATTTTTTTAAAATTTGGCAAAACCCCTTTAAAAATTAAAGGGGTATTCTCATCTAAGCCTTTCATGACTGAGTTGAGAATACCTGTGTCTCCATTCCCCTGAGGTGGCTGGTTGTTAAGGAAACAAAACTGTTCTACACTGCTTTCATAAGTTCCATGGCCGTTTCTGGGTGTTTGGTGGTTGCGGCATAGAGCCCATGTTACCATATCAGCCAGTCATGGCTGAGATGGGAATAATCCTTAAATCAAAAATCTAAATGAAACTTTATGCTATTTGGATGGAAGAATGATGCTGTAAAAACACAATCTCACATATTAATGTCCGCAAAAATAAAAGAGATAGATCTCATGATGTGTTTAGGGAATAACAGAAAAACAAGATGATGAAGCTTATCATTGGCAATGTACTAGTGTTATAGACAGGTGGTATTTATTTGATGTAAAATATTGTTATACTTGTACACAAGTCATGTATTGGCATAAAGAACAAACCTACAGTGGGTACGGAAAGTATTCAGACCCCTTTAAATTTTTCACTCTTTGTTTCATTGCAGACATTTGCTAAAAGCAAAAAAGTTCATTTTATTTCTCATTAATGTACACTCAGCACCCCATCTTGACAGAAAAAAAAAACAGAAATGTAGATATTTTTGCAAATTTATTAAAAAAGAAAAACTGAACTATCACATGGTCATAAGTATTCAGACCCTTTGCACAGTATTGAGTAGAAGCCCCTTCCTTTTGAGCTAGGACAGCCATGAGTCTTCTTGGGAATGATGCAACAAGTTTTTCATATCTAGATTTCGGGATCCTCTGCCACTCTTCCTTGCAGATCCTCTCCAGTTCCGTCAGGTTGGATGGTGAACGTTGGTGGAGCCATTTTCAGGTCTCTCCAGAGATGCTCAATTGAGTTGAGGTCAGGGCTCTGGCTGGGCCAGTCAAGAATGGTCACAGAGTTGTTCCGAAGCCACTCCTTTGTTATTTTAGCTGTGTGCTTAGGGTCATTGTCTTGTTGGAAGGTGAACCTTCGGCCCAGTCTGAGGTCCAGAGCACTCTGGTAGAGGTTTTCTTCCAGGATCTCTCTGTACTTGGCCGCATTCATCTTTCCTTCAATTGCAACCAGTCGTCCTGTCCCTGCAGCCTGAAAAACACCCCCATAGCATGATGCTGCCACCACCATGTTTCACTGTTGGGATTGTATTGCGAGGGTGATGAGCAGTGCCAGGTTTTCTCCACACATACCGCTTAGAATTAACACCAAAAGGTTCAATCTTCGTCTCATCAGACCAGAGAATCTTATTTCTCATAGTCTGGGAGTCCTTCATGTGTTTTTTGGCAAACTCTATGCGGACTTTCATATGTCTTGCTTCCTTCAGGCTACTCTGCCATAAAGCCCTGACTGGTGGAGGGCTGCAGTGATAGTTGACTTTGTGGAACTTTCTCCCATCTCCCTACTGCATCTCTGGAGCTCAGCCACAGTGATCTTTGGGCTCGTCTTTACCTCTCTCACCAAGGCTCTTCTCCCACGATTGCTCAGTTTGGCTGGACAGCCAGGTCTAGGAAGTGTTCAGGTCTAGGATTATGGACGCCACTGTGCTCTTAGAAACCTTGAGTGCTGCAGAAATTCTTTTGTAACCTTGGTCAGATCTGTGCCTTGCCACAATTCTGTCTGAGTTCCTTGGGCAGTTCCTTTGACCTCATGATTCTCATTTGCTCTGACATGCACTGTGAGCTGTGAGGTCTTATATAGACAGGTGTGTGCCTTTCCTAATCAAGTCCAATCAGTTTAATTAAACACAGCTGGACTCCAATGAAGAACCATCTCAAGGAGGATCAGAAGGAAATGGACCGCATGTGAGTTAAATATGAGAGAGGGACCGCAGCGACGTCAATGACGCGGAGGGACCATGACTGGGGCGGGCAGTGCAGGGAGCCAGTCCGAGGGTGGGGGCAAGGAGAGGATGGGGCGGAGCTTCGCGGGACCGCTTTTGTAATAGCGGTAAGCCCGTGAAGCGCCATTCCACGCAGGCGTCGGACAGGTGAAGTTGTCCTGTCCTCCCTCCCTTGTTAAAAGAATGGGTGCATTATATAAATAAATAAATAAATTAAAAATTTGGTTCGGAGTCACGGTGGCCAGGCGGGCAGGGTCCTTGGAGTTGGTGGTTCAGTGGATTTTGGGAGGGGGAGTTAATGGTGGGCTCCACCCTCCCGTGTCACATTTCATTAGTGATTTGGTGGCTTACCTGGCGTGGTGGGGGACGGTTACAGGGTTCAATGCCCTGTGAACTGGTATGTGGTAATGGGGTCATCTTACAATCATGGTGCCGCTGAGCCGGTGGTACGGCTAGCGGTAAGTTTATGTGGTAACGCCAGGATTAAACTCGTGTGGGTTAGTAGCTCCAAGGACTCGGGCCCTGTTTTTTCCTGTATTTTACGGGTATTCTTAGGTTACGGTTATTTATGGTATTTATACTGTAAAGTTAATATATTTGAATATGTTTTATATGTTAATTGTTTAACCCCTTAATGACCGGGCCATTTTTTGTTTTTGCATTTTCGTTTTTCCCTCCCCACATTCCAAGAGCCATAACTTTTTCATTTTTCAGTTCACAGAGTCACATGATGGCTTATTGTTTGCGAAACAAATTGTACTTTGTAATGTCACTATTCAATATGCTGTGCAATGTACTGGGAAGCTGGAAAAAAATTCAGAATGAGGTGCAATTGGAGAAAAACTGCATTTGCGCCAAATTCATATGGGTTTAATTTTTACACCATTCACTGTGTGGTAAAAATGACATGTTACCTGTATTCTGCGGGTCAGTACGAACACGGCGATAACAAATTTATATAGTATTTGTAATGTTTTGATACCTTTTAAAAAATTAAAAACTTTGCTAAATAGAAAAAAAATTTTTGCATCGCCATATTGTGTCACCTGTAACTTTTTCATATTTACATGTATGGAGCTGGGTAAGGCGTCTTTTTATGCGGGACAACATGACGTTTTTATTGATACCACTTGGGGAAAGATCTGATGGTTTGATCACTTTTTATTCAATTTTTTATAGGAGACAAAGTGTTGAAAAAAACGCTATTTGGCCATTTTGATTTTTTTTCCCCGATACGCTATTCACCGTATGGGATAAATATTTTAATATTTTAATAGTTCGGGCATTTTGGAGCGCGGGGATACCTAATGTGTTTATGTTTACTTTTGTTTATTTACTTTTATATCTGCTCTAGGGAAAGGGGGGTGATTTGAACTTTTGTGTTTTTTTTAAATTTTTACATACTTTTAAAAACTTTTTTTTTTATACTTTTACTTGTATGATCAGACTCCCTAGGGATCTTGAAACCTAGGGAGTCTGATCGATCATACTATTCACTGCGATACTACTGTATCGCAGTGAATAGCAAAATGCCTTCACTGCTATTAGACGATGCCCCTGGCATCGTGTAATAGCTATACTGAAATGACAGGCCTGGGAGCCTTCAATAGGCTCCTGGCTGTCATGGCAACCAAGCGCCGCCCTCCGATGACGTTCTGGAGGGCGGCGCTGAGGTAAAAATGGCGGCGCCCTTGTCGGCTCCGCAATTTAGACGCCGCGGTCGCGTTTGACCGCGGCATCTAAAGGGTTAACAGCCGCGATCGGTGCAGGCACCGATCGCTGCTGTTAGCTGCGGGTCCTGGCTGTATTATACAGCCGGCACCCGCGGTGTATGGAGAGCGCTCAGCTCCTGAGCACTCTCCATACATCGTCATGCGACTCAGGACGTACTATTACGCCCTGCGTCGTTAAGGGGTTAATAAACACGGCTGCTGTGGCCGATTTTATCCAACTCCTGTCTTTGTGTTTGTTTTGCGGAACGGGTGTGGGGAATATGAGAGGAGTACAGGAGGGGATACGGCCAGGCAGCGGTGAATAAGTAGGTAAAAAATACGGCACCTGCTAATCTGCATTGCCTAGTCATGTCACAGCAAAGGGTCTGAATACTTATGACCATGTGATATTTCAGTTTTTCTTTTTTAATAAATTTGCAAAAATATCTACATTTCTGTTTTTTTTCTGTCAAAATGGGGTGCTGAGTGTACATTAATGAGAAATAGAATGAACTTTTTTTGCTTTTAGCAAATGACTGCAATGAAATAAAGAGTGAAAAATTTAAAGGGGTCTGAATACTTTCCGTACCCACTGTAAAAAGTAGCACCAAATTTATCATTCTACATGCACCATTTGGATACATTTTGTGCAGTTTACTCCATTTTTACAAACTCAGTTTAACCCCCAATAGTATTGATAGTGTACCACATTTTTACAAGACTAACTCATCACAAAGTATGAATAATGCAGCACTGCCATCTAGTGGGCATTTGTGTTTCATGATGCAACTCTGCAGATTTGTATCTTTATTGTAGTTAAAGAATATTAAAAAAAAACACATTAGAAAATAATCTCTAGAATGACTCTGGTTTGATTAGATTTCTTTTTACAAATAGAGATGCAGTTATTCTTGTTCTACCCATTACAGTGTAGTTCATGTGGCAACGCACAGGACACATACCCCATCTGGTGGACATTGCAAAATACTGATGATTTGAAATCAAGTTTACAGGCTGGCATAAAACATCCTGTAGAAATCATGTGGTCCTAAATGTGTTTTTTGTTCTGTTGTAAGGCATGGGAAAGAGTGAATTTAAAAAAAAAAAAGGACTCAAAATGTTCCAGGTAGGGCGGATCTGCCTTATAGAGGTCCTCTAGATCCGCCTGTTTCGCACACTTTTCATTGAAATCAGGATCTACCAGCGTAACGATGGGTTTAAGTTTAGAATGGGTGTTGGCTATTCGTGATAGGAGTTGCTCCAGTCGATTTGCCTGGTCATAAAAGTGATTGCAGTCCAGTTTTGTGAGCCACACAGCCTGGCCCTGTACATAGGCATCCAGGGTACAACTAGGTCTTGTCATATTCCCATCTAGTAGCGGGGGATCTTGTAGCGTGCAACATAGTGTTGTGCTGTAAGGAGTGCGCTCTGTAAAGTCCAAAACTGCTTAAAAGTCCGAAACTGTGCCTCTGCTTGCTAAGATTTGTATAACTGATTATGTGTCGCCAGAGAACCACCTTGGAGGTTGCGCAAAACAGGGGAAGGTCATCTGCCACATACCTGTTCTGGTGTGTGGCTCTAAGCCTGTAAGAGCCAGCCGAATGAGGGCATGGACTGAAACTGCAAAAGGAAATATTGAGGCGTCCTCCACCCTGCTAAACAGAGAGGGGTGAGGAGAAAATGTATCTGTGAGAAGCTATTGTGCTTCAATGAGTGAAAATTATACTCTCTAGAAGTGGTATATAGGATACACCAGGGGTTGCAGAGAGACAGGGTCTCCATTAAATGTGCTAAGTCCCTCGAGGTCTGGGGTATCATAACAGTTTTGTCTATGGCTGGAAGAAGAGTCGTGTTAAAGTCCACCATCAAATATCAAGTTGGCATTGTTTCTGCAAGACTGGGTTAGAGAGTCTGGTGAAAAACCCTGTGTTTGGTTGGATTGAAGTGTAAATACATACTTCACAACTTTCAAAGGACAGAAAGAGGGACAGAATGTGCAGTGAGCTGTGCGCACCATGGAAATTTAGCCTCACCCACTTCTAATTTGACTCCACCCATTCCCATACATTTCTTTGTGCCCCCACACAGTATAATGCCCCTACAGTCACCCTAATGTCATATATCTCCACAATATAATGTCCTCCTCCAGCTGCCTCCACAGTATAATGTCCCCCGTTCATCTGCCCCCACAGTTTAATGTCCCTTCTATCTATCCCCAGTTTAATGTCCTCTCTCCAGCTGCCCCCACAGTTGAACCTCCCATTTCTGGTAACAAACAAAAATAAAAAACCTAATATTCACCTAGTCCCGTTTCCTGCTGATCTTCTCTGCAGTCTCTGCTCCTGGAGTCTTCAGGGAGCTGCCGGTGCAATGTGAGTGATGTCATCACATTGCACCTGCAGCTCCCAGAGTAGAGACGGGGGGCCATTTGGTAAAGTAGGGAGCATATGGCTCCTGCTTCACCATTCTTGTATTCAACTCATCTGCGTCCGAAGATGACGCAGATGAATTGAAACCGGGACATACCTCCCAGCGGACGGGACAGAACCCGTAATCCAGGACTGTCCCGCTGAATTCAGGATGATTGGGAGGTATGGTAAATATTCAACAGCGTGTAAGTTACTTGTGCAATACAAATTTTCAACAGTAAGTATTTGCCCCTCCTGTCTGCCACCTCCTCCTCCACAGAATATGGCAGGCCACGGCACAGGAGTATTGCAACTCCACACGCCTTTGAGGTCGAATTAACTGAATAACAGGCATCCAACCAAGACATCTTCAAAGTCGTCCCAGAGCCATGTTTCCAGTGGGTTTCTTGTCAGTATACAATGTCAGACCAATATCGTTTAAGATGGGTAAGTACCTTCTTACATTTAATGGGAATGTTAAGGCCCACTACATTTCAGGAAAGTAGTGAAATGCTCAACCCGATGTCAGTACCTGCAGGTAAGAGATAAGAGAAAATTTGGTGTCTTGTCCACCCCGGTCGTACCAGTGAGGGAATATGGCGCTGTTGGTGAGTGCAAGTTCCAGGGGTCCCATGTACCATAACTAGGTACCTAGGGAGGAGGAGAAGGGAGGGAAAAAGCAGGGGTTGCAAGAAAAACACAGTGATTAAAACAAAACCATTGGACTGGCCTAGAGCCAGTGAAAGTGCAAAACAGGTTGAGGTCATAGCTGGATCCCAGAACATATCCCAGCTGAGCCTGAGATGCAGAGCGTCCTCATGTTAGATAGCTACGGGACTTTCACATCACTCAAGTCAATGTGGAAATGTCGATGTGTCTGAATTGGATCTTTAAAAATCAGCTGCCATTATCCTGAAACTTCAGCTGGGCAGGGAATTAGAGCTGGAGACATATTTGAGTTGGTTCAATCGGCTCCACAACTTCCTGCGGTACTGAGGAGGATGCCGCTTGCAGTTTTACTTGTGATTTATTTTTTCTGGCTTTTGTCTCAGATTTTATTTTATTGGCAGTAGATCTCTGAGGGAGAGGTGGTAAGGAAGAGGACAGCTCTGAACAAGATGTTTTGCTGGATTGAGATTTAATGAATCTGTCCATGACCCTCAGCAGTGTCAGTGGGGTTGCGTTAACGTGAAGTAAAGATTCAGATAGGAGGACGGTCACAAGTTATATTCAGAAGTGTGTCATAGTATCAGATTAGTTGTTAACCCAGATTAACAAAGGAAGTCGGGTACGGAGGTGATAGGTAGGTGGCAGTAGTCTATTGCAGCAGTATTAGATCTAGTTTAGGGGCCGAGTCCAGTAAAATAATATGTAGCAATACACAAAGATCAGTAAAGCTAGTGGTACAGAACTGAGTGACTACGTGGCAGTGGGACGCAGATAGGAGCCAATGAGAGTAGTTAAAGCCAGATGTTGGGTAAATTGGGGTAGTCCTAGTCAGCCAAACAATGTCCATCACCTCTCCAAGTAATAGTGTGTTTGGGGTGGGTGGCAGTCGCAGTGAATTGATGGGCCTCTCCACTGCAGACACTGTTGAGGAAGGCCCACTGGAGAATGCAGGGAAGCTAGCAGCACGGAGCTGCTAACTGCTGTGGCAATATGGCAGACCCGTGGCCTGGAAGTTCATGCCAGTGGCACCCAGGGACTCCTGGCAGAGAGTGAGGAAGGCTCCCATGCCCCCTATCCACTCAGAGGTCTTCACCAGGCAGAAGGGATAGTGTCCAGTTGGCCCAGGAAGATGGATTCGGCCCGGCAGGTAGGTACACGGGAAGGAGCAAAGCTAAGCTGTGCAGTATCCCAGAGTGACACTGCTTATACTGTATTTTATTTTATGTGCATCTGGTTGTATATATTGTCTTTGTATTATGTGTTTTACATATTTTATGTTTTGCAGCTTCCCTATTGTGTCCCCCTTACGATTTCCACCTACTGTTAGTCACCCCTTTACCTCTGTAAAGCTTGGTTCAGCCCTTGCCAATCACAAGTCACTGGGTAGGATTTGGAGACAAAAAAAGTCTCAGTGGAACTGTTAGGGTTCAGTGATTCTAGCAGTGAGTGTTGGTGTAAGCCGTGTACCGGGGTGGGCTCCCCAGGATATAGCGAAGTCACGAACAAAGGAAGCAACTCCAAGTCAATTTAGTAAAAAACAAGATTTTACTTTGAGTAGTAACACCTATTTACCAGAAAAACACTCTCAACTATTTACATACACGCAGCCAGTTATGCTGAGACCCTGGTGTTGTACAGCGCGGTGCCCTCCAATGTGCGCCTTCAATATACTCCAAGCTTTTACCTATCTGCAGGCTGCTACTAACCAGCCGCTTGTTACCTTTTTATCACCCTAGTCACAGGAACGATTCAATGAGTGTGATAGAGGCACCGGCGGTATAACACAAGAGCTTACAAACTTATCAAATACCTCTATTCCCCACAAAGTATAACCGAGTGAATATCATAGTAGGTCAGCTTGCAAGCCAAAGAAATATGACAAAGTGTAAAATGTCACTTATAGACTTCCTCAGAAGCTCCTCTATGAGAATTACAACAATAGAATTCACTTAGTCCTTACTACCAAATAGGTAGATAATTCACCAGTAGTGGGGCCTGTGAAGATGAGGATGCCTAACTAATCTAACTAAAGGCCCTTATTCAGTCCCAAGCAATTTGCGCCAAAAATCTACTGCGGTGCGTGCACGATTACTTCTTTTACTGATTCAGTATTGTGGGGTACCTTGCAGTTTCTCTCTGGAACCTCTGAAAGCAGGGCTCATCCAAACATGCGGTCTCACTGACTGAGCCACCTCTCAGCCGGTCCTTGATAGTAATCTTCACCTTAGGATGCTGTCTGAGCAAACAGTCTCTGCTTCAGCAACCTCTTGTCTGTAATCCTTTAAGAATGTCTCTTCCTCTCACTTCAGCCCTTCTTCTTCTAAAAGCTCAGAAGCACACACAGCTAAGATGGCTGCCAGACACACACACTCTCTTCTTGTTCCTCCTCTGCAGAACAGGGTCTCCACGTCACCAGGGAATTACAGAATTACAGAATCACAGTCTCTTCTATTTCTGAGGTAACAGTGGCCTCTTGTGGTCAAACAAACAAATGTCTGTTTATAAAAAAAAAATAAACTTATCTACAGAAACAGTTACATTCATAACATGAGGGCTGTTTCCCCATCTTACATTGGCACTGTCAGAACTAAGCTCTACTGTGTTCTAGTCAGCCCCTGAGGGAAAGAATTGTTGTCAAGAGACAGCCCTGAGACAGGAAAGGATAGTCTGTCTATTTGCTGAACTGTGTGCCAAGGAGGAGAGAAGGAGTCCTGCTATCCAGGAACTGTATTCCAGGACCCACCTAGCAAAAGGTATTTGGGTCCAGAGGACTTCCTTATAGCCAGTCCCCAGAACCATCTACTGACTGAGGCTAGGTTCACTACTTATTTGTTGAAGTGGAACACAAGTCACTATCTACCGCTATCCAGGAACTGTATTCCAGGTCCCACCTAGCAAAAGGTATTTGGGTCTAGAGGACTTCCTTATAGCCAGTCCCCAGAACCATCTACTGGCTGAGGCTAGGTTCACTACTTATTTGTTGGATTGGAGAACAAGGCACTATCTACCATCTGGATATCCCTCTTCCCCAAGACTGGGTGAACCCAACAGTTGGGAGATTACTACCCCCATCTGGAAGCTGGATGTGTTCATGGTTGCATAGTTACTACAGTAAAGTTCATTCTGTTTCAACTGCATCACTGCCTCCTGAGTCAATCCTGCTTTCCCCATCAGGGCTCTTCCAAACACCATCACATGGCTAAGGGTAAGAGAGGACCCCTCTCCAACTGAAAGTGCACTGGGCGAACAACTGCCACCACCATCTGGTACCATGTAGGCCCATACCTCTCAACCAATTCAACGGGACAGTCCCGGATTCTGGAGAAGTTAAATATAATAATGAAGCAGGAGCCATCCACAGACAGCTAATGCTTCACCGCTCTGTGTGAAGCACATCCCTGTGTGCTCCGGTCCCGGGAGCTATAGGCGTGATGGGATGACGTCACTCACATCGTGCCCGCAGCTCCCTGAACACTCCTGAGGGAGACCTCAGACAGAGCAGCAGGGGAGCGAGGAGAGGTGAGTATCATGTTTTTTATGTTGAACTTTGGGGGCAAATGAAGGGGGAACATTAAACTGGTGGCAGATGAAGCGGGGCATTAAACTGGGGGCAGATGGAGAGGGAACATTAAACTGGGGGCAAATGAAAGGGAATATTAAACTGGGGCAGATAAAGGGGGAACATTAAACTGGGAGAAGATGAAGGGGGACATTAAACTGGGGGCAAATGAAGGGGGACATTAAACTGGGGGCAGATGGAGGGGGGCATTAAACTGAGGACAGATGAAGGGAGACATTAAACTGGGGACAGGCGAAGAGGAAAATTAAACTGAGGACAGATGAAGAGGAAGATTAAACTGGAGGGGGAAAAAGACCATGACATTAAACAGGGGGCAGCTGGAGGGGAACATTAAACAGTGGGGGTCGCTGGACGGGGACATGCCTGTCTCTAGTTTCCCCAAATTTAATGTCACCCTCCAGCTACCCCCAAGGTTTAATGTTCACCTCCAGCTACCCCCACGATTTAATGTCCCCTTCTACTTGTCCCCGGTTTAATGTCCCCCTCCAGCAGCCCCCAGTTTAAAGTCCCCATCCAACTACCCCCACGGTTTAATGTCACCCTCCAGCTAACACAGTTTAATGTCTCCCTCTAGATTCCTCCAGTTTAAACCAGGAGAGGGACTTCATACTGTGGGGCAAATGGAGAGGAACATTATAATGTGGGGGCATATAATGTTAGGATGACTTTAGGAGTACTATAATGTGTGGGGGTACATAGAAAAATGGATGAGAGTGGGCAAAGTCAACGTAGAAGTGGGTAGAGCTAATACTGTACTTCTTTCTATCCTTTGAAAGTTGGGAGGTATGATATGGGCATACTTTGTTTTTGTATGTAGCATTACTAAAAATATAAAGAAAATATTCTGATAACTCAAAAGATCATATTGTTGGTGAAGGCTCCACTATAGTTTACAGAAAACCTGTCAGATGATTTCTGCTACCCTACCTCAGAATACAATATGATAGAGGAAAAGATCCTGAGTTTCATGAGAAACAGTGAGAAACCTGCTTACCCCACCCAAACGGGCTGAATGACAGCATTCCCTGTATCAATGTGAGTATGCAGAAGGTCAATCACCCTGCGGGGGCAGGGTAATTAGGATTCTCAATGTCTCTCTTAGGAGTCCTTTCAGGTTTTACTTTGCATTTTACTTACCTTATATAGATTTATGTTACTTGGCTGAATTTCACAGAGTTCAGCTTCTCTTACTCAGTCACATGCTGATGACAGACTGAGTGGACTCTGACCGTCACTCCACCTAAATGGTGATACCAATTATCTCTGTATAACCTTAAGTGAAAAACATTAAACCTGTATGTGGGTAAATTGTGGGGTTGGCCACAGCTTTATTAACGCCAAAACTTCTAACAAATAGAATACCACAAAGATAACCATGCTCATGACAAATTTTTCAGTCTTCCAAGAACTCTTCTCCGAATGCCCCGCTGTGAAGCAACGGGCATGTGGGACCTACTTTCATATTCCATATTTCCTCTGGGCATGTTCTCCCGCCATGGAGCTGTAAGTGTACCCCCTACAACTGCCTGCGACCTTCCCCACCCAGCAAAACCAACGCCTTCTCAAGCCCTTCCTGCAACCCTAGCAAGAATATGTCCGTACCGATAGGATTCAGATGAACCCCATCAGGCAACAACAGATTACCATTGTCACCCTCCAATTCCCAATGATGAACCACTACACCACCAAGGGATTGTACAAACTTAGAGATCCAAACATTCAGGACTTTCCACGACCTTTCAATATCCAGGGGGGCTCTGGCACCCCTCCACACCTGCCGTGGCACCACCTCGGACCACACTAACACCACGTCAGAGAAGAATACTGAGACCCGTTGAAGATCATGTCTAATCAAAGCAATCAGCTCTGCCAATTTTACCTGACCAAGGTCATTGCTCCCAGCGTGGACAAGGACGACGGCAGGACCACGAACCTGGCGGCTGACCGATACAAGCTCCGGCAAGATCTGATGCCACCTCAAGCTGCGACACCAAACAAATCCTTCTTTTCACCATACCTGAGCCCCAAAGCTCTACAGCCACAACAATCGGGAACAATTCTAGAAGAACCAGATTCCTCACCAGACCCGACTCCACCCAGGAAAGCGGCCAAACACCTCAACACCAAGCATCCCCAAGAATCACCCCAAAACCATCGCTACCCGCCGCGTCAGTGAACAGATGCAAATCTACAGTAACAACCTCCTCCCCTTGACAAAGAGTCCGACCGTTAAAGGTAGCTAAAAAGTACTGCCAAATCAAGAGATCATCTCTGAGGGGACGGGTAATACTTCTAAAATGATGAGGCATCAGGACCCCTTTAGTAACTAAAGACAAACGCCTGCAGAAAGCCCTGCCCATGGATAGGACTCTGTATGCGAAATTCAAGAGACCCAACAAACTCTGCATCTGCTGTAACGACACTTTCTTCGCATGCACGAACTGATCTACCATGGACACCAGTCGCGCAACCTTATCTTCAGGCAACCGAAAAACCATGTCCACCGTATCCAGTTCAATGCCCAAGAAAGACAACTTAATTGTTGGGCCTTCCGTCTTTTCCTCAGACAGCGGGACCCCAATATCCCCCATAAGAACACGAAAAGTATGCAAGAGGTAGGCACAAACCAACAAACCCCCCGGACCAACAAACAAAAAATCATCAAGATAATGTAATACCAATGGGATGCCCGTCTCAAACCGTACCATCCACTCCAAAAAGGAGCTACACACCTCAAAATAGTAACAAGATGGAGCAACCCACGGGCAAGTACATATCCACGAAAAACCTATCAGCAACTATACAACCCAGCAAATGGAAACAGGACAGGTATACCGGCAATAAACGAAATACTGATTCAATATCTGATTTGGCCAACAAGGCCCCCGGACCCGCCATAGCAACTAACTGAACCGCCCGATCGAAGGAAGTATGAGACTGCTGCATCTGCCTTTGATATCCCGTCGTTCACCGAGGAACCAGCGGGATATGCAAGCTAACTCAACATTGTCCCCAACAGATTTTAAATTGGGGGACAGCAACAAAACAGACGAATGTTCATGCTGTATGTAAAACCCATGGTAAAAACCATCTTTAAGCAGGCTTGCTTCCTGCTTCCGAGGGTACCGATCTAACCACAGGTGCAGCCGCGGGCCGTTCACCGGTGTTCTCTGCGCCGCTGGCGACACCCACCATGGCAGGCTGTCGCTGAAAACGGAAACACCGCAACACTGAATGCGTCCCTCCACAGATGGAGCATTCATGTTTGAATCAGCATGTAGCATAGAAGCAGCAGTGCCCTTCATTATACAGAGAACATGCCCCATTGGGCTTGGGGGCTGCCGAGCCAGGTTGAGCACCCGATCCGGCGGCTCCACTCTGAAACGGACGTTGTGACAAGATAAACTGAATCCACACATCAGTGGCCTTAGAGGCCCAACCGACGGACGGATTCAGGGCCAGGCGCCGATGAAAATCTTCGTCGTAACGCCACCAGGCGGAACCGCCATGTAATTTCTGTATGCTGTAAATCATATCCAGATAAACGAACAACTCTGGACTCTTATCTGGAGATGACTGTGAAACGACATAAGACAGTGTGGCAAAGGTCTGAAGCCAGTTGCCAAAAGTCTTTGCAACCCGCGTTTTTTTATCCGCACCTCTCTCTATAACGTGCTCTTTGTCAACGGTTAAATGGTCCGTCGACAATAGAGACCATATATCAACATATTCGCCCCTCGTGATTTGCTCCCTGACGTCCGCCGGTACATGCATACCCAGCGGGGCCACACCACAAAATATGGAATCACGAAAAGCGAAACCAGTATTAACGGAAGAAACTGTTGGAGGGCCAGCTGCCGCAAAAACAGCCGATTGGCCCTCCAACACATCTAACATACGCTTTAAGGAAGAGACAAAATCATCGGTAGCGGAAATTGGAAGGGATAGAGGTGCTGGCGAACCGATGTACTCCCCACCCTTCACCGCGTCTGGGCTGGGCTGGCGGCAGTGGAGATGAAACCGCTGAGGAGGGCCGATCCAGCGAGCGATGAACCGACTCTGAAGAAGCCCTTCCAGACGCTCTGGCCTGTTCCTTTCCAGAATGATGGTGAGAAGAGGAGCAAGACCCGCCTGGCAGTCAACTGTTCCTCCGGTTGTGGGTGCGGCGACTCGACGATCTCGAGGAAGACCGACTGTGGGGGGAATGACGCCATCGACGATCACTCCTCCTTCGGCGGCTGCCCCCACTATGGGAGCGCCGGTACAATGAGTGCCTCCTTCTGCGCCGATGATGACCGCTACCATCTGTGGACGAAGACTTAGAAAGAGAGGTGAGATTAGGCCGCATCACCGACAAACCAGCAGAGCGCCCCCTGGACCCAGCCCCCCTGACGTAACCCCCCAGGGGAGACCCATGAGTGGTACCGGCAGAACACTGAGTAGAAGGCGGAAGCTGTCTTGCATGGGGCACGGCATTTCCAGCAGCCCCTCATCCAAGGATAAAGATGACCTGGCCCTGGGTTCTCCTCCCCCTCCCTCCAGAAAAATCGCTGGCGTCAGCAAAAATCCTCCTGCACAGGCTGCTTGTCAGCTCCAGGTCTGCGCAGGAGACAGGGACGCCAGCCAGAGCTGAGGGAGCCCGCTGGTGAGATCCCCGCTCCCACCCGCCGCCGCTGGGAACCGGCAAGGACCGTATCAGCCCTGCCAGGTGGGACTTCAGGCACCCCGCTGAGCGCAGCCATTTTCCCTTCCCGCACGGTCTGCCCAGTTGCAAAAGCAGACTGGCGGGGAAACAGCGCGGGGAGGGAGCAGTACCTTTAGCAACCGTTGTGGCAGATGTGGACCGACCAGAAGGAGCCACGGGGGATGCAGAAACCGATGTAGAAGCTCCCCGCTGGGTAGCACCACGGAGCGGGCTAGGACTCAGGCGAGAGGGGGGCCTCGATTCCCGCTGCGGCCTCCTTGTCACTGGACCAGAAGCAGCAGAATCAGCAGCAGCCACAGGAAGAAGAGAACTCTGGCTCTGCTCCAGCACCGCTTCCAGCCACACAGAACCCTGACGGGCGATGCGCTCCAGGATGATTTTCTCCATCGTGTCCTCCATTTCCACGGGGTCTTCGTTCCAGTACTTCTCACCAAGATGGCAGAAAGGTAAGAACCCCGCCTACGTGCACTCCAAGACTTATATACTCTCTAACCCCCCCCCCCATCTCTGACATCCTTTCCATGTCACCATTTCTTTTAAATATAAATAATGTATTCCCGCCACTCAGTCCCTGGCCCTTTCTTTATACAATTCATGGCCTATCAGATGAGAGAAAAAAAATTTCACTTTACATTCAGGGCCATTATCTCAATGCAAAATGTAAAACAGTGCACAAAGCATAGTCTGTGTGAAGCTACAAAATTTGGGGAGTTACACCTCAGATACACCTCACCTCAGTGGCAAGTACATATTAGAGGATTCAGTAGAAAGGCACAAATTCAGTCGTGAAGAGGTTAATGCTTAGGAACATTTTTGGGTGACTTAATATTGAATGAGACATGTATCAGTAGTAGCCATCTGCAGTAACTATGGCAACTGTGCTGATGTCATAAACACCTCTCTATGACATAAAGAGTACATTAGAAAAGATTCCAGAACAGAAGGACATACAGCCATATGCAGCGCCAGATCTGTGTGGAGACCTGGAGCTTCATCACTCCATAATCTATGAGGGAAAAATGGGACATCCGGCTAACCAGCCAGATCAGCCATATCCGCCGAGCCAGCCACATCAGCCTTATTCTCTTAGCTGCCAAGGTTAGTCCTAGCGATCAATGGGGTGACAGATGTTGCAGCCAGATCTCCCTCACATCTGGTACAAGCAGCTTCACTTTTATGTGTGAGGCCTGGAGAGGTCATATTTGGCTATCTGCACAGCTGAAGTACTTTTCTATCGTCTGTGTATTGTCTGTTTACTGGTGCATTAATGTGGTGCTCTACGACCATAGAATTGGTTGCCTATCCTTAACATAGTGGAAGAGTGAAGAAATCTGATGATACCTTTTAGAGGCTAACTGAGTATATTTATAAGTAAGCTTTCAAGTGTACTGTCTTATGAATCAGAACCTCAGTTGCTGAGATATCGCTGTTTTTGTCAGTAAGCAAATAAGCAGCAACCCCTCATTTCTGTATAGAGCTCATTTACATATTAAGAAAAATCACAATTTTCGACAGACAAATCACCATCTGATACAGGTCACAAGGTCTCTCTTTAAAGTTCATTGTATGGTATATTTTTCATGAGGGATTTTTTAGGTATTTTGTTTCACTCTGCAGTGGAGCCCAGGAGGGGGAGAGTAAGACTGTTTGTTATTTTTACTCGCCTTCCCTGGGCCTCATCTTATTATACTCTGAGATATGAATAGACAACAGAATATAATAGTGGTTTGAGGGTGACGATCCCCAGAAATTTCAGGTTTAGTTGAACCTGGAATTTTTGGCAACTCTTAACGAACACACCTTATAACAAACAAGTTTACTCATCCCTAAAAGTGACCAATGCAAGTGACCAATTGTTGTAATTTCATTTCTAGGACATGTCACAGCAGGGTTATTGTCATCTTAGACATTTATGGTATATTCACAGTATATGTGAATGTCTGATACATGCAGGTCCCAACCCTGGGACTCACAATTTTCACTTTGATCGGGTCCCGCAACCCCAACCCATCCTGCCTAGTCTTATGACCAATGTAAATGGAGAGGTAGCTGCTTTTGTAAAAAAGAAAAAAAAAATCCACCCTCTTCATGGTCCAAATAAAAAATAGAGAAATTGCTTAATCCCCTTCTCTTCCCCCCCAAAAATAAAAGTTAATTAATTATATACTTTACATCTACCACTAAAGAATTATATTAAATATTATAACTTGTCCAACTAAAAACAAGCCCTTATATGGTTACATCAATGGCAAAGCAAAAAAACATATGGCTCTTGGAATTTACTGAACTAAAAAACTAACTATTTTTTATGAGATGTGCTACTATGTTACAAAAGCAGTGAGACCAAAAATCTTTTCCTTAAAAAGAGTTAATAAAAGACAAAGAGATAATAATATGTATATTGTCCTGCAATAAACAAGTCCATATACAGCAATGCCTATAGAAAAAAAGGCCTTAATGCTAAAACAGTATTGGTACTTAAGGGGTTAAATCAGCTGTATATGTCACCATGGTAACTGCAGCCTCTTACAACCAATAGGATTGCTGGATAGGAATTTGAAAAATCAGTTGTCTGCAGTTGTCAGTTAGTACATGAGAGCAGACGGACGTCTATGTGCTCCTCTCTGCAGCGCTGATGGACCTTGTGGCGATGTCTTTGGTAAGTGACCGGGATCTAATCCTAATACTGAAGGTCTTAATACATGACCGATCATTACACAGACTGTATTACAGGTAACAGCTAGGGGGCGACTGTTAGTAAATGACCAGTATTAGTCTCTGTTCACATGAGCTTCTCTCTATTCTGCCCCATCATTTATATAACAAATAAGAAACATTTTCATGAATGTCTTTAATCATTTATAATAAGATTTCTTCCTATGTCCAATGGCTTCAGTTGTCATCAGTTATCTCCGCTCAGTCAGGTTTGGGTTGTTATGGGGCAGGCAGAAGAGCGCAGTCAGCTCTGCTATTCTGCATAGTTATAAAAGTGAGAACCTGTTGTCATGATTTTATATTTCTACCATAAAACCAATGACGTCTATCCTGCTGTCATAGTCTGTAACCATTTAATACATGGAGTAGGAAATGCTCTCAGTACATAAGCAAAATACATCTACAGGTTGACAGATGCCAAGAGCATGGCTGCCGTATACTTGTAGTCAGTTTATAGACAGTAGGATTATTTTCACTGTGTAGGAAAGTGCAGGCTGCAGGTAATATGTACACTGTGTAATATTTATTTCTACAATGGTGGCCTATGGGTGATATATGCACCTGTGAGGCATGTAGTTACATGCATTAGAGGCAGCCAGATGTTTATATTAGTAGTATTTCCAGACATGTGGGTCACATAAACGCCACATGAGTAATGTGAACAGAGCTTACCCCTAATAGCATTGTGTACACTTGGTTAATACCCACCTGATCTAATACAAAAGCAGCAATGTATATAGCTATTGGACCAGTGACTTATATTGTGCAGAAAATATTCTGTTTGGTACAAATAATTGATCATACCTGGTACCTGATACACCTGACCCTAATATAAATGCTTATTTTATGATACCTTATTATATTACTTATTATTTCTTTAGTATGTGATAAAGTACAGTGAGAGGGTGGGGTTCCTGAGTCCACTAGAGGAAATTACTGTGAATGCTCACCTTCTGTCCATACACAACATATGTATGTTATATATCACTCCTATCATAAACTTTGTTTATAGCTGACATGGTTTTATCCCTGTTTATACACAGGACAAAGAACAACAAATTAGTCAGAGGAATTTAAGGTACCATACATGTAATGTCTGTGTGAATGATGTCCGCGTTTGCAGCAGGTATGTCTATCTACTGTATGTGTCAGATGTGTATATTTTATTTGAATACACACACATATATGCATTAGGGATTAATAAACTATTTGAAATGACCTGGGTTCATTACAGAGTTTCCAAAAAATTAGAAATTTTGGTAGTTCACCACCCACATACTATTATTATACTCTGTGGTCTATTCTGTCCTCAGAGAATAATAAGCAAAGGTCCAGGTGAGGTGCATAAATATAACTGTCTTGCTCTCCTCCTCTGGGTTTCGTCACGGCTTCTAGAGCACAGTCAGAGACCAGGAGATGTGAGTAATACTGTTTGTTATGTTTATGCACCTCCAATGGGCCTTCTTTTATCATACTCTGGGGTCTGAAGAGACCCCAGAGTATAGTAACTGTAGTTGAGTTATGAACCAAAACTGCTGGGTGAGCCTGGCGAATAATGGCAATATGAATTTAGCAGGGATACCTTACACTAATGTAAGTATATCTGTATGTATGTATATGTGTATTTAGAAATATTTGTACGTTGTATCTCTGAAGTATCTCTGTTGACAGTATGTGTAAGTGTAAATGTAGATATAAATGTAGCAGTTTTTAAAATTAAGTCTGGCACGAAATTTCTCCAGCAACATGCCAGAAGCCTTAGCATGAGCTGCCTGTCAAATCATATGAATTGCCAGGCTGCGCCTGCCTCTCTCCTGCTGCCTATAGGTAAAAAGAAAAAAAGACACTTGGTTGTACAGTGGAGGAATAATATATCATTATATAATCGGCCCTTTAAAAACGATAATGGCGTCAATGATTCTGTGATTTTGCCCATTTGAATTTGGCACCAGGGGGAGCAGCAGGAGGGGGGGAGAGAAGGAGGTACAACATTGCAGGTGGATTGTGCTAGTGCAATCCACCTGTGATTGTCAATTCTGCAATATAAGTATAAATATATGCAAAGTGCTAAGTATGATTCTCTCCATAAACAGCAGCATGTGTATGCTTATATAATTTTAATGGATGGATAGGAGTAGAGGAGGTGTTGTAGTAGAGAAGAGGAGAGAAGGGGTAGGTGGTGAGGCGGAAAGAAGAAAAGAGGCAGTAAAAAGAAAGGAGAGTAGCTGTAAAAGAGAGAAGAGGAGGGAAGGTTAGAGGAGTGATGCTGTAGGAGGAGGGAAGAAGAGGAGTAAGATAAAAGGAGAGGAGAAAGGAGTAGGAAAGGAGAGGGGTAATGAGCATAAAAGATAGGAGAGTAGGGTTAGGAGAGGAGAGGCGGGGGTAAGGGAAGAGTAGGGGTAGGAGGAGATGAGATGAGAAGAGGGGTAGGATGAGAGACAAGAAGTGGTGGGAGGAAGAGAGGGGAAGATAGGGAGGAGGGGTACAAGGAGAGGAGGCATAAGAGGAGAAGAGGAGAGTCTTGGGGGGTGTTCTTCAATCTGTATTTTAATTCAGCTTCTGATACAAATGACATAGTTACCCTGTATTGTATAGCAGACTATCCTGAGGTTCAGACCGAAAGGAAGCAAACAATTTTAGGTAGCTAGCAGATTTTGCAATACTGTCATTATGTCTCAGACGCTGGAAGTGGTAGGAGAAGAAGAGTCTAGAAAGGCATGGAGAGGAGAGTGGAAAGAGGAGAGGAGAGGTAGGAGTTGAGGAATGGAAAGAAAAGGAGAGACAGAAGAAGAAGAGAAGTGAGGTGGGAATAGATGAGAAGTGAGAAAAGGAGAGAAGAGGGCTTTGAGGAGCAGTGTGGTGATGATTGGAGAGAATCTATACCAGAAAAAAAAAGAAGGGGTAGGAGGCTTGGAGGTGTAGTAGGAAAGGAGGGATAAATTTAGAGGAGAGGAGGAGAAAGAGAAGTGTCATGAAGAGGTAAGAGGAGAGGAGAGGTAAAAATAGAAGAAAAAAAGGGGTAGGAGGAGAGGCAATAAAGGGTTAGAAAAAAGAAGAGAAAAAATGGTAGTAAAAGAGTAGAGTAGTTATAGGAGGAGAGAAGGGGTAGAAGGATAGAAAAGGAGAAGTGGAAGGAAAGTTGGGGTAGGAGAAGAGGAGGTGTAGGAGAAGTAGGAGGAGATGAGAGGAGAAGAGGGGTAGGAGGAGAGACAATGAAGGATGGAAGAAAAGGAGTCTAGGGGAGGGGAAGGAGGAAAGGAGAGGTTTGAGGAGAGGAGGCATAGGTGAGGAGGGGAGGTGTGAGGAGAGGAGGGGTGAGGAGAGAAGAAGTAGAAGGGGATGATGGGTAGGAGGAGAGGAGTGGTAGGAGAAGAGAAGAGGAGGAGTAGGTGTAGAGGAGTTGTAGGAATAAATGAGGGGGGAGGTGCAGAGGAGGCCTAGTTGAAGAGGTGTGGTATAAGGAGAGGACGCAGTAGGAGAAGTAGAGCAGAGAAAGGTGTAGAGAGGAAGGGTAAAGGGTAGAGGAGGGTTATAAAGAGAAGAAAGGATGGGTAGGAGGAGACGAGCTGAAGAAGGAGAGGAGAGAGATAGGAGAAGAGGACAGTTAGGGCCAGAGAAGAGGAGAAGTACAAGGTATAGGAGGAGAAGAGGGGTAAAAGGAGAGTAAATGGAAGATGTGAGAAGTAGGAGGAGTGGAGAGGAGAGATAGGAGGAGATGAGAGTAGAAAAAAGAGACAGGAAAAGAGGGGTAAGGGGAGAGAAGAGTAGTGGTAAAAAGAGAGGAAAAGAGGTGCAAGAGTAGAGATTGGGTAGTAGGTGAGGAGACAATATGAGGGAAAGGAAGGGGACGATGAAAGAGGAGTAAAGGTAGAGGATTATTAGGTGGAGAGACACGGGGTGATAGGAGGAGAAAAGCAAAGCAATAGGAGGATAATTGGTGTAAGAGGAGAGGAGTGGTAGGAGGAGAGGAGAATAAGGATTAAAGGTAAATACAGGAGAAAAAGTAGTATGAAAAGAGAAGAGAGCAGAGATAAGAGAAAAGTGGATTAGAGTAGTTGTAGGAGCAGAAGAGAGTAGTTATAGGAAAGGAGCAGAGGCATAGGAGAAGGGGTATGAGGAGGGGAGAGGAGTGGAGCAGTAGGAGGTGTAGATGGGTAGGAGGGGAGCTAGGGAGGTATAAAAGGAAAGCAGAAGAGCAGAAGGTGGGGATGAGGGGTAGGAGGAATGGAAGGTTAGGAGGAGAGGAGTGGTGGGAGGAAAGGAGAGGAGGGGAAGGAAGGAGAAGTACAATGAGAGGAAGCACAGTCGAGGAGGAGAGGTCCAAGAAGAGGAGGAGTAGAATGAGAGGAGAGAAGGGTTAGGAAGAAAGTTGAGGAGGGGAAGGAGGAGAGCAGAGGAGTGTTAGGAGAAGAGGAGAGGATAGTAGTTGGGAAGGTGCAGTAGGAGGATAGGAGTTGAGCAATAGGAGGAGAGGATGGATAGAAGGAAAAGATGTGTAATTCGAGGAGGAGTAGAGGGATAAGATTAAAGGAGAGGAGAAAGGAGTAGGAAAGGAGAGGGGGAATGAGTGAAAAGGAGAGGAGAAAAGGGGTAGAAGCAGAGGAAAGTGATTATAGCAGGATAGGAGAGGTGGGGTAAAAGAAAAGGAGGGGTAGGAGGAAATGAGAGGAGAAGAGGGGTAGGATGAGAGACTAGAAGGAGTGGGAGCAGAGGAGGGGAGGAAGGGTAGAAGGAGAGAAGGCATAGGAGAAGAGGTGAGTTTTGGGGGGGGTCTTTAATTTGTATTTTAATTCAGTTTCTGAGACAATTGATGTAGTTACCCTGTATGGTACTAAAGAGTATCCTGGGGTTCAGAATTAGGAAGGTAGCAAACCAATTTAGGTAGGTAACAGATTTTGCAATACTATGATTATGTTTCAGATGCTGGTAGTTTTAGTTGTGTGGACCTAATAAAATATATTTTTCAGGAATTAATCTTTGTATCTGCACAGATAGTATCTATGGGTATAATGTTTGCTTAGGTAGATGGCTAGTAATTCTGGAGAGGAGGAGAGGTGCAAGGAGAGGAGGGATATTAGCAGAGGAGAGAAGGAGTAGGAGGAGAGTATGATTAGGAGTAGAGGAGTGTTAAGAGAAGAAGAAAGGAAGGTGTAGAGGAGGGCAAGTAGGAGATGAGGGGTAGGAGGAGAGGAGGGCTAGATGAGGTGTAGAATGAAGAGAGGAAGCGGTAGGAGAAGAGTGGAGAAAGGCATGGAGAGGGGAGTGAAAAAAGGAGAGAAGGGGTAGGAGGTGAGGAATGGAAGGAAAAGGAGAGGTGAGGTGGGGTAGGTTGAGATGAGAGAAAAGAAGAGGGGAAGAGGGCTATGAGGAGCAGTGTGGTGGGACGCAGAGAGAAACTATACCAGAAAAGAAAGAAGGGGTAGGAGGAGTGAAGAGGAAAGGTAGGAGGCTTGGAGGAGTAGGACAAGAGCAGGGGTGGGTTAAAAGGAGAGGTAAGAGGAGAGGACGATGGAGAGAATTTTCCTGCAGGGGTAGGAGGAGAAGTGGGGTAAAAGGAGAGGAGGGGTAGGAGGAGATGAAATGAGAAGAGGGGTAGGATGAGAGACAAGAAGGGGTGGGAGGAAGGAGAGAAAGAAGGAGTGGTGGGGTACAAGGATAGGAGGCATAGGAGAAGAGGGGAGTCTTGAGAGGTCTTCAATTTGTATTTTAATTTAGCTTCTGGGACAATTGACCTAGTTACCCTGTATGGTACTGCAGACTATTCTGGAGGTTCAGACTTACAGATAGCAAACAAATTTAGGTAGTTAGCACATTTTACATTACTGTCATTATGTCTCAGATGCTGGTAGTTTTAGTTTTGTGGACCTAGTGAAAGTTATGTTTTAGGAATTTATCTTTGTATCTACATAGATAGTATCTATGGGTATAATGTTTGCTTAGTTAGACTAGTAATTCTGGGGAAGATGAGAGGTGAGGAGAAGAGGGATAGGAGTAGAGGAGAGAAGGAGTAGGAGGAGGAGAGGATGTTTAGGAGGAGAGGAGTGATAGGAGAACATAAGAGGAGAGGTAGGTGCAGAGGAGGGGTAAGAGCAGATGAGGGGTAGGAGGAGCACATGCAGTTGGAGAAGAAAAGTAGAGAAAGGCATGAAGAAGAGTGGAAAGTGGAGAGGAGGGATAAGAGGTGAAGAATGGAAAGAATAGGAGGGATAGGAGAAGAGGAGAAGTGAGATGGGGTATGATAAGAAAAGAGAAGGGGGCTATCAGAAGCAGTGTGGTGAGGAGCAGAGAGAATCTATACCAGAAAAAAAGAAGGGGTAGGAGTAGTTAAGAGGAGAGGTAGGAGGAGAGGAGGGGTGGGTTTAGAGGAGAGGTAAGAGGAGATGAGGAGAAAGAAGTGTCATGGAGGACTAGGAGGAGAGGAGGGGTAATAGGAGAGGATAGGAGGGGTAGGGAGAAAGAAGCTGAATGAGGATAGGAGATGAAGGGTTAGAGAAAAGGAGAAGGGAAAAGAGAGGAGGGATAAGAAAAAATATGAGGGTAGTAGGGGTAGTAGAAGAAGAGATTAGTTATAGTAAGAGAGAAGGGGTAGAAGGATAGAAAAAGAGGAATGGGAGGAAAGTATGGGTAGGAGAAGAGAAGGTGTAGGAGGAGCTGAGAGGTAGGAGGAGATGAAAGGAAAAGAGGGGTGGAAGGAGAGCAGTGGAGGGGAAGGAGGAAAGGTGATGTTTGAGGATAGGAGGCATAGGCGCAGAGGGGAGGTGTGTGGAGAGAAGGGTTGAGAAGAGAGAAGGAGTAGGAGGAGAGGAGTGGTAGGAGAAAAGAAGAGGAGGAGGAGTAGAAGAGAAGAAAGTATAAAGGAGTTGTAGGAAAAGATGAGGGGGAGGTGCGGACGAGGGCTAGTTGAAGAGGTGTGGTATGAAGAGAGGAAGCAGTAGGAGAAGTAGAGCAGAGAAAGATGTGGAGTGGTGAGGGGAAGGAGGGGTAAGTGGAGAGGAGGGTTAAAATGAGAAGTATGCATGGGTAGGAGGAGAGGAGCTGAAGAAGTAGAGGAGAAATAGAGAAGAGGACAGTTAGGGCCAGAGGAGAGGAGAGGTACAAGGTGTAGGAGGAGAGAAGGGGTAAGAGGAGAGGAGATATAGGAAGAGGGGAGAAATAAAAGTAGAAAGAGTGGAGAGGATAAATAGGAGGAGATGAGAATAGAAGTGGTAAGAGGAGAGAAGAATAGTGGTAAAAAGAGAGCAAAGGAGGTGCAAGTGGACAGGTGGGTTAGTAGGAGAGAGACAATATGTGAGAAAGCAGTGGAGGATGAGAGAGGATAGGAGGGAAGAGGAGTGGAGGGAGAGGTTTGGTAGGTGGAGAGACACAGGGACAGGGTGGTAAGAGGAAAAGAGCAAAGGAATAAGAGGATAATTGGTGTAGGAGGAGAGGAGTGGTAGGAGCAGAGGAGAAGAGGGGTTAGAGGTAAGGACAGGAGAAAAAGTGGTAGAAAAAGAGAAGCGAGCAGGGACAAGAGAAATGGAGAGGAGAGTATGGGTAGGAGCAGAAGAGAGTAGTTATAGAACAGGAGCAGAGGCATAGGAGGAGAGGAAAGTAGGAGGAGAAGAGGGGTTGGAGAAGGGGTATGAGGAGAGGAGTTGAGTGGTAGGAGTGGAGGCAAGGAGGTGCGGAAGGAAAGGAGAAGAGCGGTAGGAGGAGATGAGGGGTAGAAGGAAATGAAAGGGTAGGAGGAGAGGAGTGGTGGGAAGAGAGAAACGAGGGGTGGGAGTAAACAAGAGGAGGGGAAGGAGGAAAGGCGGAGTACAATGATAGGAAGCACAAACGAAGAACAGAAGTGTAGGGAGAGGAGAATGAGAGGCGGAAGGGTTTGGAGGAAAGTTGAGGGGTAGAAGGAGAACAGAGAAGTATTCAGAGAAGAGGAGAGGATGGTAGGTGGAAATGATCAATAGGAGGAGAGGATAGATGACAGGAAAGGAAAGAATTGGGAATAGAAGAGGAAGGTTAGGAGGAAAGTATGAGTAATGGGAAAAGAAAGGTAAGGAAGGATAGGAGAAGAGGAGAGTAGCAGGAGAGGAGGGGAAGAGGAGAGCCAAGGAAGGGTTAGTGAGACAGCAGCGATAGGAGGAGAGGAGGGATAGGAGGAGATAAGAGTAGAGGAAAGGGATAGGAGAGGAGGGGTAAGATGAGAGCTGAGTAGTGGTAAGAGGAGAGGTGGTGCAGGAGGAGAGGAGGGGGTAGAAGGAGAGTAGAGATTGGAGGAGAGGATTGTTAATGAAGGAGGAGGGGTAAGATGAGGGGAAAAGAGGGTTAAAAGGAAAAGAGAGGAGGAGTAGTAGAGAGGAAAGTTAGGAAGAGAAGTCGGGTAGGAGGAGAGGATGGTTAAAAAGAGATGAGAGGAGGGTTTGTAGGAGAGTAGTGGGAGGATAGTAGAAACAGGAGGAGAGGTCAAGTAGAAGGAGAGGAGGGTTAAAAAGGAGAAGAGAAGGGAGTGGAGATGGGGAGGGGAAGGAGAAGAGGAGAGATGGGAGGAAAAGAAAGTTAGGAACAGAAGAGGGTGGTAAGGGCAGAGGAGATGCAGGAAAAGGAGGAAGGTTTAGAGGAGGTAGAAGGCAAGCAGGGGAAAAAGAAAGAAGGGGTAAGAGGAGCAGAGAGGTAGGAAGAGAGGTGACAATATGAGGGTAGAAGTAGAGGAGAGGAGGGGAGAGGAAGGGTAGGAGGAGGAGAGACATGGTGGAAAAAGTAAAGGCATAGAAGGATAGGAGAGGAGAAGTAGGAGGAGAGGAGTTGTGGGAGGAGGGGAAATAAGGAGAGAAGAAAGGAAGAAGAAGAGGGGTAGGAGGGGAAGAGTGAGGACAGTCTGATCCCTGAGACCTCCACCAATCCTAAGTCCGAATGCCTACATCTTGGCTGTATTCACAATAGGGGTAAAATTTTTGTAGTTCTAAGGATCAGGTGGAGTCTTAGTGATCAGACTGCCATGAATCAGCAATGTATCCTCTATCCTATGGATAGAGGATAAATACTGTTTGTGGCATAATGACTTTAATACTATAATACCCATCAATATATAGATATAGAAACAGTATATGTTGATGTTTGTACTAATTATATATGACATGTCTATATTTAGTCAAGTGTTTATGTGTATATTTATTGTTTACTTATGTAATAGTCATCTATATTTACAGTAAACAACAGGTATCAGTACAGTATATATATATATACACAGTAAAATCTTCACAACAATGTATATCTATATCTATATATATATAGATATAGATTGATAGATAGATATAGCCGACTTACAAAAGTGGCACTAGATGATGTGAGAATGAACTCGCTCACATTCTCGTTCCATATTGTTGTTTGTCCATATTCAGATTCTGTAAGGTGTGAACCATATGTGTATATTTCTATCATGACATTCTGTATATTTAGAGCTTTTGTCTTTAAGTTGTGCCATTTATGTAATTTAAACACATTTAAATAAATGCAATAAATAAATACATATATCTGTAATAGTATGTTACTATTACTAGTATACTATAGTGTATTATTATGTTTTAGCCATCGAGATGTTATAGTAAATTTTTTACATGACATGCTTGAACCCATCAACCACCTTAGTGGCCTTATTATGATGGGTCTCTACACTAACACTTTACATATGGGGCAAGAGATAAACTTCTTAAAGACTCACAGTTACAGTGTAGCTTTTAAGAATTTTGATCTCTGGGGTCTTGTCTATAGATTAGTGGGGGGGGGGGGGTCAGCATTTCTTCTACAAGTAAAGTTTTAGTGTAGGGACCCATCTGAATGAGGTCGCCGTGACGTGGCAGATGGGCTCGCACAATTTATCAAACTGTGCGCTAAGAACCTCACATTTATAAGTGAAGTCAGTAATACATGAAAGTGCAGTCCAAGAATGATATCATTTAATGCTCCGCACCAGAAGTATCAACTCACTTGTCAGAACTAGGTCTAGGCTCTAGTCTTTGGTTCCTCTATGAACTATTCTGGGTGCATCAGTCCTCATCTAATCTACCTGGTCTATTACTTTCCCTGGTCCTCTAACACAGAGAATATTATATACCGTGGCAAAGCTGACAGTCAGTTTTGCAGATATCTGCCCCAGTTCCAGAGATATTGGTGTTGTTGTTTTCGGCTACTGATGTCACTGCACTGTCAGAGGAACCAAACTCACTACTCAGTGTCCTTGCTGGGTGGTGAGGAACACCCCCCTGATAGTACACTTCTATAGTGTTGTACTGTGAAGAGGGGCGTTCCTCACCACCGAACCATGATGCTGAGCTGTGAGGCTGACCCTTTTGACAGTGCAGTGATATTAGTAGCCAAACTAACGACATCAACATCTTTAGAACTGGGGTAGATACCTATAAAACTGAAAGTGCACTGAATTTAGCACACTGTCTGCCTTGCAGCTGTATATAACATGCCTTATCATGAGAGGTCCTCTTTAAAGAGAGAAAATGAAAATGGTCCACCCCATAAAAGTTTAATGTTAAAAAGTGTCACAATAGCAGTATACAGGTCCTGTAATATGACACTAGAGTGGGACCATCTAACTCAGTAGTGTTTCTGGTAGGACACTTATTGTAGTGCACCTCAAATAACAAGAAGAAGGGAGGTCCTAATCTCCATGTCTGATGCATGTCCCTTATTATTCCAGATGAATTTTAAATAAAGAATATAACCCCCCTTCCCAACCACACCAGTGTCAACTCATTAGGTGTGCAACATACACTTTAGTAGTAGAATTGGTTTCCCTTTAGTAAAACACTCTGGATGACAGAGCCTATCAGGTGATATATGTCATTGGACTTTTCAGACTTGGTGACAGGTCCTCTATGATTTTTCACACACTGCCTCTGCATTCTGGCCTAGTTTTTGGTAAATAAATGTCACGCTGTAATTTGTCATGTGGTATTCTTCATCAGATTTACCTTCAGAAGACCTTCTAAGGTCCAGATGTTTTTTTAGTTCATGTCCTGAAGAGTAAAACCATAGAATATAAAGAGTGTATTTTTTTTGCCATGACTGTATATATGACCACTGCAGTGATGACATACAATACTACCATGACTGCTGTAGTGGTCACATGCTGCACATGCCTATTTTACTACCATGTCTTGTCTAGAAAGCTGGGGGTAGTTTTGATGATGCCTAATATGTTACCTACAGTAATGTACATAAATGAGCTGCCCAAGAAGTCCCGTCCCTCCACAACATTGTAAGATCCTGTAACTCGCTCATCTCTTTATGACACTCCAGGGAATAAGTGTCACAATCCAGCCGTATTATGAGGTTATACCAACAAAACCTCCTTATACTTGTGTAAACCTAGCTTGTAGTTTTGGTTTGAAAAGGTGACAACCCAAATGACATTGCCCTAATAGTATGGCAGCAAGTAGTAACTGAATAGCCTCCCCAATGTAGTAATATGGCTGTAAGAAATTAAAGGCTATGGACAACTTTAGATCACAGTGTAGATTATGATGTTAATCTGTTTTCCCTTAGTCCCAACAGCAGCACAATACTGGGATATTTCTGCCTCTGTGGGATGGTAGGACAGAATAGACTTTTTAATGAACAATAAATGGTTAACTGTAACCCTTCTCCCTCCTCAATATAAGGAAGTACCAACGCCCCAGCGTGTAATTATAAAGACAAATACATAACACATAGGGATGGAGCCTTGTGCTGCTGTTGGGACTAAGGGAAAACATATTAACATCATAATCTATACTTCCCTTTCGTTCCACCAGCAGCACAATACTGGGGATCTAGCAAGAAGAACCGTAGGGAGGGCCTTCTTGAAGAATGGAACTTAACACGGAATGGCCAAAAGAAGTGGCCTCCGTACCCCGGGTGTTAAATCTGTAATGATTAACAAAGGTATGGAGAGAGTTCCAAGACGCTGCCGAACAAATCTGTTCTCAAGGAACAGAGCTTCTTTCTGCCCAAGAGGTAGAGACGGCTCTTGTAGAATGAGCTCGAACAAATTCAGGCAGGTCTACCTCCTGAGAAATGAAAGCCAATTTTATGACTTCCTTAATCCAGCGTGCTAAGGAAGCTTTAGAGGTCTTGAGCCCCCTATTCTTCCCAGCAAACGATAAAAAAAGGTTCTCTGACCTTTTAAAAGGTTGGGACCTCTGAATATAAACTCCGAGACATCTGGCCACATCCAGGGAGTGAAGTTTAACTTCCTCCGGAGATGACGGGCTGGAATAGAAAAATGGTAATGAGATAACCTGGTTTAGGTTAGAATATGAGGGTACCTTAGGGAAGAACCCTGGCATAAACCTTAGTTGTACTCTATCCGGATAAAAGGATATGTAAGGTTCTACTGAAGATAAGGCCTGGAGTTCACCAACTCTCTGAGCTGAGGTATGGCCAAAAGGAACACTGTCTTTAGTGTGAGAAATTTAATCCCAACCTCTTCTAGAGGCTCCAAGGGGGATCACATAACCCATTTAAAACAGTAGATAAATTCCATTGAGGGATTGGGTAGGTAACAGGCGGTCTAAGCCTGAATGCACCCTTAAAAAATCTTTTAACCAGCGGGTATGCGGATAGCTGCTTATCAAAGCAGGCTGACAGGGCAGCAACCTGAGCTGCTAAAGCCCTTATCCAAGCCGTCCTGAAGGAATTTCAGGATCTCTGGAATGGAAGGATCTGAGCTCTCAATTCCTCTACCTGATGCCCAGGAGATGAAGATGTTTTGCATAGTTTTTATTTGTAGACTCTGCTCTAGGGAGAGGAAGAGTATTTAAGACGGCTCCTGAGAGTCCCTTAGATCGTAATAGGGACTGGTCAACCTCCAGGCTGTCAGATTGAAGGATTTCAGATCCTGGCAGAGCCTGGGTCCCTGAGACACCAGGTTCTGAATCAGGGGAAGCCTCCAATATACCCCGTGACTCATTTGAATGAGTTGGGAAAACCAAGCTCTCTTTGGCCAGAATGGAATGATGGCGATTACAGAGACTTGGTCCTGTCTGATTCTCATCAATATCCTTGGTATCATGGAGATTGGAGGGAATATGTATGCCAGCCTGAACCTCCAAGGGATGGACAGGGCATCCACCACCAAGGGATTGTCCTTCTTGTATAGAGAGTAGTCTGGTTGCCATCAGGTCTATCTCTGGATGACCCCATTTCAGGGTGATTGCTTGAAAGACTTCTGGATGGGGAGACCATTCCCCTGGAACAGTGATGCTATGACTCAATTGATACGCCACTACATTGAGGGACCCTCGTATATGTACAGCAGAAAGATGGGTTAAGTTCTTCTCTGCCCAACTCAAGATCTTCCCCACTTCGCTTAGAAGAGGTTGTGACCGAGTTCCTCCCTGCTTGATTAAATAAAAGACGGTTGTCATATTGTCCGATTTTACACGGACTGCCTTGTCCTTCAACTGGTCGGAAAGTGAAGCAGTGCCAGTCGTACTGCTTGGCGTTCTCTCCAGTTGGATGACATCATCCTCTCGAGGGAATTCCAATGCTCTTGGGTCGGAATGTCGTTTAGGTGAGCTCCCAACCTGTGAGTGATGCATCTGTAGTCAACAGGGTCCAGCTAGGCTGGACCGTGGACTTTCTGTTTTTTAAGCCAAATCCACCACTTGACGGATGTGCGGGCTTCCGGAGACAGGAAAAAACTTCTGTCTAAACTGCTGGTTTTGTGGTTCCAGGTCGACAGGACTTCTCTCTGCAATGGGCGAAGATGCCATAATGCCCAAGGGATTGCTTCTGCAGCTGATGACATACATCCCAATATTTTCATGCCTGTCCTGATGGTGATTGGCTGAGGAACCAGCAGGAATTTTGCGGCCTTGATGATTCTTTCCCTTCTGGAGGGAGGAAGAGATATTTTCATTAGGCCTGAATCAAGTATGAACCCTAGAAATGTTTTCTGGGTTTGCAGGTAATATTTGGGACTTTTCACAATTTATAATCCACCCCAATTGGAGGAAATTTATCATGATGGATAAATGCTGTAGTAGGCCTTCTCTTGAGAGAATTTTAACAGCCAGTCTTCCAGATAAGGAACAATCGTGATCCCCTGGATTCTCAGTGACTCAGCTACCGTGGATACCACCTTGGTGAATACATAGGGTGCTGACGTTATCCAATGCAATGGAATGGAAGTTCGGTAAATTGGAGGTGTCTCAGTCGACCCTCTACAACCACTGCAATTCTTAGGTATTTCCTGTGAGCAAGGTGAATAGTGACATGGAGGTGCACGTCCTTTATTTATTATTATTTATTTAGCTTACTTATATAACACCATCATATTCTGCAGCGCTTTACAGTCCTTTACTTCAGAGTGGCCATGAAATCTCCTTGCTGGAGAATGGATATCACAGACGTTTCCATGCAGAATTTTTTTTTATTTTTGTGACAGCTCTGCTGAGGTATCGTAGGTCTATTATTATCAACCAGTCTCCTGAAGGTTTTGGAACCAGGAACACTGGAGAATAAATTCCAGACCCTTGACGTTGTGATGGACAGCAGGGAGGCAAGAGGTCTCTATAAATCTGTCCTGGGGAGGCACAGAAAAAACTATGCCGGAACCGGACTGGATTATCTCCAAGACCAATGAATCTTTTGCCCCCACAGGAACTTCGTGTTTTGGAGGAGGGAGAAGGTAATAGTCAGAAATCTGGCTTTCTGATTTTCCTGTCATCACAGAAAAAAAGAGGGTTGGAGTTCCCACTCAGGAACCTGGAACGTCTATGCGTGACCTCTTGCAGGTGGCAGTCTTTAAGGAGACGGTCCTCTGCGACACTGTCTGCCCTGTCCATGGAAGGACTTTCCTTCCTTTCCCACTAGTCCTTCTATTATGTTCTGCCCACAAATATAAAATTTTGAGGCATAATCCGCCCTCCAAGGTTTTAACCATAGGGGGCGACGGGCAGCCGAAGTCAAGGCCCTAAACTTGGCAGATAACTTCACCTGGAGAAGAGGTTTCATTGAGGTAATCCGCCTCAAGGGCTATACCCTTCAAAGAGGACAACAATTTGTCCCTGGAAACCCCCAAATCGATATCTCTTTTTAATGAAGGGAGGCTGGAGCACAGTTTCTTAGCTACCTCACTAGTAGCAATACCAATCAAACACTGTGCAGAGAAAGCCGTATAGGCTTTCCTTAGGGAGCACTCTGCCCGGTGGTCCATGGGATCTTGAAGGCTTGACCCGTCTTCAGGGGGTAGAAGTGTTCGCCTGGACAATTTGGCGACTGCCACGACAAGCTTAGGTGGTGAACCTAAGTCCCAACTGGTCCTCAGCTATTGGGAAGAGTGTCTTGAATATCTTGGATAACACACAGGACTTCTCTGGGTGTTTTCTCTCGGTGGACAAAGCTCTTTTAATCATGTTGTCCACTTTGAAGGCCCTAGGCCCCCTAGAGGTGGAACTAGAGGCTTCCCCACGGTCAACATCATGGTCCCTTGACCTGATAGACTTCAATAATCTCTGAATTTTCTCCAGAGGAAAAAGTGGTTTTGCTATATCCGTATCTGAATCCTCAGATGAAGAATTAGCTTCCTCTATGATCTTGAACACCTCATCAGATCGTATGACAGAAGCGGATACCTCACTGCGTCTGGATCTCTCAGACAAGTGAGTTATGGACTCTTTCTAGTCCTTCATGGTGTCCTGAATATACTCCTTAACCCAAATAATCACATCTCTAATTGTGGATTCCTCAGAGGATTCTTTTGGGCGGCACTGGTGGCATGTATTGAATTCTTAACCATCAGGCAAGGGAATTTCACAGGAGCGACAGGTTAGATGTTTGCGCCTAGACGCAGACTTACCTGGAGGACTCATCACCACCAGATGCAGAGAATGACATCTTACCGCAAGTGTAAGAGTAAATAGCAAGAAAGAGAGAAAAAAAACGCAACAGCAATACAAGTCTGTTGAACTAGAATGCCCTGCATGCACACTCTCTGCCAAACAACAAAGAGGCAGAGGAAAGAAAGCAGCAGACTTATATATAAAAAATGGAGAGTAAAGACTCTCCCAATACCTGTGACAGGTTACACAGAAAATAAAAGCCCTTTATTTCTCTTCACTTTTTTTTTTTTGGAAGAAAAAGGCTGCCCCACACAGATTTTATGAAAAAAATGGCAGAAGTTAAGGTAAAAAACATTTCCTAGCAGTTCACCTGAAGGAGGTTCAATGATGTCATCACGTACGCAAGCCAGCGTACGCTGGACTCCGGCGCCCCCACATACGGGAGCTGGAGAGAAGTAGCAGTAAACGCCGTGCATCGCAATTAAACAAGCAATGCAAGGCTTACATAGCCACAAAGGGTTCAGTGTGGACACTTAAAGGCAGCAGACCTGTCTGGCCGCCATTATAAGCAACAGCTGAAAAAAGGACTTTCCCTGCAGCTAAGCAGACTAAGCAGCAGAGGCAGGAAAGACAGACAAGGAGTTTCAAACTTTGAATTTTGTTCCAACAGGAACCAAAGGCAGAAAACGAGTCCTCACACAGGAGGACAGACAAAACGAACTCAAGCTGGAGTGAGGAGGGGAAAGTCATTCAGAAATCTGAATAACCTCACTATAGGGAAGGTATAACCTTCCCTCCAACTGTCCCACCAACACACAACAGAAAAAAACACGCTGGGGGGTTGGTACTTCCTTCCTTATATTGAGGAGGGGGAAGGGTTACAGTTAACCATTTATTGTTCATTAAAAATTCCATTCTGTCCTACCAGCCCACAGGGGCAGAAATACCCCAGTATTGTGCTGCTGGTGGGACGAAAGGGAAATATATGTAATTGCATTTATTTTAAGACAACAGTTTTGTGAAAGGTTATTTAGAAAAATCTTTTAGACCTTTTGTTTTCCTGCGCCTGCCTGTACACAGTTATACTTTGTTTTGATCATAATCAATCTTAGATGATCTGTGATGATCTTTGAATAAAAAGCAATAAAAACATTAGGCATTTCCCATAATGAAAAGTACATCTGGCTCTGCAAAAAGTGATATTTTATAAAGCTACTGGTGTCAGAATATGGAGACTCCAAGAAATTATTGTTTGCAAAGTTTTGGGATTAAAGTATGAAAAAAAACTATATAAATTTTGTATCACTGTAATTGCCCCCACCTACAAAATACAGGTAATGTTATTTTGGCTACACAATGAACAAAAAAAGTGTAAATCATGCAAACACAATTTTTTTCTAATTCCACCTCATTCTGAATGTTTTTTCCAGTTTCCCTGTACACCATATGGAATATTAAATGGTACCATTATGAAATACAATTTTTCCCACAACAATTACGCCCTCATATGGCTCTGTGAACAGAAAAACAAAAAAAAGTAATGGCATTTGGAAGATGGGGAGTAAAATTGAAAATCGAAAAATGAATGTGGTGGGAAGGGGTTTCAGGTTGAGGTCCGCTTGTCCGTTTTTCTGATCCTCTGACGAACCAGAAAAGCTGACTGCCTGATGCAAGTGTGAACTTAGCATGCATGGTGATTAAGTGGTATACTTGAGATAGAGGGCCCTGCCTGCAAGGACTTGCTATCTATGAGGAAAAGGGGATAGAGACAGTAGGTGCATGGATTAGCCTTTTTATAGTTTCAGGGGTGAGGAAAGAGAGGATGATGAATGATTTTGAGGGTAAGGGTATATTCCCACATAGGGCTGGGCAATTATGACCTGATTATTATGATCATCAAAATTACGATTAGGGGGCATGGCCTATGCGTGCATGGAGTAGGACGCACGCCGCTTCAGCTCCACTCCAGCGCTGCCTATCCTGTGAACCCCTGCACTTTTAGAGATGTCTCTGGCAAAGAAACAAGCCAGGAAGTTGCCCCTTAGCAACCCTGGACTCGATGACCGCTCCTTCAGAGCAACCCTGGACTCTTATTTAGCGCAGCCTGCCCTGTGCTCAGCCAGCCTGCCAGAGGTCATGGCCATCTTGGTCCTCCCTGCGATCCTCCTCTTCCCTGCAACCGTTGATGGCACTCACCACGGAACCTCCTTCATCTGCTTCCTCAGGTGACTATCGCTCTCATCCTGCAGTGAAGAAGCCTAAAGCCCTGGCACCCAGCATCTTGTCCTCTGCTCCTGGACCTAATAATATGGAACAACAGGACTCTGCCCCCCCCATCTGGAGCTTCCTGATAAACGTCTCAGCTCCTCTTCAGCCTCTGAAGCTTCACCAACAGTGAGTACAGGGCACTCAGCTGCTCCTCTTGGCTTATCCCCTGCAACTCCTCCTGCCTCTAATACTCCATCTCCACTGGGCTCTCTACAGTTGGCCCCTGCATCTCCCCTATCTCTGCACTCCTCGCTGGCACAAGACTCTGAGGACTCCAACCTGGAGGTCCCTGCGGTCCAGCTCCCCTCGGCCATACATGACTGTGATAACATGCCTTCTACCCCACTCTTGCTGGGTTCCCAAGCCCATGCTATGGATTTCTCACAAGCTCCTTCGCAGTGGCAGTCATTCCTCTCTCAGATTCCCAATAAGCAGGATTTTAAATCGTTAATTGCTGAAGTAACTGAGACTTTCCATTCTGAAAACTCTGCTTTATGTAATGATCTCCACTCCATTGCTGCTAGAGTTGAGACCTTAGAGGATGACCATGACACTACTAGGGGATATGTGGGGCAGTTCCATGATACTACCTCTGCACAGGCTGTGATGCTGCGTGAGGTGCAACGCCATTTGGAGGACATTGACAATAGGGGAAGGCGCAATAATATTAGGATTAAGGGTCTCCCTGAGGCTACCCACGATGAAGACCTTCATGCCATGCTTGAAATTTAATAGCGTCCTCCAGGAGCCTCTGTCCCATAAGATTAAACTGGACAGAGATGTGATCTTCTGCATCCAAGAGTTCACTACTAAGGAAGCCATCATGGCTAAGGCCCGCCGCCTAAAGAACTTAAACTTTTATGGTGCCAAGTTACAGCTCTTCCAAGACCTCTCCATCCTTACTCTTCAGAAACAACATCATCTACGCCCTTCCTACAGACATTGAGAGATCGTCAGATTCCGTATCGTTGGGGCTTTCCATTTGCTCTCATAGCCCGTAAAGATGGTCGCTCAGCTACGCTATGTTCCCACTCGGATTTTGCTTCCTTCTTTGACCTGTTGGGATTTCCTACACCGGAACTGGCTGCACTACTCACCCCTCCTCCAACTTTGTGGCAACAACAGAGCCCTAAACGGCGCAATCCTCGCTCCCCTCAACCACCTCCTCAGAGGCCACGACTAGAGGATCCTGCTGATTGACCTTCATCACCCTCATGGAGTTCTGCACCCTCCTGAGATCTGCTGTTTTGATCCAAGCCATGTTTTGGCTTTTTTTTCTCCCTTTCTTTTCACCTTAGGTCCATGGCCTTAGGTCCATGGATATACTTTATTTATGGTTCATTTGCAGTTTGCGCAGGAAGGAGCAGAGCTCACTGGATTTTTGCCTCGTGTTCTCCTTAGAGCCTCTGTGAGATTGATTTCCATTGACAATCCGTGCTCCCTGCGAGAGCCATTGCCCTTCATATTTCGGGGTTGTTGTTGCCAGCCTTTTACTACTTGATTGACGGCCTCTGACAGTCCCCTGACAAGAGTTTAGTTCTGCCCATGACTTACTTGTCAATTGTTACATGCTTTACTGTTTTAATGATTGTTTGTTTTTTGTTTTTTTGCTTTCCTCCCCCCTCTTCTCCTCCACCCTACACCGTCTTCATGACCTGGAAGCTTCTCCTAGGGATTTCCTCTTCAGACGATGGCGTCGCCTTGGATCCCAAATTCAAGCTTCTCGGGTTGGTCCGGCTGTGAGTGTGCCTGCTTACCATCTGCTATTACATCTTTCCACCACACTACAATGGTTAGATGTGTTACTATTAATGTGAAGGGCCTGGGCTCCAACATCAAGCAGCAAATGGTTCTGTAAGATTTGCGCTCCCTTCGTGCTGATGTTGCTTTCCTCCAGGATACTCACTTTGACCACAATGGATTGTTTAATTTTGCTAAGCACTATTATCCGGTGGAATATTCAGCTGTTAATGAGCGGTGCAGAGCCCAGCTATACTCCTATCCCACTTGTGTCCGATCACTTTCCCTGCATCCCAGATTCGTTTTCTGCAATGGGTACTGTCCCATTTCTGCACCTGCCCCACGACAACTTGGCTAATCGTCGGGATTTTAATATGGTATTCTCAGAGCACGCTGATAGACTTGCAATCCCCCACAAACCTCGGTCCCGCACTCAGGTTCAATTAGCAAAAGAGTTTCATCGTCTTATACGTTCGCATGCTCTCCCCACGGCGCGCTCCTATAACAGTATAACATGCTCCAGAATGGCCTCCACACAGTATAATATACTGCCCAGAGAGGTTCCCCCAGTATAATGCTCCACAGTGGCCCAAAACAGTATAATATGCTCTCCAGAGGGCCCCCCCTCACAGTATAATGCTCCAGGGAGGCCCCACACAGTATAATATGCTATCCAGAGGGGCCCCCCAGTTAAATGCTCCTCAGTGACCCCACACAGTATAATATGCTATCCAGAGGGGGGCCCCCAGTATAATGCTCCACAGGGGCCCCACACAGTATAATATGCTCTCTAGAGGGCCCCCTCCTCAGTATAATGCTCCACAGGGGCCCCACACAGTATAATATGCTATCCAGAGGGACCCCCCCCCAGTATAATGCTCCACAAGGGCCCCACACAGTATAATATGCTATCCAGAGGGACCCCCCAGTATAATGCTCCACAGGGGCCCCACACAGTATAATATGCTATCCAGAGGGGGCCCCCCAGTATAATGCTCCACAGTGGCCCTACAGACTCCCTTAGTGCTAGTATTATATTATACTCTGGGGTCTCTTCAGACCCCAGAGTATAATAAGCGAAGGCCCGGGGGAGGTAAGGGAAAATAACAAACAGTTATACTCACCTTGCCTTACCTCTCCTGGGCCTCCTCGCGCTGCTCCACTATGCCGGCCGCCGCTGGCTTCCTCCTCTCTGTGGCTGACGTCACGCATTTTGGACGTCATCGCTGAAGCCTGTGATTGGCCTCAGCGGTTACGTGAGCACGCCCCACGTGATCTCTAAGGCTGAGGCCAGGGACAGGTGAGTAAAAATGTTTGTTATTTTTACTCACCTCGGAAAGGGGCCCTGCTGCACATGACGCTGGTTCCCTTTCTGTTATCAATATGGCCGGGCCTGACTCTGGGAGCCTTTGGGCAATTGCCCAGTTTGCCCCCCCTAACGCTGGCCCTGCCCCTGGGGTGCTTACAGTTGGAGAGGGTACCTCTCCTCTCTGAGCTGGTGTGGTGTTGGTCGGAAGGGCCCTGATGGTGATACAGGCACGACTCAGGAGTCAGCGGTGCAGGTAAACCAAAACAGCCTTTTATTTGGCAACAGGAATATAACGACAGATTCCAAATCGGGGTAGTAGTACAGTGTCCAATCCCCAGCCTTGTTTCTAGGAGGCCTAACGGGGTTCTGGTTATCTGAAAACTAGGCCCGATGTAATCCTCCTGTCAGGGTTCCCTCTGTTCCTCCTGGAATGGCACCGGAAAGCTCCACAATAATGGACAGCCGGAAAGTTAATCCTGGCTGTCTCTGGGGCCGATTATAATCCTCCTGGAGGCACAAAACTTGATCTCCCCAGGTAGGTGTAGACTGGGGGCACAAAACCTACGGGTGGCAACCTCTCACTTCTCAGCTTGAAAGTCCCGATGATTTGGGATGTTCAGCTGGAGTGGACGACAGTGGTGCAGCCTCAGGCAAGCTGGACAGGCATTGCAGCTCCAAGATTTTCTTCTCCATGGCCCAGTAGAAGGCGGTGATGGTGGCTGGGTTCATGCTGCACTTGTAAACAGGTGGCTGAGCTTGTTGTGCAGCTGCAAGAGTTGCATAGTGACCTCCAACAGAGATGTGGTCATCCCCTGAGATGATGATGGTACTCAGGACAGCAGGCGGTGAGGCAGCAGGAGCAGGGCGTGGTGGTGACACAGGTGCTGCGGGTGCCGCCCCGAAGGGAAGTGGACCATAGGCCAGGCCTGCGGCTGTTGGTAGCAGGCGACCAGGGGTGGCTGTGGCAGAGTCCTCCCAGACCTCGTGTTGGGGTGGTGGCATAGGGATCCGGTCAACGTCAGCTGCCCAGAATCCCTTAGTGCAAACTTTTAGGGTGAACTCCACTCTCTCACCTGGGTGCAGATTGTGTAGATGTTCCAGCAGCCCAGGCCTCTTCACCAGCCTCCAGTTGACAAACACAATGACCCGTTCGGAATCCTCCGCAATAAATCCACAGCCATTTAATCGGTCAATGTCCATAATGGTACCTCTCCTTAGGTCAGGCACCTCGCCCTCCACAGGTGGTTCTAGGCCAGCCCATCTACAGGAATATGCCTTCTCTTCCTCCACTTTCAATTGTTGGCGCCCAGCGATGGTAGTAGGCCTTCGAGAGTGAACAGCAGTTGGCGGGACAGCAGCAGGTGAAACGGGGGCTCCAGCCGGAGTCCCGGAGGTAGCTAGCACCGCAGCTACAGGAATCTCCTCCATTAGCCCCTCAGCGTCCATCTCTTCTCACCAGGTCCAGGCATCAGGATCTTTACACAGCCAATAAAGGTATTCAGCTCACCTGATGTAGATGTGATGTTAGGATCTTAACACCGTAGTCTGTGATGTTGTAAGGACACAGGAGTCTCGATCCTGCTGACTACGCCAAAAACAACTGCCGCAAACCCAGATGGAGGAGACCAGAGGATGGGAGTAGTAGTGGCGGATGCTGTGCCACCTATCAGGCCGAGCAGATTCACCATCCACTCCAGTTCCAGTCCTGGGTCGGACAACGTCGAGGGGAGGTCCTGCAGCACTACTGGATGGTGGTGGTAATAGTTCCTGTCCCCCAGGGTGCTTCCAGTTGGAGACGGGACCTCTCCTCTCTGAGCCGGTGTGGTGTTGGTTGGAATTGCCCTGATGGTGATGCAGGCACGACTCAGGAGTCAGCAGTGCAGGTAAAACCAAAACAGCCTTTTATTTGGCAACAGGAATATAAGATAACGGCAGCTTCCAAATCGGGGTAGTAGTACAGTGTCCAATCCCCAGCCTTAGTTCTAGGAGGCCTGACAGGGTTCTGGTTATCTGAAAACTAGGTCCGATGTAATCCTCCTGTCAGGGTTCCCTCTGTTCCTCCTGGAATGGCACCGGAAAGCTCCACAATAATGGACAGTCGGAAAGGTAATCCTGGCTGTCTCTGGGGCTGATTATAATCCTCCTGGAGGCTGTGATGGCTGACCGTTAGCCTTAGCTCAGAGGCTGTGGCAGGAAGGCTCTGCACACCTTCCCTCGTCAACTGCATGCACTAGACTGAAGACTGAACTCAGGCCAAGGGCTACAGTGTAGACAAAGTCTCCCACAACCCCGCCCAGTGGCCTGCGACAGGCCAGGGCCAAACTAAGGCCAGGCTTGAACACAGCAGGGGAGAAACAACAGGTAAAAGCTGCAACAATACATTCAACATAGAACGGGACGTACCAACACAAAACCCAGAGTCACAGAAACAAACACTAAAAACAGCAGCCTCTGGGATGCAGCACTTACTCGCTAGGATGAAAGATATTCGTACTCTTGAGTACCTGACGGCAAGCCTCAATAACACTATGGAGGCGTTCCAGTCCATCTGGTCGCATTGGGATACGTATTGTACTCTCCAGGGCTTCTGTTTCGCTTATTGGTCGTTTTTCCCTTCCCTCTCTGTCTACCCCTCTTGTTTTTCCCTTTTTGTCTTTGTCTCCCTCTCTTGGTTTCTTTTCTTTACTTTTTGTATGCTCTTTCTGCATTCTTATTATTGCATTTTACTGTTGTTGTCTTTTGCCATTTGGTGAGATGTTTGTATTTGCATCTCTCTGTTTATTTCCTATTTGATGTCTTGCTACTTCCTCTCTTTTTGACAAAAACTTTAATTAAAATTACAGTTAATAAAAAGAAATTGTGATTAATGGGGCATTTTACCTCAATTACAATTAATGGCGATTATTTAGGTCACACCCCTTTAAAACCACGCCCCCTTTACAGTATGAGTATGTGTTGGACAAACCTTGCTCAGCTGACAAAATCGCCGCGGAATTTGCAAATTCTGAACCAGCCAGGCGGTGGTTTTCTGCCTCCATTCATTTCAATAGTAGTTATCAGGTGGAATCCACCTGAAGATCATGCATGATGCTTATTTTTTCTGCTAACCAAAAAAAAAAATCAACTTCTGCCTCCCATTAAAATTAATGGGGGCTGATTTCTGGTGGAATTTGGAGTGGATTTTGTGGTGAAATCCATCTCAAATTCAGCTCCAAACTCAGCTTTGTGAACATACTCTTAGTCATAAGCCCTCTTCAGAGGACAGTATGAATGCTCAGTGTGCTATCTGGGATTTTGCCATATAGTACACTGACCCATTCATTTCTATGGGCCCATACACATGACCGTGAATTACATGGTCCTGTGTGTAAGCCGTGTACCAGGGTGGGCTCCCCAGGATACAGCGAAGTCACGAACAAAGGACGCGACTCCAATTCAATTTAGTAAAAACAAGATTTTACTTAGTGTAGTAACACCCCTTTACCAAAAAGAACACTCCCAGATATTTACATACACTCAGCCAGTAAGCTGAGGCCGTAGTGTTGTACAGCGCAGTGCCCTTTAATGTGCGCCTCCAATATACTCCAAGCTTTTACCTATCTGCAGGCTGCAACTAACCAGCTACTTGTTACCTTTTTATCACCCTAGTCACAGAAACAATTCAGTGAGTGTGATAGGGGCACCAGCAATATAACACAAGAGCTTACAAACTTATCAACATACCCCTATTCCCCCCCAAACAAAGTACAACCAAGTAAATATAATAGTAGGTCAGCTTGCAAGCCAAAGAAATGTGAAATTGCATAAAACATCACTTCCAGACTTCCTTAGAAGCTCCTCTCTGAGAGTTACAACTCTATAGAACTCTGAGTCCTAGTCCTTACTACCGAATAGGTAGATAATTCACCAGTAGTGTGGCCTGTGAAGATGAGCATGCCTAACTAGTCTAACTAAAGGCCCTTACTCAGTCCCAAGCAATTTGGCGCCAAAAACGTATTGCGGTGCGTGCACGATTACTTCTCTCACTGACCCGGGTCTGTTGGGTACCTTTAGCCTTTGTCTGGAACAGCTGGAAGCTGAGCTCATCCAGAAAACCTGCGGTCTCACTGACAGGGCCACTTCTCAGCCGGGTCCTTGATAGCAATCTTTTCCTTCAGGATGCTGTCTGAACAAGCCCTGGAACAGTCTCTGCTTCAGCTCTACCTTGCTATATTTCTGATCCCTTAGCAATCCTCCTTCTCACACTCCAGTCCTCCTCCTTCTAGAGCTCAAAGCACACTCCCAAGATGGCTGCCACACACACTCTGCTCTTCCTTGTAGTTCCACCTCTGCAGAACAGGGTCTCCACATCACTACTCCAGGGAATTACAGTCTTTTCCCATTTCTTAGGTAACAGTGGCCTCTTGTGGCCAAACAACCAAATGTCAGTTTATAAAAAAAAAAAAAACTTACTTACAGAAAAAGGTACATTCACAACATGAGGGCTGTTTCTCCATCTTACACTGTGTGCGGGCTGACAGTCCAGGCCGCAAAATATGGAACAGGTCCTATTCCTGTCCGATTTTGCGGCCCTGCTTTCACGTCTCCTATTCATTAAATGAAAAGGGCTGCAGAAGCACGGCCAGTGCACAGGCGGCACACGGATGACATCCTTGTGTCCTCCATGCAGTGTCGGACTGGGATGTCTAGGGCCCACCAGTGGAATTGTTTCTAGGGGCCCACCATCAGGACCCCTGCAGATCAGCGGTACCGAGACAGGGCAGCTAAAGGTAATAACATGCCGGGAGCCATGCTGCTCATACACTATACCATGTGCACCACTGCACTACCTAAACCTACTGCTACACCTTGTATGACAAGTGAACAGCGTGGCTCCAAGAATTGTTACCTTTACCTGTAGCCGCACTGTCCTGGAAAAGCTGATCTGCAGAGGTCCTGGCTGTTGTATCATCGCAGATGTAATATTGATGGCCTATCCTAAGGACAGGCCATCAATATTAGAAAGATGGATAAATCCTTTAAAGAGGTTGTCCAGTAATTGGAGCAACCCATGTAGCTGGCGGGAGGTGTAAAGTAAAAAATAAGTAAATTAAAAAGCATACTCACCTGTCCCCGGCGCTCCATTGTCCGCTGCCAGTGTCCATTCAGTCTCATGCCAGCGACTCCTTGCTGGGAGTCCTGCACCTCATGTGATCGCTAAGACCAATTAGGTACAGGATTTCCAGAAATGAGGCGCCGCCATGAGTCCGAACAGACACAGGCAAGGGACAACGGGGTGCTGGGGACAGGTGGTTATGCTTTTTTTTTTTAATTTTCTTATTTTTACACCTCCCTGGCGGCCGACAGTGGTCGCTCCAGTTTATGGACAACCTCTTTTAAGGGGTTGTCTGGGCCAAATTTTTCTATGGTCACTTCACTGGTCCCCCCCATGTAGTGGCCTCTTCACTGGTCCCCCATACTGTATGGGGAACAGTGATGGGGTCATTATATTGTGTGGGAGCAGTGATGGGGGCTAACATCCTGTGGGGGGACATTAAACTTTGTGGGGCATATTAAAGGGGTTGTCCAGGGTTAATCTTTTTTATGGCCTATGCTCAGGATAGGCCATAAATACCTGATCAGTAGGGGGCTGACACACGGCCCCATCAGCTGTTCGAAGCCACTTCCGGAGCCCGTTCTGTACACAACACAGGGCCGGAAGCAGAAAGCTCCATCCGCTGTATAACAGTCCAGCGCCTTCACTGCAGCTCTGCTCCTACTGGCGTCAATAAGTGCTGAGATACAGTGAAGGTGCCCAGCCCCTATACAGTGGTCAGAGCTTTCTGCTTCTGGCCCTGTATTGTGTACAGTACGGGCATCAGAAGTGTAGGGGGTCAGCCCCCTACAGATCAGGTATCTATGGCCTATCCTGAGGATAAACCATAACAAATTATGCCTGGACAACCCCTTTAATATACCCCCAGGACCCCCCTAATGTGCCACACTTTAAAGAGGTTGTCCAGTATAATTTTTTTCTTTTTTATAATTAGACCGGGGGAGGTGAATCCCCCCTACCCCCCCCCCCAAAAAAAAAAAAAAACATACTAAACATACTCACCTGTCCCCTGTGCTCCGGGGTCCTCCCAGCATGGTCCGGTCCTGCAGCTCCGCTGTCTTCTTTTGCCGGAATTCCTCACTGGCTGTGACATCCCAGGTCCCTTCCCTTAGGCCGCTGATTGGCCTCAGGGGTCACATGACATCACAGGTAGTCATGTGCAGGGGGAACTTCAGCTGGAAGAAAACAACAGAACTGCAGGACCGAACTGCGCTGGGAGACACTGGGGACAGGAAAGAAAGTTTGTTTTGTTTTTTTTTTTGTTTTGTTTTTCTCACCTGCCCCGGCGTAATTAAAAAAAAAAATGAAGGAGCCACTGTATGGAGTATAAGCTCCACAGTGGCCCCCACCCAGTATTATATGCCCCACAGTGGCTCCCCCCCCCACCCAGTATTATATGCACCACAGTGACCCGCACACATTATTATATGTGCTCAACAGCCCCCCTCCGCTTCGGTGCTATTATTATACTTTGGGGTCTCCTCAGACCCCAGAGTATAATAATCGGAGGCCCAGGGGAAGTGATTAAAAATAACAAACATTCATAATCACCTTGCCTTACCTTTCCTTGGCATCCTCGCTCCATCCTGCCGTCTTCAGGCCCTTTTCCGACGTCGCTGCTGAGGCCTATGATTGGGCCTCAGCGGTCACGTGGGGGTGCACTGACATCATTACACAGCTGCGCCCCATGTGACTGCTAGGGCCTAATCACAGGCCTCAGTCACATGACGGAAGAGCGCCGGAGAGGATGCTTTGCCCAGGAGAGGTGAGAATATCTATTTATTATTTTCAGTCACCTCCCCTGGGTGCCCTGCCCTGCCATCTATTGGAAAGGGGCCTGCAATATGCCAGGGCCCCTTTCCAATAACACTATGTATATCATAGCGGTCCGGGGACCGGCCATCTCCAGCTGGCCACGGGCCCCGTATCCTGCTCCCGTATCGTTACTCCACTGGTCAGGGGCCCAATCGGGATGGTCAGGATCCCGATCGGGCCCCCAAGACATGAGGACTAATAGTCGGGGCTCGGGGCCCACCGGTGGATTCACCGGTTCCCCGGTGGGCCAGTCCGACCCTGCCTCCATGCGCTACCCGTTCCGTTCATTCACAGAAACTGGCTTTAGTGTCAGAGACAATCCCCAACCTGGAAAACTCCTTCAGGCTGCCTTTTTTGCTGCAGTTTTTTGAGCCAAAGTGAAGACTGGGAAATATAAAAGAAACATACTTTTCCCTTCCATGCAATCCACAAAAAAACAGCGTTTCTGCAATGTGGGGCCTCAGCCAAGGCCCGGCAGGCTCTATTAGTTTTAGATTTACACAAAAAAAAATTTTTGTTACAGAATGCTTAGTAAATAGGGTTTGCAAAAGTCACATGAGGAGGAAAAAGAAATGCTGCACTTTTTCATGCTAGGTTCACTCTAGTATTTGGGTCGAATCTGCCCAAAATTCTGCTTAAATCGACAGAGAGAAAAGTCCTGCAAGCCATATAGTCTATGGGGTTTCTGCATGTAACCACTTTTTTAGGTGGACAGGGAAACAGAGCGCTAGTGTGAACGTAGCCTTAGGCATATTACAGATGTTCATCGCAAGGCAAATTTGCATGTGTGCTCTTCAAGTTGTGTAACACTATGTAAAACTAGCACCAACAACTCAATACAAGTACATGCTGGTAAATTCTGAACGCTCATAGATCATAAAAAGAACCAAAAAACAGTTCCAGGTATTTCTAGTTACATTATGCCTTATATTTATACTTCATTGCTTTTCCATAGATATGCCTTAGGCTAGTTGCAGACGACCGTGTGTATTTTCCAGGCCGCAAATTAGTGTTCAGTTTTTGCGGACAGAGTGTGTTCAGTGTGCCTTCAGCATCAGTGAAGTAGGTCCACAAAAACGGACAGTGTGCCATCAGTGTGTGATCCTAGTTTGTGGATCCACCATAAAAAAACACAGGAGACATCTAATGATATCCCTAGCTTGTCCGCGAAAACGGACGGCACACTGATGACACACTGAGTACATCAGTGTGCCCTCCTAGGTTTTTAGTCTCCCATAGGCTTCTATGGGCAAGTCCGTTCCGCAAGCACTGAACAGAATAGGACCTGTTCTATACTGTATTATGCGGCACGGACTCACGGCTCACACACTGATCAGTGAAAAACATGGTTGTGTGCATGTGCCCATAGAAATCAATGGGTCAGTGTGCTATCCATAAAAAACACGGATAGCACACGGATCTCTCCCACGGTCGTCTGCAAGAGGCCATAGAGTAACTTTGTAAAGTATAGTGTTGTATAAAAAAAAGTTTCCTTCCAGAAATATCACAATTATCTGCTTATAATAGCACCCCCTGGTCTTAAAAATGTATAGGTCTCTACATGTTATCCTAGTGGGCTCTGTTAGGCTACATTCACATCTGCGTTGGAGTCTGAATTAAGGCTTGAAAAGATTCATAATTGAAAATAAACTCAAAATGAGATTACTTTTTATAATATCCTTTAGGAAATGAAATAATTTTAATATTTTTGGCTAGATTATTATTTACCAGAGTGTGGTGTTCAAAAGGTTAAATAAATGGAAAACCCAGTAGAGAGAAAGTGAATAAAAGTTTGGAATAATATTTGGAGAAATTGGACTTTACTAGGTAATTGGTGGGATGTGCAAAGACAAAGAAATGTAATACTAAAAGTATTGTTGTAATTTATTTTTTTGTTGTCTTTTGACCAGGTATTTGATTGAGTTGTGGGTTTACAAAGATATGTTCACACAGTAATAACAAACATCCAAAAAATCTGACAACATGAATTTTTGCTGTGTAGCTTAGGGTAGAAATGTAAGAATGAGGATAGTGCTCGATGAGGTCCCCAGACCCCAGGTGCTTTCACTTCTTAGTAAGGCTATGTTCACATCTGCCATGTTTGCCGAAAATCGGAGGAGGATTTTTTCCTCTGCCAGTTTCAGTTTTATAACGACGGACACCATTGTAGTCAATATAATTACGGCTGTTTTAGCGGTCCACCTCTCTGTTTTTCGGGTCCCCTGATGGACCCAAATAGTGGAGAGGTAACACTAGCGTGAACCTAGCATCAGTGAAACACTGATTCATTTCATCTGCATTTCATTACCGACAGTGATAATATACGAATGGAATTAATTGACGTTTCACTTAATTAGAAGTGAACTCAATGACGAGCTGGGAGATGGATGTGGTTGTAGATGCATCCAGGTACATCGTGTTGCACCAGCCTTGGACACACTGGTTCATATTTACTAATAGTCAGACAGTATAAACTTAGGCACTATGAAAATGCACCAGAGTGACTGATGCTGTATGATAAATCTGACGTATATTTAGAATGTCTTGTCTAAGTTTATACCACCTTTTAGTTAGCTTACTGTGAGCCAAAATTTTACAACACAATTTTGGCGAATTCTGGCACATTTAAGCCACACCCACATGTCTAGCAAGTACAAACTACATGCGCCACATCTACACCAATATCTAGTCGTAACCATAATAGTACATCTGTTTTGCAGCGGATAAGGGTACTGATCAGCATGTGTCCAACCGCTGTGGATCAGCATTATTTTGGTGCTGAACTATGACAAGATAGAGCAGGATGCTTCTGAAAGAAAAAGTGTCCATTACTGACTCCAACTGAAATCAATGGGAAAAAGATGCCAGGTGTTTGTCATGGCAAGCCTAGTTTCCACATCTGAATCAGCATGAAAGAACTCTGTATGAACATACACATACATTAAAATGTTTATGTTAATAACATAACACATTTTACATCTGGCATGCAATAATGAAAAATATAATGAAAATTTTTTTTTTAGTTAAATGAGACCTTTCACCACCTTTGCATCCTTCAATAGGTACGTTGGAATTTTGGAATTAGTGCATTGGAATTTTTTCGGTAGTCCCTATTGAACAGTTGATGCTGTTATTTTTAGCATCCAATATGCTAATGAGGCTCTCTGTCAGGTGGGTGGTATCTGCCTGTCAGCTCTATCCCAGGACTACCCAGCTAACAGTAGAGAGTCTAATTAGGGTATTGGCTGCCAAACCTAACTGTACTAATTTCTCAGTAATGGTGGGGGCTAAAGAAAGAATTTCAACTACTCCAGAATCAGTGGAGCTGCACCTATTGACCCCTTCCCGACATCCGGCATACCATTATGGCGGATGTCTGGTCTTTATAGATGGAGGTCGCTCTGCTGTACAGCGGAGACCCCGAGAGTTTGCTCTGATTGCGGGCACTGCACTTAGCTGTAGCCCTCAAAAGTTAAAACAAGCCCCCAGAACAAACATAAACCAGTTAAACGCCTGGTCTACAAACCAAACATCAAGATACAAAAGAGGCAAATAAGGAATATATATGTGTGAGAAAACACCAATGTATCAACTAAGAAAAAATCCCACACAAATGTGAAATTCATACACATTTATTAGTATCCAATAAAAACATACCCGGACGAAGAGACAAAATACAATGATATTATAAAATTATAAATGTGGTAAGACTTGGAAAGTAATAAATACCAGTAGTACCTAACTAAACGCATGGTAGCAAGTGGTCACAGAAAAGGTGAAAAATACCAGGTATCATGTATAACATAGGGAACTTCTAATCAATAGAGGGGTGTAAACATAAGTAACAGGAAGCACTGTTCCAATACTACAACATATAGCCCAGGTAAAGAGGAAAGCATATGACCCAAATGTAAAAAGAGACAACATAAGGGAATGCACATGACAACATGGTGTTACTGCAATAACATACCCACTGCACCACGCTACCGCCGACGCATGTTTCGCCCAACAAGTAGGTATTTTTCACCTTTTCTGTGACCACTTGCTACCTTGTGTTTAGTTAGTTACTACTGGTATTTATGACTTTCCAAGTCTTACCCCATTTTTAATTTTAACATATTATATTTTGTCTCTTTGTCCAAGTACATTTTTATTGGATACAAATTTTACATTTGTGTGGGATTTTTTTTCTTAGTGTATTCAAACCAAACATATAAAAATATTTTTTCCCATATGGTGAACAACTCCCATAAAAATTTGGATAAAAGGCAATCAAAACATCAGACAATCCCTAAAATGGTATAACTAAAAAGTACAACTGGTCCCACAAAAAAAACACGCCTTATGCATCCCCGTTTATGGAAAAAAGTTACTGGTGTCAGAATATGACGACTCCAAGTTATTATTATTTTTTTTTTTTGCTTTTCGATTTTTTTAAGTGGTTAAAATGTAAAAAAAAACTTTTAATTTGGTATCCCTGGAATCATACCGACCCATAGAATAGAGGTGACATGTCATTTTGGCTGCATAGTGAACACTGTAAATACAAAGCCCGTAAGAAAGTTGCACAAACGCAGTTTTTCTCCAATTCCACCCCACACTGAATTTTTTTTTTCCAGCTTCCCAGTGCATCATACAGAATATCACGGAAGGGAAGAAAGACCTCTTAAGCCTATCTTTTCCACAGCACAACTGAATGTATCTTTGACTGAAAGAGCTCTGTAGTTTCCTGATGGCATCGTGCAGGGGATTTTGGTGGACAGTAAGCTTACCTTTAGTGACCAGTGCCAGGCAGCTGCTGCCAAGGCAAATAAAATTATGGGATGCATGAAAAGAAGCATAGATGCTCATGACAAGACCATAGTTATGCCTCTATACAAATCACTGGTAAGGCCACACTTAGACTATTGTGCACACTTCTGGGCCCCAGTAAACAAGAAGGACATAACTGAACTAGAGAGTGCGCAGAGAAGGGCAACCCAAATTATTAGAGGAATGGGTGGATTGGAGTACAACGAGAGATTAACAAACTTGGGGTTATTCAGTTTAGAAAAAAAGACGTCTAAGGGGAAATCTAATAACAATGTACAAATACATGAAGGGACAGCAAAAAGAACTCCAAGGTCAGTTATAGTGACAAGCGGACATCTATGTCTAGAGGAGAGAAAATTTCACGAGCATCATAGAAGGGGATTGTTTACTATAAGAGAGGTGAGTCTATGGAACTCATTGCCCCAGGAAGTGGTGAAGGTGGATTCATTGAGCAAGTTTAAAGAGGGTCTGGATGCCTTTCAGAAAAATATTATGGGTTATGGGTTCTAGATTCTGTTAAGGAGAAGTTGATCCAGGGTTTTATACTGATTGCCAGATTGGGAGCTAATTTTTTCGCCTGAAATGGGGCAATTAGCATAAGCTTCTGGAACAACACTGCAGGGTTATAGGCTTAACTTGATGGACTGGTGTCTTTATCCAACCTCATCTACTATGTAACTATGCTTTTTTGCATGGTGGTTTCCTAGTCGTCAAGACTGTAGCCGATTACTAAGGAGTTTGTGCAGTTGGTGAAATGTTCTCTTTAAAAATATACATATACATAACAGATTATCCTAGTCTTTTTCTTTTACTATTTTTTTTACATAAATTATCATATTTATGATTTTTTTTTTACTATAATGTAGTCATATATAAAAGCAAGAACACTCCAAAATATGTAGCATATGGACCCCCCCTGTGTTGTTCTCCTCATATTTGTTGGTTAACTGTCCTGTATTACCTATTCCTTTTCATGTTGTTTATATGCATTCTTTGTTGCTGCCATATGCTGGCCAGAATTTGCATGCCACACGCAAAGGTTCCTTATAATTAAAGTTTTTTCAGTCTGGGCGTAGTTTTAGGCAGCCTTGGTCCATGTCACTTCCTGCAGCCATTTTAATTCTTCAAAGCTCTGTGACTGGACTTATAAGATACCTTGGGCTTGTGAAGGCATCAGTTCTTGACCAGCAGTTAGCCTCAGGAAAGACACCAACAGGACAGCATCATACCACTACTAAGCCATTACAGTATTGTCATCGTTTGTCGCTGTTCTTGGGTCAAATAAACCCACGTTAATTCCTATCATCTGGTCTATGTTTGAATCCATCTAACCTGAGCTCCTGCCGGTCCGGTCTGCTCCACTGCTTGGATACGAAGGTAGGAAAGTCACACAGCCACTTACAGTTATACTTTCAATCGCCTTCATGTGGGGACAGAACACCCCCATCAGCTGTCATAATAATAAATATCAACTAGATGCCTCAGGTTTTGATGAAGTGATAACCAGCATTAGCTTCTAAATATTAAGTGTGGTCAGTTGTGTGGTAAAGTCCAGCTGAGACCTGATCGAGGATTGCAAAGAGCACAAGCAAGGTGATACTATTCTAGTGCTACACCTGTTGACCTTGCAAATGAGAGTCTGAAAACTTTCATTAATCAGGGGTCCTACCTGGAGGTGAATCCTAAGGCCTGATTCACACGTTGTGCACTAGTGTTTCTAAGCCAAAACAAGGAGTGGGTTCAATACCTTACCTCTGTATAGTCTAAACTCTTGGTTTGGCATGCTGTCCCTCTACTGTTACATGCTCTTGGTGGTCAACCTGCAAAATTGTGTGTCCTTTAACAAGTAACAAGCAGTAAACAATAAATGCAGATGCTATAGTACAGGGGTAGGGAACCTTTTTTGTTCGGCGTGCCGATTTCGATTAAAAAAATCAAAGTTGAGGTACTCGGAGTGCCGGTCAATAATTGTAAGTCTGACGACCCCTGCACATGGTATTATGTCACATAGCGGTCCCTGCACACGGTATTATGGTGATAATACTAGTGATAATTGCTATTACTATTATTTTAGCGTGTAACAGATATCACTAGAGAGGCGGGCAGCGTATTTTACTCTATAAAGATCAGGTATGGACAGGGACAGTGAAAAAATGTAAACTTTATTGGTGACTTTGTGCATGTGTTGTGTAAGTGTTTGGTGCGACACTTCTGGCGCTGTGACCTGGACGATGGTAAATGTCTGGGTCACAGCGCCAATAACTTCCTGGTTATGTGATTAGGCTCAGAGGGGTATTACATTATCCCTCTATGTGACTATCAGAGAGCAAAAGTACAGTATGCTCTCTGATTGATAGGAGAAGGGATAACATGGACAGAAGTCCTCGCTCCCCCCCCTTAGCAGCTTATGCACAGACAATGATGAGTTAACATTGTCTCTGCAGCTCCTCCTCCCCCTCCTTCCTTACCTCTAAGATGCTGCCTGAGGCAGGAGGGGGGGGACACTTTTAGAGCCCGATTTCTTAGGATCTGTTAGGGCCACAAAGATGCAACTGGATTCATTTTAAAGATGAGAATCTCATCTTTAAACGATACCAAGATCTCCATGATTGACCTTACAGATTCAGAGCGATTCACTGTTAAAACGATGTCAGTAATTGAGATCTGCATTGGGATTTCAATGCCGAACATCGTTTTCAACAGCGAATCACTCAGGATGTTTAAGGACGATCATGGTGATCTTGGTATCAATTTAAAGAAGAGATTCTCATCTTTAAAATGAATCCAAGTGTTTCTTTATAGCTTTAAGCAATCCTGAGAAATTCACTCAGGTACAGTAGTGAAGGCAATTACCATCTTCACTACTGTACATAGACTGTGCAGACGCCGGGTGCTGCCATCCATCTTCAGGCAGCACCTGGCGGCATCCGGCGCTAATGAAATTTTAAGGAAGCCGGATGGAAAAATGCTGCAGGTAACGTTTTTCCATCCGGCTGAGGCACAGATCCGGCGCCAGAACTGATGCCTCTTGTGCCAGAACCGATCCCATAGAAAACTATGGGATACATCCTGGCATCAATTTCCCCCCAGCTTGTGCGCACCACGCCGGAGGGAAACAGATAGCTGCGCCGGACATATGTGAACGCACCCTTACTTTTTCCTGCACTCCGCAGCCGCTGTGTGGGCGCTTCTCCCTGACGTCAGCGACCGCTGATTGGGTCTCAGGGGTTACATCGCATTATTATGCGTAATGACGTCGGACGTGACCTCTGAGGCCCTGTCAGCGGTCTCTTACGTCAGGCAGAAGCGCCTGAAGAGCACAGAGCCGCTGCGGATCCAGGGAAGGTGAGTTACCATTGTTTTTTATGTTTGATCACCTCCCGGGGGCTCCGCTTATTATACTGTGGGGTCTGAAGAGACCCCACAGTATAATAATAGCAGTTTCGTTTCGGCCGTGTTTGGTCCGATCGAAACTGCTGGGTAAGGCTCCGCTGCCCTGCCAGGGAAATAAGCCGGGGGTTGCCGACCCCTGCTATAGTATGTGTCTTCTCATCCATAAAATCAAATTCTGAACTAGCCAGTTTTAGAGATAATGTGGCGGTTTTGTCAGTATATAGTTTATGAAAACACAATCCATGCTTTCCATGTAGTGGCTTATAATGTTTGGGAATCAGCTTGTACATAGTCTTCTGCAAACACATTAAGCTGTGATATATAAGTAGCTCAACACTAAGACCTGCAGTAGTCTAGATTTTAAGGCTATATGCACAAAATGGACACTGAAAATGGTGAATCTGCCAGAATTTAACACCCTTTTTCCATCAGTGTGTCACTTAGTTTATCAGTTTTCTGTCAGTTTGTCCATTTTTAATCAGTTTCTCATCTACTTATCTACAACTGTCAGTGAAAAAAACTGGATGAACTTTAGTCATCCATTTTTCATGTTCGCGTGCATGGGGCCTTCAGTTAGGGCTACTCAGCAACTTTGGTTGTGACTCCCGTTGTATTGCCAAAGATTGCCAGGTTGCCCTCCAACCCCTTCACTAATGTTATGAATGGAGTTTGTATTGTTACCCCTAGGGTGCCGAAACCACAACTTCTAGTCGCAAAAAGAACGAACACTGCTTGATTGTTTTGCATCTAGATTTAGCAGTCGTAGCAGCTTTGGGGTCACAATGTGCACACTTATTATAGTGAAAATAATACTTCAGAATTATGGTAGCAATAAACTTGTGACATACTGCAGTTGGTATTTATGGAAAAATTGGGGAGGGGCTATTAAGACTGGTGTTCATACACTAGTCCTACAATGAAATGTGCTGTAGTACAACTTGCCAAATTTGCAGTATTAAAGGAGTTTTCCCATCTCCCTTTTTCAGCAGCTTTGCCTGCTGTCTCTTTTTCTTACTTCCTGCATTTCTTAACAAAGAGTCACGCCCACCTCCCCCCCCCAGCTTGCTGAACAGGACACCATGAAGTATCACAATACTTATTATGATTACTAGAAATCTAATATAAATTCGGATGAAATAATATGCACATGCTTCTAGAGAACAGACTCAGTGTTATCTGTGTGTTTAACACAGAGAGATAACAGACAAGGCTTTATCAGCAAACTACATATCTGTACACAACAGTGAGAGCAGTGTCTGATGTCATCTGTCCTGTCTTATCATACAGGTCCTGCTCTATGGAAACACTGTGTAAACAATGAAAGATATACTTTCACATAGCAAGAAAACAAAGCAGCATTGCTAAAGCAATATATTTAGTAAAACTTCAATTTGCATAAGCTATCAGTATAGATAGGATCCTAGAGATGGGAATACCCCCTTTAAGAGAAGCACACTGTCCTGCTTGGCTTAATGTACGGTGGTTGTTTTTTTTTTTTTTTTTTTTTTTAAAGACTCAAAATATTTTTCTAAAATTAAATAAGTAATACACACCTCACTGCTTCCCTCCTGCTCTTGTTTTGATACTTTCTGGGTCCCCTACTGGACTCTATTTCTTGATCACTCTTGAAAGTGAAACATTAAAACTCAGCCTATCATTGACTGTAGTGAATCACCATTACAGCCTGTTATTGGTTGAGTATATCAAAGACCAGCAGAGTGCCCATGAAGCTGCAAAATTGGTCTAGTAGGGGACCAATGATGTGAGTATTAGCCTATATTCACCTGATCATATTTTCAAGGCTGAACTGGCACCTTGTGTGGTATCCTTTTTTCCACAGACCCATTGACTTTAAACAGGAGAGTGGAGTCCGTGAAGATGGAGCAAAGTTCCTGATTTATCAAAAAGTAGCGCAGGTGATACTTCCTGAAGGATCGTGGACAGCGTTGGGCCATGAATATTCTTACTTTTTTTGTTACTATCTAGAATATCCACTTAGATCTACCAAGAAAATGATTTGGTTGACAGCTATCTTTCATACACAAGCTTGTCTCAACTAGATTCACACATCAGTAGACAATACGAGACACAAGGTAGTCTCCTCAAAGATTCCGATCAGCCAATATTAAAATAACTTCCTTATATGCATGTTCGGCTTAATCAGATTCAAACATCAGCTGGCATCAGAAGCCACAGAATAGTCTCTAGCAATATTCTGATCAGCCATTGCAAATATAATGGACCTTTACCAGAAATTGTCAAGTGCAGCACATTAAAGGGGTTGTACCAAGTTATGAAATTGTCCACTATCTATAGGATAAAGAATAACTTTATGGTCAGCATGGGTACGATCGCTGGAATCCACACTGAACCCAAGAAAAAGGCTCTAGTTCTTCCGTCCTGAAGTAGTGGCAGGCCAAGTATGTGCTCCATTGCTCCATTCATTCTTTAGGTGCTGGAGATAGCTGAGATCAGCCTGCCACTCCATCAGGATGGGAGGACCAGAGCCCCATTCTAGGGATGGGTGGGGGTCCCAGCTGCTACATCCCCACCGGTCATGAAGTTATCCAATTTCCTATCGATAAGGGTTGTACCAAGTTATGAAATTATCCCCTATCAGTGCTTACAGTGTAGAACTGTATGGTTTGCAAATAGAATTTGTTGGGAACTACTGTGCCAGTGTCCAACACATAAACAAGAAAGCAACCATGAACCAAGTCCAAGGTGTTCTTCACAGGGTCACCTATAGGCATAGGTCTTTTGTGCTTCCACCATACAGTGATGGTAATGCTTAGAACTGTATTCAAATAGTGTGAGCCTTAAATGGGTCGTCCTATTTTTTTTTTTTTTACTCCCTTGCAAGGCTATAATAGACTATATATTCACCTCTCCATCTGTCCGGTGATCCAGTCCCCACATTCTTCCTGACCTTTGGCCCTCGTTTGTGCACATCAGCCAAATCAGTGGCTAAGTAGTGATTCTCTGTTGAAATGGAGCGTCACCACTCGGTCACTTATTGGATGACACCCTCATGTGCAGGCAGAAAGTAAACCTAGAACAGGGACCTGAACTGAGACTCTCTGCTGGATACCTGGCTGAACCAGTATATAGTGTTTATAGTGTTTATTATTTTAAGCCTTGCTAGGGAGTAAAAAAAAAAAAAAAAAAAAAGGAGTCAGAACACCCTTTAACCATGGAAGGGTAGTGCCCTGTTATTACCCAAAAAATACCAATAGATTAGCTTTCTATATTAATACATATAACAACAGAGGTAAAAGCAGGAGTTTTATTTAAACTTATATTGTTTAGAAATCACAGTTTAGCAAAATGTACAGAAGCATAAGGAAAGACACATAAAAAAACGGCAATTAAAAAGTCTGCAGATCAAACATATATGGGGAGATTTCACTGGAACAGGGGCAACAGAAATAAGAAACATTCCAAGACCTTTCATTCTCGAGTGAGTTGCTTTTGTCCCCAGTAGATAATTTAGGTGCAAAACTGCGGTTACACAGATGATATATGTGATAGACTTGAATGCAAAAGTAAATAAAAAACGAAAGAATTGAAACTGTGTCTTAATAAAGTTTATAGTGCACTTAATATAGGTATGTTTCATTTATAATAACTTTGGGTAATAATTTAAATGTCACTGTAAACAGCTTCTACAGCCTATTGTTTCTTAACCAAGATTTAATTTTGAAGACAATAAAACAGCAAACGTTTCTCAAGCTCTGTTGCATTGCCAATCCCAGCTTTTGGTTAAACAAGTCGCATTTAAAGGTAAAGCTGCTAAAATATTATGTGTTGATCACATGCAGGTAGCTTCACTTGTAAGGCATTGTATGCTAGACTAGTTTGCTGTTTTCTTCTCCTTTAATATATTTATACTTGAAAACAAGAAAATATACAGTAATTAAAATTAAAACAGGATGAAGATATACACATACATACACAAGATGCCCCCCTCCAGTTTTGGACAGTTTTACACAGACATAACTCTGGCAATGTACTTTGAGATATTTCAAACATACAGCCTTAATCCAGATGTAAGACTTTGGTGCTAGGTACCTTTAAAAGGCAAACCGGAATAGAACTCCCTAGGATTCTGCATCCTAATATTTAGCCTCTAAACAAGATCATAATAAAGCCTTGAGAAGATCATTAAATATTTAAGAGCAAGGGACAAATCTGGTTAAAGCTCCCGATGAGACCTCAGGATTGTCAGACAGTTCATTCTTATTAATGAAGGCAGGTGTGCTCCATCTTTAGAATTTATAATTTAGAGTTGTCAGCTTCTTCACGTTGCAGCTTCCACCTCTTTGGTAGCTTCAGCAGCTTTCACATTCTCGTTTCTTCAGTTAGTCTTCTTAAACTACAAGCTTCTGAATAAAATAGAAAAAGAGTAATTTTTTTAGGGAATAGTACTGTAAAAAAATGAATTGTAAAAGATAAAAATATTTACTGATTAGTCAATTATTATTATTAGTCAATTAAGTCAATCTAATAATTATCATGACACCTAAAGAACTTCTCTGAGGCCACAATGGGACTCTAGCCTCTGAAAGTCATGAGTTATGTGCACGTGTATCTATACCTGCATCCAATGCCTTTGTCACAAATTAGTTAAGCAATACTTTAGATTTTATTTTTTACAGTTTTCTAACATTTGCTGTATACTAATATATACGGGGGAGTTCACCAACCTATTTTGCTAACCCTGGTGCATCTTTGGTGCATTGTTTTTTTGAGCCAAAGATATGCCACATTGCTGGGTGGAGACCAAAGCAGGCTGGACATGTATGTCTCGACCTCACAAATTTACTATAAGACGTCAGAAAACTGGCGTGACTTTTACCATAGGAGTGCGCCAAAATTATCAAGAGGATGGAATATCTTAATTCAGGCATATCTCAAACCAACGGGAAAATTTATTAAGACTGGCGTAGGAAATCATTCTTAATGAATTCCCTCCAATGTCTATCTTCTACTAGAAAAGTAAATACACATAAAATAAAGTGAAACTCCACTTTTTTCTCAGCTGACAGCTATCTAAAGTGCATTGCCATCTTTAGGGAATCTCCATTTGGGCTTTAGACTCATGGATACCTACAAAGACAGCTAACATCTTTCAATAATACATCATAAGACATTAAAACATTAGCTTTTAAGAGGTTGTCTAATCAAAATTTTCTAAATCAGGCTCAGAATGCTGTTGGGGGGGGGGAACATGCCTCAGCATTTCTGCTTCAATGCTGCCTAGATCCCAGCAGTCTCTGGTTCCTGGTCCCTCTTGACACACAAGAAATGGCTGTTCAGTCGCTCACTGGCCACAGAGCTGACATGCCTCAGTCACTGATTGGATGAGTACCATTTTCTGTATGTGAAGAGGTCAAGAAGAACTGGAAGGCACAGAATGATGGGAGACCCAAGCAGGGTCAGAACAGGATTGGTGGAGGAATCAATAAGGTGAGCATGACTTTTTGCATGGTGCTCTAAACCCGTTTTTGTTTTGTTTTTTTAAACTATATTGGCTGAACAACCCCTTTTTTAATTTTGTGTTGAGTATCTTAACGTTTGGAAATTATACTGTTTTAGATGTGTAACTTACATGAGGTCTCAGGATTCAACAGTCGGTGCCCTTTCCTGAGCATTCACCTCTGGAGCCTGAGTGGACACTTGATGTTGACTCTCCTCTTGAACAGGAACAGCTGGTTCAATTTCTTTTCCCATGTTCTGTACTTGTTCTGTAATTTCTGGTTGACTCTCTTCAGGCTGTGGACATGATCTGATGTGCTCACCCACAGGTACAGTTTCCTGAAGTTGTGACTCAAGTTCATTTTTCAGACTCTGTCCGTGAACACTATCTGTTTCATTTCTATGAATGTTGCTTACTACCGTTTCAATGATAGTTTGTACAATAGTTGTACTGCATGATTCAATGCTGATAGTTTGGATGTCAGTTTCTTCGGTTAGCTCCACCTTTTCAGATACAGTAGTTTTCTCAAGTGTGTCTTGGCTGGTAGCATCAACAACAAAACAGTTTGTAGCTGCTTCAATTGCAGCGTCCACAATAGCTGCAGCTTTCTGAGAGACAGATTCTACTACAACCTTCAGTCCTTCGGACAAAACTTCATGGTCTTCAGATATTGTGTCATCAGCCCCTTCTGAAGGCTGTATGCTATCTTTGGGTATCTCTATAGTTTCTACAGTCTCTGCTAATACCTGTTCTTCCACAGCAGCTGCAGTAACTGGTTCAGATGCTTTGGTAGCCTCTGAGCTTTCCAACTCTGGAATATCTGTAGTAACAACTTCCACTTCCCCCTTCACTTCCACAATTTCTTCTTGACTGTGAGTTAATTTGTCCTCTTTAGAGTCTTCTTTGGATTCTTTTGCTTCTTCATGTGCTGTGGATGTCTTGATATCTTTATTTTCTTGCCTAGTTATCAATTCCTCACTCACAGCCATGGCTTCTTCAGTGGTTAATTTCTGTGTTTGGTTATCACTGCAACTTTCTTCGTGCTCTGTAGAATCCAGAATTCTTTCACTTTCTTGGTCATCATTTTCAACTACCTTTGAAACCTCTTCTTCATTAACTATGTCATTCACAGTAGGAACCTCTTCAATATATTCCTTAGGTTGCTCAGTTACATCAGCACTGGTAGCTCCATCATCCTGTAATACGACTGGAACCGCAATTTCCTCAGCTGGCACCTCAGAGACTTCTGATTGTACGTCACTAATTTGTTCAACTGCTACAGGAGTCATTGGCTCAGTGTGTACTTCAGTATCCACATGTGTACTCACTTCGGTCTGCTTGTCATCTGTCTCAGAGACACATTCTTCAGCTTGCACAATTTCTTTAGCTAGAATCACAGGAGTGACTTCTATTGATTGGACTTTATCTGCCTCTTGCACACTTCCTTCAACCTGCACCTCAACTCGCCCTGGGGAGCTCTCTTCGACCTGCACTTCAACTGACAACAAGGAACTTCCTTCAGGAGCTTTATTTTCATCTTGAATCTCAGCTAAGGCTGAGGAAGTTTCTTCAACCTTCAATTCATTTGACACAGAGGGACTTTCTTCAACTTTCACATCATCGGCAAGACCAGCTCCTTCATCAACTTGTATAGTATCTTCAATTGATACAGATGCACTTTCTTTAGCCTGAACCTCAGCTGATTCAGGGGCTTGTTCTTCAACTGGCAAATCATCTGACACAGGGGCAACTTTTTCAGTGTCCATCTCAGCTGACACAGGGATACTTTCTTCAACATTTATTTCAGCCAACACACTTGTACCTACTTCAACCTGTACCTCTTCTGACACAGGAACACTTTCTTCAGGCTGCACCTCAGTTGGTACAGTGATACCTTCTTCTGCCTGTGCATCATCTGATTTAGAGATATTTTCTTCAGCCTTTTCCTCAACTGGCACATTCAGACCTTCTTCAGACTGCACCAAGACTGACAGAGGAGCACATTCTTTGTCTTGCTCTCCAACAGACACAGGAAGTCCTTCAGCCTTGATCTCCTCTAATACTGATGGTTCAGTAGATTCTGAAACGCCACTTTTATCCTCAAAACCAATGCACACAGGAATAACTTCTTCAGCCTTCTGCACTTCTGAAAAAGAAACTTCTTCATTCTTTACCTCACTTGACACAGAACCAACTTCAATCTGCAGCTCATTCGATACACTTAAATCCCCTTCAGCTTGGAACTCATTTAAAACAGATGTAATCTCTTCAGGCTGCACCTCACTTGTGGATAGCGTTTTTTCAGCCTCCAGTTCAGTTGATACAGGCACAGCTTCTTTAGGCTGCAATTCACTTGATACAGGTACAACTTCTTCATACTCCACTTTACTTGATACAAGCACAACTTCTTCAGACTCCACTTTGCTTGATACAGTTATAACTTCTTCAGACTCCACTTTGCTGGATACAGTTATAACTTCTTCAGACTCCACTTTGCTTGATACAGTTATAACTTCTTCAGGCTGCACTTCACTTGATACAGTTACAACTTCTTCAAAAACCACTTCCCTTGATACAGTTATAACTTCTTCAGACTGCAGTTCACTGGATACAGGTATGACTTCCTCATGTTGTACTTCACTGGGTACAGGTACAACTTCTTCAGACTGTAATTCACTTGAAACAAGTGCAACTTCTTCAGGCTGTAATTCACTTGAAACAAGTACAACTTCTTCAGGCTGCACTTCACTGGATACAGGTAAAACTTCTTCAGGCTGTACTTCACTGGATGCAGATATGACTTCTTCAGGCTTTAGTTTACTTGATGCAGGTACAACTTCTTGAGGCTGGAATTCACTTGAAACAAGTACAACTTCTTCAGGCTGTATTTCACTGCATACAGATATGACTTCGGGCTGTAGTTCACTGGATACAGGTACAACTCCTTCAGGTTGTAGCTCATTTGATACAAACACAGTTTCTTTGGAGTGCAGTTCACTGGATGCAGGTAAACCTTCTTCAGGCTGAACTTCAGGTTGTACTTTTCTTAATGCATTTACAACTTCAGCGGATACAGAGTCACCTTCTTTAGCCTGCAACTCAACTGTTACAGGAAGAGAATGTGCAATTTGAGCTGCATCCAGTGCAGGGACCACTTCCTCATCCGGCACCTCTGATAAGGCTTGAACACATTCTTTTACCTCAGTTGAACTGGTTAGATCTTCATTTGCCTTGGCATCTTCTGCAGAAGATGAATCATCTTTAGCATATACAGCTTCCAAAGTAGTGGTACTTTGTTGAACCACAGACTCAGTGATAAATGAATCTAAAGCATCTTCAGCTTCTTTATATGTTGGAGCTTTTTCTACCACCTGATCTTCAGATGAAATTAAGAGATTTCCGTCACTTTTTTCAGTGACACAAATGCATACTTGTCCAACAGTCTCTTCAATGCTTACTATATTACTTTCATCATCTTGAGGCTCTACCGCAGTAGGAGTTAAATCTGTTGGTTCCTCAGCACACAGAGGAGCAGAACCACAAACTAACACCAGGGTCTCCACTGAAGTTGACATATCAGCCACATATGAAGATGCCTGCAATTCTAATGTATCAATTGTTAGTTTTGCCTTTTCTGCTGCTTCATGTAGTACACTTTCAGTATGCTTCTTTTGATCTGCTAAAGTCTTCCCACTCGCGTCCTCCTCTGGCACAGGCGTAGCTTCTTCTGTTGAAACAACTGACTCGCCTAATTGTGAAACAGCAGATATCATTTCAGTTGTCTCTTCAGCACATGAGTTTTCTATTGCTTCCTCAAGGGCGGTTAAAGCTTCTGAAGTTAGCTCCATCTCATTAATTATTGTAGTTGGCATTTCTGTCATAACCTGGGAGACTGTGCTTAGCACCACAGTTTCTTCAACTGTGATCTCTGTTTTTATTCTTTCAGTAGTTTCTTTTGCCTGCTCAATAGTCTCAGAAACAGTTGCACTGATCCAGGATGGAGATCTTTCTTCAAGACTAGTGATTGCTCTTTCTCCTTCTATTACTGTAACTGTTACTGCATGAATAAGTTCTTCAGTAGATTTTTCTGAAGGTTCTTCTTGTTCTCCTACAACAGTTGGTAAAGCTTCTTCCAAAGATTTCTGAGCATCAAGCTTTTCCTGCTCTGCAGCATCAAACTCTGATAAAGGAACGACTGCAGGTTCATCATAATCATCTTCAACAGCTTCATTTAATGGCTGGCCAGTTTCAGTACTCAGAGGATATTCTTGTTTGCCATCAGATTTTTTCTTTTTTCGTCCTGGAATCAGTTTCTTAAACGAAACCCAAGTTTCTTCCTTTCCAGCTTCCCCCTCTGACGTTGACTGCTCTGCATTGGCTGCTGCAGTAGTTTCATCAGTTTTCTCTTCTACTCTTGTTCTTGACTTACGTCTAGGAGTCACAAGCCTTTTAAAAGACTGCCAAGTAGATACTCCATCTGCTTCTGTAGGACTGCCAGCTTGGTCTGGTGATGTGCTCTCTTGAATTGGTTGCTCTTGTGAACTTGTAATAGGGCTATCAGAATCAGTCTCTTTAGCGGGTACAGCTTCTTCAGTTTTCTTGGCTTCATCTTGAGATTTTACTCCTTCATCTTCATCTGAATCTGAAGTTTTTCTAGCTCTTTTCTTAGAAGAACCAACACATATTAAAGCTTCCCATGAGACTGAACTGTCAACTTTCTTCTTACTTTCTTCTGTGCTTTTTTCAAGTTTTTGCTCTTCATTGGTTTCTTTAGGTTCTTCCTGATTTTCAACAGCACCAGCGCTTTCAGTAGAAGACATAGTTGAGGTTTTTACCTTTTCAAACTCATCCTCCTTATCACTTTCAGAGGGTCGCTTTGGGCGTCTTTTTGGTGTTACTAGTTTCTTGAAAGAAGCCCATGGTGTGATTCCATCTTTTTTTCTTTCTCCATCAGATGTTGTCCCTTCTCCCTCTGCGTCTGCAGCCTGCTGTATATCATCTAATGGCTTTTCTGTGGGAGATGCCTCAGCTGAATCATCAGGAGAAGACGGAGAGCTATCACCACCATTTACTTCTGGAGCCTCTGGAGACTCAGATGAAACTGCTTCTGTTGTAACTTCTACCTTGCTATCATCATCTTTTTTACTTTTTGCTTTCTTCCCCGACAGTTTCCTTAACCCCGAGCTGCTAAAAAGCTTTTTTAATGGACTGCCTTGAATTTTGGCTTTTTCTTGTGAAGACAACAGTTCAGCTTCTGTGGTGATGGCTTCTTGACTTTTTTCCATCTCTTCACCTTCAGTACTTGAAACCAACTGTAGCTGATCATTATCCACAGCTCCAAGCTCAGGAGCTCCTTGCTGGTCTTCACTTACTCCCTCTGCAGCTGGTGGGCTAGAAGATGCGATTCCATCTGTTACTTGGGTTTCATCCTGGTCTTCCAAAGTTTCAGCTTCAGCTTTTACCTCAGGCAATGCAGTTTCTTCTGGAACTGAAGTCACTACTTCAGATGCATGATCTGTGCTTTCTTCTACAGGGGCAACCTCCTCATCTACTTTTACATTTTCTTCTAATTTAAGTTCTGCTTCATTATCAGGTGAAGGTTCTTCTTGTTTTGGTTTTTCTTCAGCCAGGGGTTGACTGTTTTCCTCAGCAGACACCTTTGAATCTTCACTTGAAGATTTACTCAATTCCTGTGGCACAGGATGATCTGCAGGTGGTTGTGCATCGGTTGTGCTCTCCTCTTTTACAGCCTCAGGTACTTCCACCTTTTCCTGCTCCTCAACTTTGATATGTTTCTCAACTTCCTGTGGATCTTCCTCTTTTGACTTCTTGAAGCTTGTCTTTTTTCTCAGCCCAGCCCATCCTTGTGTAAAAAATCTCCTAAACGGAGATGATGTTTCAGTAACAGGATTTGTAGGAGAAACTGGGGACTTTTGATCTTTTTCTACCTCAGATTCTTCTACTTTCTTTTGATTTTCTTCAGGGGTTTTATCTGCCTTTTCGGCGGCCTGCTCTGGCTTATCTGGACTTTCAGCCAGTTGCTCACCATCTTTGGCCTCTTGCTGGATTTCTGTCTTTCCCTCATCTGCAGTATCAATATGTTCTTCATGATTGCTTGTGCCATTTACTTCAACTTCATCTTTCTTCACAGTTAAGAGTTGTACAGGTTCAGATTTCTCAGGTTTGTCCTTTTTCACAGTGAATTTAAAGCCTACAATTTTGAACACTTTCTTGAATCCTACTTCATTGCTCTGATTTTCATTGGCTTGATCTGGAGATTCTGCTTTTTCTTCAGACTCTGGTGTTATATCGGTGGCTTCCTGTGTCTCACCTTGCCCATCTTCCTTTGGAGTTTCTTTTGTAGTGGTATCATTGTGAAGAACTACCATGTTTTCAGCAGGTTCCTCGTCCAATGTCACAGTTGCTGGCTCTTGTTGCTCAACTGCAATTAGAAGAAATTAGAACTTATTAGAACTTTTTCTTAGTCATATTAATAATGTTTTAATATGGAGCATTACTTATGCAAATTACACCAAAAAGTCACTGGGGCAGATCAACTTTAGGGAATAATCACATCTTCTATGCCCATTGTGGCATGATTGTCATGCTAAAAAAAAGGTCTGATTTCAGCAGATTCTTTTGAGACATCTTGAGCCTAAACACTTGAGATTCTGCTTCCAGTACGTCAGTACACATAAGCAATATTTCGGAATATACTGATGCCAGGCCTTCTTTGGCATGTCAATAACATCGCCATGTATGTGATTATGACTTACATGGAGGATCTATTCTCTGAAGCGAACCCACCCAGATGAGCACTAGGAATACTTTGCATAAGTCATGCACTGGATCATGATGTTTTTAAAATATTTATTTTCAGAATTTTACATATGTGTATATACAGTATGTAGAGCTGTTAAAGTGGTTGTGCCATTAAGGACACTTAATATCTATCCACAGGTTAAGTGACAGATCACTGGGGCTCTCGAAAGTCCCCCATACCTAATCCTTGTGAATGGAGCACCATGCACTTGTGTGACCGGAACTTTATTCACCGCTATGGGGAGATTGCAGTCCTGGCACCCCCATAGCAGTGAATTGTAACAATGGTCAATCCTCCAGCAATTTGACACTTTTTTCTTATTCTGTAGATAGGTGACAATTGACCTTAATGGCACAGTAGCTCTAAACAGTGCATGAACAGGTTGTTGGTGGTAGAATGCAAATCCATGTGGCAGGTTCCTTTAAAACTGAAATGCACATTATTCAAATGTCAGTGTTTTGGGCTGAGTTTTGTATCAGTGATTGAGAGACTAAAACAGGAGCAGGTCAAAAACATGTCCAAATCTTTCCATTATACCTTACCTCTGTGTAGTCACAACACTGGCTTTAGTTTACAATCATGAATGCAAAACTATGACATGCTAACAAAGCATCAAACATACACAGCGCCGTGTTTCAGAGAATTTACCAATTTATATCACATTAAAAAAAAAAAAAAAAAAAAAAACTTTCAATAATGCCACCTTTTAGTTAGCGTGCAAAGTTCTTGTATTCTTTATCCACTGGGTGGAGCCATATTCCCAGTTTCACTCTTTTTAGGCTATGAACCTCAGATGCCATATACAACAGCAAACGGTTTTGTTAAGAAAAATTTTATATTACACCATTGCTATAATATTTGCTGATAATTACAGAAATTTGTTCACTATGCAGTACTATAAGATATAGTCTTATAGTATGGCTGTACACATTAGATTTTCGCTGGCCGTAACAGCCATCTGAACTACTCCACCATCACCTTTAACAACTAAATGGCCTGAGGGGAGAGCGGTCTTGGGGGCAGTTCCCAAAAGCAGCTGTGTATGCCAAACAGTGAGTTTTTTTTCATCCGACTGCTGGCTAAAGATGTCCAGCACAGCCGATCTTCTCTGGGCAAACTAAACTCTACCATTGGCCAGTTCCTCTGCACCATTTACATAGCTGAAATGCCCAAAATTGGCTATTTCGGCCAAAATCTGATTTGTATAGACACCGTAAGTTTGTAATGTGAAAGACACGTGACTGAATAGAAGTATATTAGGCCTCAGGTTCACATATTATTATTGCTCTTAACCCCTTCCCACTCTGCACCGTACTATTACGTCATGCTGAGTGTGTAGTTAATGCTCAGTGCCATAATAGTATGGTGCTGTGATGCTGCGGGCACAGGATCTGTGCTTGCGGCACTCCTTCTGGCACTCGGCTACTCCGACTCTGGTGGTTTACACCCTCGGATGTCGTGATCAATAGCCATCATGTCATCCAGGGAATCCGTGGAGAAAGTTGGACCCCACCACTGCCGCTACTTGATAAGATTGCGGGGTCCAAGAGGTTGCCATGGAAGCCTGACTGCCTATGGCCATCACACATAGTGAGCCTATGAGCGATGTGCTGCAGTACATTGCACTGGGGATCAGAGATCCCAGGTTCATGTTCCCTTGAAACAAACCAAAAAAAAAAAAAAAAAGCCCCCCCAAAAAATCAAACATGTTAGATAGCCTCATGTGCGTCCCCACTATCCAAAAATAACATGATTTATGCTGTAAAAAAATATATATACTGCAATGCGCAAATTAACGCATTTTGGTAACCTTAGGTTCCCCAAAAAATTGCAATAAAAAGTGATGAAAAAGTCATATATAGCAAAGATTGGTAGAACTTGCCTGCAAATAAAGAGCCCTTACATATCTCCGTCACCAAAACAGTAAAAAAAGTTATAGGCATCAGAATATGGTGATCTCAAGAAAATCGTTCATTATTTTGAAAAAGTGACGTTTTATTTCTAAAAGTGGTAAAACATTAAAAAAAACCCGATATGAATATAGTATGGTCATAATTTTAATGACCTGCCGGACAAAGTTGCTATGTCATTTTTAATGACAAATGAATGCCGTAAAAGCAAAATGCAAAAAAATATGATAAGATTATCAAAAACGTTAATAAAAGCTAATCAAAACATTATATGTACACCAAAATGGTGCAAAACTCATCATGCAAAGAAAAAGCCCTCACTTTCTATGTCGACAGAAAAATAAAAATAAGTTAAGAATTTTGGAAGGCGGGAAAGAAAAATTTGAAAAAAAGTCACCGAGCATTAATGTACAAACTACCTGCTTCCTTAAAGGGTTAATGTATTGAATAAGGGTCCTACAAAACAATTTGGTGGTATGCTGTATGGGCTTTTTCATTGATGTACACTAGGTGGTGCTATAATTACAAAAATCTGCAGAGACTATCATTGTGTGGGATAAGAGACAATAAGCAACAAATTACTGCAATCCATCATCACATTTTGTAACCACAATTTTAAAGGTTTTCAACCACAAACTGTTCTGCAAGCCATAGACATGAGATATTTGTTGGCAGATTCTGTTTTGGCGGGTTCTACAAACAGACTAATGTTATAGACCCTCCATAGCATCTGAAGACATTCTAATAATTATAACATCAAAATTAGCCAGATCTGACAAACCAGCCAGTACCCTGATTTGCACTGATCAGGGGCAGTAACCTTGAAACAGCTATCTGCAGATGAGTCTCTTTTCCTTTTGGATTAAGATATTCTGTCTTGGCATTATTCCCAGATTATGCCACTAGGCATTGATCTATAGGCAGCTACCTTCCAAAAGGTGGCGCTAGAGCAAGTTCCTCTTTTCCACCAAGGAGGATTTATATTTTGTCAGATCTTGGAAAGAAATATGCAAATAACTCATGCTTTTTGTTAGCTTAAAGGGGTTTTCCAGGGTTTCCTAACGGATAGCCTATCCTTAAAATAGGTAATCAATTATATATTGACAGGGGTCTGACCCCTGGGCCCCCTGCCGATCAACTGTTTGAAGAGGCTGCAGTAATTAGGTGAGTGTCTATTTGTGCACTTGAATGGGACTGAGCTGCAACCAGGCCATGTGACAAATGAATATAAGTGGGAGAGTCACTGCCAGTTCAACTAGCTGATCCACAGGGGTCCGGATGTTTGACCCCCACAGATCTTTAGTTTATGACCTACCCTAAAGTCCCAGAAAATACGTTTAATATTGTGAGTGCTGGTAGCCAACATTACAGATGAAAAGGCTCCAGGCAGGAACCCTAGAAGGCTCATTACAGTTGGGGCACCGGGAAAAAACAGCTAGCGTTAAAAAAAGCGTCTTGCTTGATCTTTTGGCAGATTCCACCTGAACCTCCCATTGAAGTAACTTGCAGAATGAAATCTTCCTGCCACCTGTATAAAGATTTCCATGGCAGATTTTGCCTTACGGGTCCTGCTGCAAAATCCACCATGTGATCCTAGCCTTACAATACAATGATGATCTTTAAGGGATTACACAGACTTTTGGAAATGGATGGTCAATGCTTAGGAAATGCTATCAATGTTAGATCAGAGGGGGTCTAATTCTCAGCACCAACACTGATCAGTTGCTTAAGGTGTACAACGTTCTAGTGAATGGGACAAAACTGCAATACCTTACTGCGCTAAAAGAAAGGATAGTGTCCAGACCGATGTAAACAGTGAAGAGGCTTCAGTACTTGCCCATCACCCTGACCGCTACAACTGAATGGTAGGGGTGCTATGTTAAAGAGCTGTATATCCCCTTTAAAACATTTTTACATTTCTGAGATTTTGCAACAATCTACTATTCTCATATGAAGTTTATAATGTAATTTACATGAAGCTTATCTGCATTACATATCTCAGGGTACACTATGATATACCCGTAATAAAATGAAGAATAATGTGTTGAATGTGGATATAATTAGAGGTATAGCCATTAAACTGTAAAACGTGTCCAGTAAATAAATGTTTGTTACAATGTAACCACTGGGAGGCTAAGGCCCGGTTCACATCTGCTTTCAGGTTTCTGTTCAAGGGGTCCACTTGGGGAATCCCCGAACGGAAACCTAATCCGCATAAAAAAGCGGTTACCTTAGGTAACCCCCGGACCCCATAGACTATAATGGGGTCCGTGTGGTTTCCGCCCTAAAAAGGGTGGAAAAATGCGGAGAGAAAAGTCCTGCTTGCAGTGTTTTTCTTTCTGCATTTTTCATGCGGAGAGGAGAACGGAATCCCCAAACATAGTGCAAGCACAAGTGTGAACCCGGCTCACCCAGTTCAAATCTGATATAGACTCTGCCTCAGAAAACACCAAAAATCCATGTAGAGAAAAGTCATCTGCTGAGGACTTCTCTCCACCAGTTATTAGGTTTTGAAACTATAATGGAGTCAGTGTCTGGCAGTCTCCGTGTGTAACCGCTAAAACAGCGGTCCGGATCTCAGTCATTTGGGTCCCTCTGCGGACCTGAAATACAGAGAGACAAGCGCAGATGTGAACCTAGCCTGTTAGCTATGTAGTTCAGTACGTTGCCTTCCCAATTGCAGGTGATACTATGGTATCTTGACAATCTTGTCATCCTGTGTGTGAACCTAGGCATTAGTGATGGTTGTAGAAGTATATAGAGATAAGAATATTCACTATGAATGCTACAGCTTACATAAATGCAGGTATCTGGTTTTCTTAGCTGATCTGATAAAAGAATGTATTCTAAGCTAGAATATGGGAGGAGTGGAAGCTGTCAACATACAAAATAACAAATCTGTCAAGATAGAAATTACTCCAACAGCAGAAAAGATATGAGAAAACTGACCATCTGTGGCCTCTACATCTGTGGCCTCTACATCTGTGGCCTTTCCGATGGTTTAGTTACTTATAATTTATAATTCATTTATCTGTCCTTAAATGGATTCGAGAAAAGGATGTGCATGTTTTAGAGAAATCGCTTCACACTTGTCCATGGGCTATATCAGATATTACAGCTCATCCCCACTGAAGTGAAATTTTACTTACTGGCAGAGTAGACTTTGAAACAGTGGTTCCAGTTCACGCTGCAAAACTAGTCCTTTCTGCGAGCATGTCTGAGCATTTTTGTCCTATAGGCTTGCCTCCTCCAAGCTTTTATTTTGATGACCACTTATAAGTGATAAGGGTGTGAGTGTGGGAATAGAAGACTCAGGATACAGCCAAAATGGAATTATTCATTATTAGGTTAGACTGAGCTTTAGATATTAAGTAAACTATCCATATACATTATATACAGTAGCTATTGGCTGCATAGTCAGGTGACAGCTATGTCCCCAACTCCTATCTGACATGCACATTTGGAATGGTCAAATTCGTAAGTTTATTCCAATAGTGAACAACTCTGATTTTGCTCATCTCCTACTGAAGAATGGGCTAAAATCCCATTTTTACAGAATTTGCAGAGAAATAGTTAATGTATAGATATCAATGCTTTCAGTTTTCAGCAGGTAATATTCTGAACTGATGAGTACTGAAAGATGTCCAAACAGCCAAAAAACATATAGGAACCATAAGAAAAACCAACTATTGTATGTGTGGTCCAATATAGAGAGCTTATCCAAATACTGTATGTAGCTAAGAAACAACCGAACAAAAACTAGTCAGTTCCCTCGCCTCTAAGGGTTTTTTACATTGTCTGATTTCAATCTTTTTACACAGGGAAAGGTGGTACCCTGGAAAACCTCATGTAAATAGTACATTTGGGTGTTTTACATGCAATACCACAATATAAAGAAAAATCACATAAAATTTATCGTGATAAAGCAAATATTGTCTATCCAGTTGTGGACTGGATAGTTGTCACTCTCTATAATATAATCCTGCAGGGCTACAGTGACAAGCTGCAAGATTGCTGGGTGCCCTGTATGTGTTAGTGTTAGGTCAGCTCCACAATGTATAGATTTTCTCTACAGATTTTCTGGTCTCTTGGGTACCTATGGCAGTACAATTTACATACAGTACAGTAGGAAAAGAGTAAGGACCCATTTACAAGGGCTGACTAGATCGGCCATTTCCATGAAGCAATTAGCAATAATTAATGTGATCATTTGGGTACATGCAGTTCCATAATTATAGGAATATATCCTAATGTGCTGCCAACAACCAAGTATCTCTTATGCAGCATAAGATGACATCAGCCGACAAACATCAGCATTTGCTCATTTGTCAACTAATCGGGGGATATTTACAAAGACCAGTTATCAGGAATGACCAGGTCTAAGAACAGCAATTTCCAATGCCCTGTGTAATAGGATTTAATTTTGAAGAATAGTTACAATGTAACCAGAATACCTTGAATGGCCATATGAAAGACACAATGGGGGGATTTATCAAACAAAGTGCGTCAAAAATCAGTCGTAACACGCTGTGCTGTGTTTCAGACACTAAGACTTGTTCAAAAAGGGGGCATGGCCTATTGAGAAGGACATGATGTCACAGGAAATGGGCATGGCTTGAATGACCATTCACCAAAAATGTGCTAAAACATTTTAAGCCAGCTAAGCGGTGTAATGTTAGTTTAGACAGTCTAACAATACATCAGATTTATCAAACAGCATTAGACACTTAGAGATCTAGTGCAGTTTAGAACTGTCTAGTCTATTTTGTCTAAAACTTAGACACTATTAGCAACCCTGCCCAATGTGAGGAAAAACAGAAAAAATTAAATAGAAAATGAAAAAAGAACACCGCCAGTCCAAATTATAGGACTAGCTTCACCCCACTGTCAAGTGATACTTTATTTTACTAAACAATGAAGACGCAAAACTTATATGGATAACCCAGGGCTGAACACTTATGAAAAATAAACAGGTGATGTTTGCTGTGGTTTTTTATGGAACGTGTAAGATATCTTTATGGATCAGGTAGACAGCCATGTTGGTAATGAGGACCCAAATATCATCGCACAGAAGTAAATGAAAGTAACAAATCCCTGTTCTTCTTAAAGTTGAAAATCATAAATCTTATACCTGCATTTTTGACATAAATGGATATACCAGAAATGAAAAGACAGGAAGGGCCCTTTAAATTAATATTAAAGTATTGAATTTCAGCACTTTGCTAGTTTAATACAAAGGAACAGAAAATGAATTGCTAGTAACTGGGTGAAGCAGAGGGTTAAATAGGAAAGATGTTAAAACTTTTCAGGGATGTAGCAGTTTGAATGTAAAGGCTCCATGTGCTTAAAGTCATCCCTGTCGACATCTGGAGCTGGTTGACAACTCTCCCGTGGGATTCCTAGAGCTAAACTGGACTTATTCCAGAAATTCCCAGCATTCTACGTTCATCAGATATGCTATGTACACACCCAACTTCTCTCCTTGGACCCTCTAAAGCCCTTTACGCAGACCACATTTTGCAAACTGTGCATTTTTCTACCGTCCTTTGTGTTTCCTACATATATTTTACATGACATTCGTTCTTATGTTTTATATCACTGAGCAGTAATAGGCTGCCCAGAATGATATTTTTCATTATTATTTGACTTGCGGTTATGTTACTACCCTGAGACAATACCATCAATTTTACTTAAGATGCATTCCAAATTCTATGAACATGAGGAAAGGAAAATTAGAATCTATTTGTTATCTTATACCCTAAACCGTTTTTGGTGCTCTAGGCAAGGTAGCTGAGCTATACCTTATAGCTGGGCCTCCTCTACAGTTCTGTGGGTGTTCCTGCATGAATATTTCTACCAAGTAAGTGGGTAGGTTCAACTGGAAAGTGACAACTGTAAAGTGAGATTTGTAAAAACTTTATGAGAACCAGATTTTTATGAAGTGGTTCATGCTATTCAGCATCAGAAGTAATGCAGAGTCATTATAACAAATTGGACATATTAAATGACAGGCAAAAAGATGTGCCATTTTTATGTTACCGCTCATTCATCATTTACAGACTTTGAATCACACATGAACACATCTGAACCTAGATAACATGTGGACATACATTTTTCTCAATTGAAAGTAGTCCTGTTTCTTTTAAAAGCAAGAGGTTGATAACCATGGACATCACCTATGGCAGCATTTTCCCTAGAAGAAGGATTGTGCATTCTGCATTTTCTGCAACATTTTGTCTGCATTTTTTGGAAGTTCATGCTACACATTAGATGTGCTGGATCAGCTAGATGATCCAAATTTGGCAGAAAGGGCGAACCAGCTAACTTATATAGCGCCTCCAGAATGTCCCTCCACAGCAGATGTTGGAAAAGAGAAGGGTCAGACATGGAGTGTTAGATTTCAACATACCCCATAATATTCTTCTCCAATAGATAAACCACTTCCAATCATTTCCTCTCATCCCATTCAGGATATATACACACTGGGCAAACAGAAATACCATCTGAATCTGCCAATTGTGTTAGGACCACCCGATTGTCTAAAATATATGGTGGCCTCCTGACTCTCCTACAGGAGATGATGTTGGGGAAGAGGGATCTGCCATGCCAAATTTCAATGCAGATAAACCCTCATGACAGCTGTCTGGCAACTTCTTAATACACACTCCTCATAGAAAACACAAACTCGACTGAATAAAGTGTTGTGCATAGGGAATTTGGACTGAATACCTGTCTCCTGAACAAGCATTCAACCAACAGGTATTGGTATCGCTAGAAAGAATCTTCCTCATGATAACCTGTTGCTGTGAAAGACTGCATAACTAAACTCCAATGCTTGTCTACCTATAAACTTTCATGGAATACATTATCATACACAGTAATTACTTATGATCATTGCATGTTTAATATCCTCCTGTTCTGATGCTAGGTTCACACTAGCGTTGGGGTTTCCATTCTTCAGGTCCACTTGAGGACCCGAAAAACGGAAACCCAATGCGCTTAAAAAGCAGTTACCTGTGGAAACCTGCATACCCAATAGACTATAATTTTTCAAGCGGAATAGGGGACGGAATCCCCCCAACTCAGGTGTGACCTTAGCCTGAGCTGGCTTTCCCTGCAAACATTCAAAAACTTTTCCAAACCATCTCACTAACCATAAAAAAAGACCATTATGATGTGGTCTTGTGTAACCCATTTCCACCCCAACTCCAAATATTGCCCCTTTATTACTGATAACCCTTAAGAGTTCTTAACAATAACACATAACCAAAAATCATTATATGATCAATAGAAACAGGATGTATAAATGAATGACAGAATTATTGGCACTTCCAAAATATTCACCAATATAAATTGTGAATGTTCTTGGCTTTACAAGTGTCAAGGCGCAGTTCATGAACTACACAGGAAACAAGATTAGGGCCAGACCCCTTACTATGCACAAATACCTGAATTTTCATTACAATGTGACAAAGTGTTTCAAGAATGACCAAACAATTTGCATTTCTGTCCCAACCCAAGTGTCTGGCTCTGTTGTCTGTTTGCATTTCGGCTTAGACAAACAGCTTCAAAAGAAAGAAATCTTATTAACAGCCACCAAAGGTTGGAATAGCAATGGGAGACTTCCTCTCCTGCAAATGATTTCCTTTTTAATAAAGAAATGTCGCTGGATTCATACGCCTTCTAGACCTCCAGCGGCTACACATCAAGAACATTCTTGTCATACAAGAGAACATTGATGAGCACTAACCATGATGTATGTATTAGAGAATTTTCTCAAGCAGATTTATCAATAAGTTCATTCATAATTATCCAAGATGGGATTTCTCTGCTGGAACACACCTAAAACTGAGATACAATGGGTGCTGCTCCATGTGATGAATGAACAAGTCTCCTATTTCACTAATGCTGCTGCAACAGGAACTGACATTTTCCAAGTTGGGGAGGTTCATTTAATTAGTTATTGTGAATGTTAAGCATAGTTTCACCTTTGGGGCAGCAATTACAGCATTAACCATCTAATGCAGGAACTGTATGTATGGAAGGATTACTAAGCAATCACCCTGGGTTGCACCCTATACAGGTTGAAACTCTATAGTATCAGATTGTTCCTTGAACCCAACCCATCAAACTCTCTCACACAATAAGCTGTATACTTGAAAAAAATAAAATCTGTTCATCTTAAATAGATAGCCATTATAGCTATTACCATACGGAAATGGTTATGTAAAAGGTATTGGGCTAGAAAAGGCAGGATGTGACTATCAACTGTGGCTCAGTACTGCTGTTCCAACCAGGGTGTGGCAGAGACCGTGGAGATAATGTCTGTCCATAGACATAAAAGACAACGTTATGCCTATCATAGAGATCCTTCTACACAGGCTGAGGAATACTAGTTCCCAACTATGGTCCTGTGTAAATGGGGCAGCGATCAGCCAACAGACCGGCAAACACTGGATTATTGGATGGCTCTTTTATGCCTTCACAAAAAAAAAATCATCTTTTTTTGCAGCAATCGTAACAGGGGATGTGCTGCTAACAAAATGTAGACTATATGGGAAGGAATATTCATATTAAAGGAGTTTTCCAGCCACAACAGCATTTTTTTACTGATGGCCTATCCACATAATAGGCCATTAGTATCTTATGGGGGTCAGACACCCAGCCCCTATAGTGTGCCAGAAGCAGCTCTGCTCCTTTTCAAGTAATACTCGCAGAGTTCACAGCACCATGGCTATAGTGAGGTTGTGGCTGAAACTTTACATCTATTACCTGAATAGAAGCAGAGCTGCTTCTGACCCCCTCTGCAGTAACACATAGAGCCTGCTTGATCAGCTGATCGGTGCAGGGTCCGTGTGTATGGACCTTGTCAGATACTGATGGCTTATCCTTCAAGTAGATCATCGGTATAAAATATGCTATTGGAGTTAGAAGCCCCCTTTAAAAATTATGCTGTACACTTTACATCAGGCAGTGTAAAGGCCCTTTAAAGAAGAGCTGATGGATTTATTATATAGTTCAGTGCTTGTTATGGAACAGATATCGGCCAGTGCAAAGAAACCCCATGGTTCCCCAAAAGACCCCATGGGTCCCCATAAGACAAGCAACATCAGATGGGTTTGACAGCCACTTGTTACTCCTTTCACAGAATTAAGATGTTAGTTTTAACATGTGTGAAAATACCTTTCTATGCACCCCTGTGGCACTAGTGAAGCATCATATTTAATATTCACTTTACCTATTGCTTGGGGTGGCTACCAATAGATACACAAAAAGTCCCACAAATAATGTATATGGTAGTATGTAGATTCAGATGTTCTAAAATGGTGTTTAAAGCTAATAGGATACTAGACAGAAATAAGTAAAATTTAATAAAGGACTGAATAGGACTATTATGAGTTACAAAGTCTTTTTGGGATGACTAAGGGAAGATGCAAGATCTGTAATGGGGGGAGGGGGTATGAGATTTGGATGGAGGGACATGCCTGATCTGTTACAAGAACATATGCACAGTTCAGCACATTTCCTGCCAACCTATATTGGTCACATTCTCTACAGACTGTACAGAATATTAGTGATACCAAACGCTCTAATTCGCTTCCTTGACATCTTTACTGAATGACTCGAATTCCCTCCATGTTCCAGGCTAGGAAGTAGAACAAGCTCAGTATGAAGTAACTGCTGTTCCTGTGCCCAGGTATCAAACTGCAAAGCCATCTCCAGCAGATGAGTCCAATTCCCTAAAACTAAATGGGATTACACTTTCCCAGTACAGACATTTCCACAGTATGGGAACTGAGACCCCTCCCTGCGCCTCTGCCAGGAATGAGGTTCTTAACTGTATAGGACAATGACGTGCTAGGAAACGCACAGTATGCCATTACTGCAGGCAGATATGAAATAGCTAATACATTTTCACTCATCTTTCCGGTGGAAAAAGTTAAATGTATGTGAAAGCAAACACCAAAACTATTTTATGATTATAAGAACGAGTACACAAAGTCTTAGTAACACAATCTTGTGACATGGGATAGATGCTTCTTGGGAAATCAGCCATGGTAATGATGAAGACCTGATCATTATCTGCCACTTAGTCCCAAAGGCACTGCCTGTGCCCATGAATGGGTTAAATAGGATGGTTACCCTGAGGAATTGCAGTAGGATCACTTACAAATTAATTTCATTGTCAGAAAGTGGCAGCTGACTAATATCAGTAAGAAGACACCAAACCCTGAGCGTTAACCTCATAACTTCCAGTTATTTACTGGGTAAATGTGATCCGCACTGTAACACACTGGATTTTAGAGGGTTTACCATGGTTATACACTACAAAAGTCTCCTTTCCAATACTTAAAGATTGGATGGGATAGCCAAATATTACATTGTAGCTTTCTCAGTAAATGAATAACCTGTTAGATTTTAGTAAAATCTGTAGAATTTAACAGTAGCAATAATATGCATGTATTAACCAAAAGCAACGCAGCATCACATATCACTTATTAACCATTTAGCTCAAAATAAACTTCATCTTCCCTATACTATTCACCGCATGTATAGCTCAATAGGCTGCCTGTAGCTGCCTGGACATCTAGGGCAGCACATGTGATCAAGTGATCAAATGGTTCAATCATACATGTGGTGCCAACATGACAAGATATTCAGCATATTAGTGGCTCTACCACCTAGACATCTCTGGACTGCATGCTGCTATGTGCTAATGGAGTGGAGACACACCTTTCCTAAAACTACAATAACTGGAGCATATAGAAGTAATAAGGAAAAGAAATAGCTCTAAAAAATGTAAAAATATTGAAATTAATAAAGTATCTCTAGTAAAATCATATGTAGCTAATAACATATTAAAAGAGTGAATGTGCTCTATATAAACCAGATCTGTTCCTATAACCAAATACTCAACTATACTCTCTTTGCTTTCCAGCAAAAAAAGTTTTGAAAACTTTTACATTTCCTGGAAACTCCCTATCGGAATACAGGGGCCATTTGTCATATGTAATGGTAAAGGCTACACATAGCATTCATCACATCAGACCTGTAAAGATCACTTCTGCCCCATATATGCCAACGTAACATACATATGATCCATTAAAAAATGGTCTTACCAGTTAATGTAATAGTTCCAAGCATAATGTGCCCTCTGCTAGATCCTAATCCTTATCCCACAGCAGCTCTGTCCTCTGTAGTAGTGATAGTAGGAGTAGTTGTATCCCAGTGTACTAGAGCAGACAGCAGATGTCGTGTGAAGCTTGCTTAAAGCACAATCCAGCTATTTGGAGGAAAGTGTATAACATCCCAGTGTTGTCCCTGTGCTGTTCCTGGAGGGATGTGTGAAATGAGAGTAAGGCTTCCTTCACACCCCTTTAACAACTTTCCTGACTGTGAGCTGCCTGGGTGCACCACAACACTCCCCCTTCCTCCAACCCAACCCTACCTTATTGTCTTCCAGCCCCCAGACCCCATGGAGAGAACTTTAAATTGTTCAGACCCAAGGTGGCTTAACTATGACTCACCCTGATCCCTGCATCCAGTACTGCAGGAGGAATTAGCATTTGCAAAAGACCCCTCCTTCCTCCTTATCTTTTGAACTTTCTTTACATACCATATGATGAATCTTCTTTTCACTGCAAAGCAGTAGGATTTACCATTTGTAAACTGAACTTGTCTTTTATACTTTTGTTCTTTTATTTCAGCTCAGACTTTACTTCAGACCATATAAACCATTCAAAAGCAGAGGAGAAAAGGTTTTCCTCCCCCATTATCTATAGAAAGTCCTCCATGCTGAATGGGATAGCAAATGCACTAATGCCTTGTTTAGTTTGTGATAAAGTACTTAGGTGAATATCAAGTTACTTCAGCAACACATGTAGTATTTGAGGTTTGAACTTTCAAGATGGCTACTAATTTATATATAAAAGGTGATAATGGGGTTTTCTCACAGGATATGCCTGATACATGCCTGATAAACATTGGATAGATGCAGGTCCCACCTCTCTAAAATGACCCCCTACAATATATCCTGATGTTTGCCAGAGTTCATATAGCGTCCAAATGGAGGACACCAAGACTTTCAATATTGGAAGTGACTGGACACTCTAACTCAAATATGGTCTTTGAGAAGATCAACACTATCATATATGATACTCGGGCACACTTTGAAAAGGTTTGGCCTCCATGGTCAATTGAGCCAATATCCCAGGCTTGTCATACTGTCTACAATTATAATTCTTGGATGAGACAATCTGATTCTGCCCCTCCCTGGGAGGGGTCCTTGCAATAAGAGGCAGCACTACTTTTTTTTGTCCCCCTCCCCCAACCTTAGTTCATTTTTTGTTAAAAACATTTTTAACTCCACAATTATCCACCATCATTAAGTTCTTTATACATCCTCACAATATGCCATAAATGTCTTTCATGGGAAAACCCCTTCAATTGTATTTTATTCACATTTTCTATAGATCATTACTGTATAACTCTCTATATACAGATCACATATCTCTAACACAGCCTTTACACTAGGGTATGCTATTTGTATACAGAGACTTGTTACTATATATTGCTTGAACATGTTCAGGAAACATTCCGAAAACAAAAAGTTTATTTCAAATCACATACATACTAACATACTTCAGATTGAAAGGGAATCTGTGACATGAAAAATGCAAAAGTATAACTTGTCATGTAGCCATTGAAATCTCTGTTCTTTCTATGTTGAGTAGCCATGGAGGTGGTCATATCAGTGCAGAGAGTAGATAAGCTGTTAAATTACCTATTGTGACCAGTGGATTCTGTGTCTTATCTATATATGCATGAAAGAAATCTCCTATAGAAAACAGGAAGTTATTTGGTTTAGTGTCCAGAGTCAGAACTACAGGATTTTTAGGAATTTTTAAACTCTCGATAATAAAATGGAAAATGAAACAAAAACTAACCTAAAATTATTTAAAATATGTTTAACATTTACCTTTATTCAAAAATAGGTCATTTTCTGGTGACACATTCCTTTTAAGCTAGCGTGGGAGAACTAAAGTCCAGACAGTTGTCCTGACCTCTTCCTAAAACAGGAAGTAACAGGAGCTAAAAAGGTCAAAACAGGATGGCTGAACCTCCTGTACCATGAATCTCTGGTTACAATGAATAAAAGATAGATAGATAGATAGATAGATAGATAGATAGATAGATAGATTCCTCTACAAATGTTAAGATACTAATAATCATTCTGATGGGAACCATTCGCATGTACATGTATGCACCATTGTAGTTACATCACCTCCATATTCATGAATAGAGCTGGGCATGAGGATTAGAACATGATCCATTTCCTTCATTTTAAATACTGTAGCTAAAATGTATGAGATTTGAAGGGTTAAGCAAGTGACGTTCACCAAAAGGTATGAAGTGCAGAAATATCCGGTTCATGTCTCATATTATACACAAAACAATCATCAACTTTAGCTCAACTTTCTCCATCCTGTCCCTTTTCTCTTTCTTTATGAGCATGTTGAGTACTCTGATTCATACCCAATGTAGCAAAATTTGATCATCCTACAATTATTTCCTGCTATTCATTCCCAAACAACTTCCTAGAAAAACTGTCAAAAGCAAACACACAATCCTTCTGCTTTGCAGGTCAGAAACAGATGTTTTTTATTTTTATTTTAAGAGCTATATTTTATGTTTTGTGTTGCGACATCACTGCCCAATAGCTAATGTTCTTATGACTTCACACCTTTTATAATCCTTGTGCTGTGATGGCAATGTGTGCCATATCCTTCTATTATAATGCTGTGTTTTTATCTCTGTGCTGTGACATGGCTTTGGTTTTTAGTCACTACCTTTAATACCATTATGTTTTTATCATTGTTTTATACAGTACCATCACCGGACACAGTATAATATGCTTATGTGTTTATCATGCTTGTACTGTGGCATCACTATGTGCATTTTCCTTGTATTATGATGTTGTGTGTATTATCCCTACAATGTGACATTACTTTAGTTCATAGTCATTACACACAAAACCACTTTTTTCTATCCTTTTTCTACCCTACCACTGGGCACATCACCCCTGGGACATTTTTCTATTATTTCTATTCTCTTACTTCCCTTTGGGCATTCCCTGTGTTTATTATGCGTGTGGAAGGAAGTTACTGTGTGCATTATGTATTATTCCTGGGCACTTCAGTAATTTGCAAGCTGAGTGGGGTTAAGATTTTTCGGCATGTGAAAATCCAACATGAGATTTGCAACACACCTATACAAATTAAATGACTGGCATGTCCCACCAGGTTTAGACAATGTTCATTTGATGTGGCCTTTACTTTACCACATCCCAAGTTTTATATCTTCACAGCCCTATTGCTGAAAGCCTTTACAAGAAGCTAGAACATTCCATGCAATACATGCCAATGTACAAAGTAGCTTGTAGAAAAAAAGTATGCCAACCTTCTTTTACAACTGCTATTATTTCTTCTTCTATTCCATGTCCATTTACATCTGAGATCTGCAGTCCTTCTTCCACTCCTTCTTCAGCAGCACAATTGATTATGGCTATTTTGCCATTCGTGTGAAGCAACTATGAAACAGAGAAAATACATATTTAATATCATTGTAAACTTTCTACGCAATGAGTTACAGAGGACCTTTCACCACTTCCACCAACTCCATCTCTTAGTATCTGGTAATAGGTGCTGCTCCGCTGATTCTGGCACAGTTGGGATTTTTTCTCAAGCCCCCACTATTCCTGGGCAATAAGTGCTATTAGATTTGGTGCCTGATATGCTATTCAGACTCTGTCAGTTGGGCAGTGTCAGACAAGGGGGTGTAATTAGGGGTTCTAATCAAAGGTGGACAGCATCAGAGCTCAGAGTCACTCCTCTTTCCTGCACCTGCCTGACACCGCCCTCCTGACAGAACAGACCCTAAATAACATCAGGAACCAAAACTAAATGCACTTATTGGTTGGAAACAGTGGGCGCTAGAGAAAAATTTCCAAATGTGTTGGAATCAGTGCAGTAATGCCTATTAAATTATGCAAAGAGCTGGAATTGACAGAGGTGGTTTCTCTGTATTCAACAGGATTAGCTTTATGTACAAATGATGGACATATGATAGATAGCTATTGAGTGAATATGAGTGTACTGTACTGCCTAATGCAAACTAAAGAGCAGTTTATTTTCCAGAGAATACATCAGACTATGGACTGCATTTATGGCACTCTGTAGTCTGTGAATAGGCTCCAGGATCCAGACTCTTGAGAATTAGTATTTGGTCTGCCAAAAGTAGTGAGTTGGAAAGTCATCAAATCTGAACATGCCCTGGCAACGACTGTTCCTACAGCTTCTGGATATAACTCTAAGGCTGAGGCCACATGTGGAAAAGCTGTGTTTTTGTGGCAGATTTTGCTGTGTTTTTTTGAGCCAAAGCCAGGAGTTGACTTATCAGAAACGAGAAGTATAAGAGCTTCCCCTTTATTTTCCATTCTTTTTAAAGCCACTCTTGGCTTTGGCTCAAAAAAATTTAGCAAAATCTCCAACAGAAAATGCAGCTTTTCCACAATATGTGCCCTAGTCTAATGGTGGTTTCACACATAGCATTAAGGCTAAGTTCACATCTGTGCCGGAGTCTCCGTTGGAACATAGTAACATTGTCTGTAAATCACTGATCGTTGAAAGAAAACTCAGATACATCGAGTTCAACATGTTATCCTACTATGTTGATCCAGAGAAAATGAAAACAACCCCTATGAAGTAGCAGCCAATAATTCCATATTAGGAGAAGAATTGTGCTCATGAATCCAGTCTAGTAATCAGGATAAATCCCTGGATCAACGGCTCATCTCCAGCGATCTACTACAGATAACTATGATATTATGTCTTCAAGAAAGGCATCCAGACTCCTTGTAAGCAGAGCAAATTAACCATTGTAATGTCCCATAGTATCACTGCTCTTATAGTAAAAAACTCCAATGCTGATGGTGAATCTCCCTTTCCTCTAGGCATAGTAGATGCCACGTTACTGTTTTAGATGTGGAAAGATCATTACATTTCTGACCACTGTATCATAGTACTGACCATTGATATATATTTAATGAGCTTCTTTCTTTCTACTACTCTTTCTGTCAAAATAAAGGCAATGTTGATAGAATACCATAAAACATTTGGGTCTGGTGGTCGCTGTTTGTATCCATCAGGAAGGCCATGATGTTAATGTAAAAAGATCTTTATAAAGGCAATGTACGATGACATTAAGAAACAGCATTGTTTTATCAACTTTCAAAGGAAGTGACAGAGCTCTGTGCCCTCTTGGTGATGAGCTTCACTTGGTTCTCTTACTCAGCTGTAGACAGGCTCATAGACGTCTTTAAGGCCTTCTTCAGCTGCCAAGGTGACCTAACAACAATGTTTGGCTAGATGCTTTGTTCCAGAGTTTATGTTTTCGCTCGATGAGTAAACTATGTGAAATGATCCAGTATAGTATTATGCACAATGCCCGGCTGCTTACACTGTGGGTTAGCAGAATAGCAATGCAGAATGTAAAAATCTGCTGGTACAAAGTGATAGAAATAGAAACTGCGTGAATGGACAAAAATAATGATATTTTTAATTTACAAAATGACCTTTGTGGTCAATAGCAAATTCTTCATTATTCTAAACACATGCAGCATAAAACAGTGGGTAGGGTATTGAGTGGCACAGTAGGACATATGTTTGGGCTGTTTTACACATGAATCCGTTGTCTGTCTTTCGTCTGTCTTCTATCTAAAGTCTGACACCTAACGTGTCCTAACTTGTCCGCTGATCTCTGCAGGCCATATTTCATTACATTAAAACTTGAGCTGCTGCAGATACCATCTGGGAGAGTGGTTCATTTCATAGTTTTGTGATTTTATACCATTACTGTTCACCACCCCAAGATATAATAGACTCCCTGTCTTCTGCCCCTTTCCAATCCTTTTAAGAGCCATTTTAGCCTCCCACACTTGTTTGCTATTGTTGTGGCAATAAGGTGGTAGCACTAGCCTGAGCTGGGTCCCCATTTTATGAGCCCCATAGAAAGCGCATGGTCTACTTCTATGGCATATATGCTTATATCCCCTAAGGAGGAAAAATGTTGTCATTATTGCCTAACTACACTTGAATCTTTTTTGACCTAGCATGCACACCATCATGCGTTTAAGCGTGCCACAGCTATAACATGTATATGGGGTTTTCAGAAATTTGGCCACTGCTAGGAATTTTGATAAAATAACAAAAAAGGCTATACTCAACACTTTAATCCCATGCCATTTTGAGCACTGCTGCTCCAGTCCTTCCCACTGGGCATTGTTTGCTTTGTTGCATCAATTACGTGATGTGCCAGTATATATAAATCACTACTGCAACCAACACGGGACTTGGCAGTATATGGCTTGAGACCTCTGAAGCCAGTGATTGGCTGCTGCAGTGAGTGTATACAGGCACATCATTAATGCAACAATGCAATAAAGTCTGGTGGGGATCACCGGACCGGCAGTGCTGGAATTATTATAATTCTTAGTGGGGGCCAATCATTCAAATAACTCAGAAAACTCCATTAAGCAAAATATTGTTGGTAATATTACAGAAGCCACCCCTGCCTCTGTCAAAATCTATGTATGAATCAGTGGTGCCATGGTATCGATTTGGTGCCACCAATATTATGCCATAGTCGTGTGCTTTGGACTTCTGCACAGTAATGAGTAATTAAAGGTGATTCGATCATCTGTTGTGCCCGTCATACCCTAAGTGTACCTAACTGCAGATTACCATTGTATCCTGGTATTAAACCAAGTGATAATTCACTTAACAAAGCGTTATTGAATAATCCCTTCACAGCTTTAAATAGAATGGCAAAAACATTCATAGCATGAACTCTTTCTGCTCTCTAAAAAGATTAGTCTAAGGCCATTTCCCACCTGAAGTCCACATGAAATAAGATTAATTGGGGAAACGTTCTGTACCTCTCCCTTCATCTAGAATACTCTCACCTACATGTAGTTAACATAATCTCACACTGACCATAAGGCAGACACTTATATACCGATTACCATACTTTTGCATTTTTTTCTAACTCTGTTTTGAATACCTGATTGTTTCCCCATAATATAACAGGTTGGGCGGTAATGACTGATTGTTAGGCCATTAGGACATTTAATTGCTAATTAAGGGTTTTATTCACACATATTGCCTGGGGGAACCCCTTTTAACCCATGCACATCCCCTCTGTCTTCTACCACACTGTCAGCGTATTTTGTCTCTCTTCCTATGGTCCCTCTAAATTCAGTAGTGAGAGGAAAACCTGATGGAATAGGAATGGATGACATTACTAGACATCATGAGATAATATGGTGGATCCAAAGGATGTTAAGCTAAACTGAAGTAGCATATACTCCTAACAGGAGGCAGTGATCAATCTATTTCTGGTCATAAACGTTAGAATCTTGACTGTGGATCCCTTGAGGATATTCACAAATTGAAAGCAGGTAACAGACAGCTAAAACTAGCCCAAAATGGCCAATTTTAGGCACAAATCATTTGAAAAATTTCCCACAGTGGTGAAGGCAGACTTTTGCCTGCCTAAAAACTGATAGTAAATTTGGTAAGCCAAAGTGTATTGCATGATCAGATGAATTTGGCCCTCCATTTGCCATTCTGCAAAAACTCAGTCTTTTTCTTTTTTATTTCCTGCCCCCTGCTCATTCTCAATCATTGGCCCCTGTAAGAAGGGCAACAAATATTCAGTTTTGATTTTTTTTATGCAGTCAAACAAGGCTTGTTGGTCAGCAGCACATCTCAACACGCAAACAGGGGGTCGTACTGCCAATATAATGGAGCTGTATGAGAGATGGAGTAACAATCGTTACTGCCCCATGCACTTTGCATTGGTCCCTGTAAAGGCCAATGCAGACAAGCGCTGATTGGCATGTTATATCAATGATCGGCACTTGACCTGTCCCAAACTTAGTCCACTTATAAAGGCCTAAAGCTGATAAAAAAAAAAGTCAAGTAAAACAGTCATTCGTGATATATGACAATGAAGAATCATTTTAGTGGTCTCATAAGACCATGTTCTCTGGATAGAAAATTGTTTAAGATTTTCATCAGATAATCAATATTCCCTGAACAATCTTTTCATGATGGAATGTTCCCAGGAAGATTGTTCGTCCTTAGTCCGATGTCATTGTACTTTCATCACCTGTTTGAGAGACTGTAATGGTCAATAAGGACTAAAATGTACAGTCATATGAAAAAGTTTGGGCACCCCTATTAATCTTAATCATTTTTAGTTCTAAATATTTGGGTGTTTGCAACAGCCATTTCAATTTGATATATCTAATAACTGATGGACACAGTAATATTTCAGGATTGAAATAAGGTTTATTGTACTAACAGAAAATGTGCAATATGCATTAAACCAAAATTTTACTGGTGCAAAAGTATGGGCACCTCAACAGAAAAGTGACATTAATATTTAGTAGATCCTCCTTTTGCAAAAATAACAGCCTCTAGTCGCTTCCTGTAGCTTTTAATCAGTTCCTGGATCCTGGATGAAGGTATTTTTGACCATTCCTCTTTACAAAACAATTCCAATTCAGTTAAGTTTGATGGTTGCCGAGCATGGACAGCCCGCTTCAAATTATCCCACAGATGTTCAATGATATTCAGGTCTGGGGACTGGGATGGCCATTCCAGAACATTGTAATTGTTCCTCTGCATGAATGCCTGAGTAGATTTGGAGCTGTGTTTTGGATCATTGTCTTGCTGAAATATCCATCCCCGGCGTAACTTCAAATTCGTCACTGATTCTTGTACATTATTCTCAAGAATCTGCTGATACTGAGTTGAATCCATGCGACCCTCAACTTTAACAAGATTCCCGGTGCCGGCATTGGCCACACAGCCCCAAAGCATGATGGAACCTCCACCAAATTTTACAGTGGGTAGCAAGCGTTTTTCTTGGAATGCTGTGTTTTTTTGACGCCATGCATAACGCCTTTTTGTATGACCAAACAACTCAATCTTTGTTTCATCAGTCCACAGGACCTTCTTCCAAAATGAAGCTGGCTTGTCCAAATGTGCTTTTGCATACCTCAGGCGACTCTGTTTGTGGCGTGCTTTCAGAAACGGCTTCTTTCGCATCACTCTCCCATACAGCTTCTCCTTGTGCAAAGTGTGCTGTATTGTTGACCGATGCACAGTGACACCATCTGCAGCAAGATGATGCTGCAGCTCTTTGGAGGTGGTCTGTGGATTGTCCTTGACTGTTCTCACCATTCTTCTTCTCTGCCTTTCTGATATTTTTCTTGGCCTGCCACTTCTGGGCTTAACAAGAACTGTCCCTGTGGTCTTCCATTTCCTTACTATGTTCCTCACAGTGGAAACTGACAGGTTAAATCTCTGAGAAAACTTTTTGTATCCTTCCCCTGAACAACTATGTTGAACAATCTTTGTTTTCAGATCATTTGAGAGTTGTTTTGAGGAGCCCATGATGCCACTCTTCAGAGGAGATTCAAATAGGAGAACAACTTGCAATTGGCCACCTTAAATACCTTTTCTCATGATTGGATACACCTGGCTATGAAGTTCAAAGCTCAGTGAGGTTACAAAACCAATTTTGTGCTTCAGTAAGTCAGTAAAAAGTAGTTAGGAGTATTCAAATCAATAAAATTATAAGGGTACCCAAATTTTTGCACCGGTCAAATTTTGGTTTAATGCATATTGCACATTTTCTGTTAGTACAATAAACCTCATTTCAATCCTGAAATATTACTGTGTCCATCAGTTATTAGATATATCAAATTGAAATGGCTGTTGCAAACACCCAAATATTTAGAACTAAAAATGATTAAGATTAATAGGGGTGCCCAAACTTTTTCATATGACTGTATATGGCTACATCACAGGAAATATCATTTACCCAGAGGATTGTTCTGCACTTGTTGTTTTCACTGATCAGCTAATGTGTATGGCCACCTCTTCAAGAAACATAGATCTGGAAGGAGGGATTTACCTGTTTGAGGCCGGGGAACCACGTTTCGAAAACACAGTGTTATGGCCAACGTGGGAACGTTGTGGCAAAAAAGGCTGTATTTTACAGTACCTGCAAAGTGGATTGGATCCACAGATTGCAGAAAAAAATCAATTATACCTGCAGAAACACTGGCGTTTTCAGTATAAGTATAATAGGGGCAGAAAGTCTGCAGAGGAAAACGCTGTAGAAAAATACGTGAGGCATTTCTGCATTTTTTTTTTCAATGGCGTATTTTTGCTGCGATTCACTATTATTTTAATTTTATATAATTTTTTTTTTTCATTTTCCAAAAATACAAAATTATATATGAATAATTTCTAGATCCAACTATATAAAATGGTAAAAAACATAAATGCTCCTACTAATAACTTAGCCACACAAGTGCTCTCAGTGTTTGCACAGCAAACAGCAAATTCCCTCATTGGCTACCTATAAAATAGCAGGTATTCTTCTCTCAATTACTGAAGGTTTTACTTTTCAAAGAAGCAGAGTCAGTCATTGCTGCAGGCAACAAGATCTGAAGACCTGTGTAACTCCCCCTATAATAGGGTAAATGAAAACAATTTCCCCTTCTACTTCTCACTTCCTGGAAAATTCTGAAATGACTCTGGCTGAAAGTGAATTCAGGAAGCAAGGTGTACTGTGTTTTCATTTAGAATATAGACCATTGAAGGAATTTTCCAGGAGTCACCATAGACTTTAGGCTCAGTTCGTAGTGATGCTCATCTTTGTATATAATACATATGTCTAGGATGGGCAATCAAATGCGGTTCGACTTTTGAGGGCCCAATCAATCAACTCAATCACCTCTACTAGAGATGGGCGAACCACTCAGTATTCATTTCGGGTGGTTTGGGTCCAAGATTTGTTTCGGGTCAAATAAGTTTGTACAAACCACACCTGAAAACTCTCCAGACCCCAGAGTATAATAGATGAAGGCCCACAGGAGGTGTAAAAAATAAAAAAAACATTCATACTCCCCTTATTTTACCTCTTTTGGGCCTCCTCACAGCGTCCAGCACTATCTCTTTGCTTCCTTGGTGATGTCATGTGCCCGGGGTCACTGCTGAGGCCTTTCATTGGGCTTCATAGGTGACACAGACATGTCAAGCATCATGATGCAGGCCTCAGTGGTGATCCTGGGTGCATGACGTCACCCAGAGAGCGCCAGATGCCACAAGGAGGCCCAAAAGAGGTAACAGAAGGGGAGTATAAATGTTTTTTGTTTTTTTTTGTTTTTTGTTTTTTTTTGTCACCTCCCCTGTGCCTCCGCCTATTATACTCTGGGGTCTGATTTCACCCTTCATTTGTTCGGTTTTGGGTCGAACTCGGCTGGTTATAAGTCATTTTGCCCATCTCTAGCCTTCAATGATCAAATACTGATGATCTATCTGGCTATTGAAATGAGAAATTTATTTACAGATAAATGACATTATCAGATCTAGCTAAACATGCTGATATTTGTTAACAATTCTCTATCTCTGGTGCCAGTATACAAAATGTTAACAGCAGCTGTTACTAAAAGTGGGCTATATACCAATGAGCTGCAGATAAATATTTTATAGTCAGTCAACAGCAATTTCTTCTGACCCCACTATACATGCTTAATTCATCCAAAAGCACATGTATTTACCATGGAAAGAAGGGAATAAACCACTTCCAGACACCTCTGGTGGTATCTTTTCTCGTTCTGGAACATTGGATTGAACATGTTGAATTTCAACTTACCTGATCCTTCTTTCCACCAGTATCTGACATCAGGGAAAAGTCTAGATACATTTTGGATTGTCAGTGGGTCTTGTCAAAATTGGCAGGATTGACTGACTTACATCTATGGCCATTTTTAAGCTCACCATACAGATTTGATTAACCTAACCTGATAATTGTGTTAGGACTGGCTGACCATCTAATGTGTTTGAGGCCTCCTGAAACTCCTCCAAAATCAGATGTTTGGGAACAGAAAGAACAGGCAGTTGGTTTTCAACAGGCCGAAACCTTTTGTTCTCAGATAAGGTGCTGCTAGAAGTGTCTGCCACTGGCTCACTCTCCCCATACACACGCACACTCTGCTTGTCTGAGTGTGCGTGTGTAAGGAGGGGGTCTGATGGAACACCTATAGCAAGTGCCCAGTCAATGACTATCTAATGGGTATAATTAGCTATCTTCTCAGAGAATCCAATTAAGTTCTGCTTTTTTATCCTATATCAGTAGTGTAGCATGACATATTATCTGGTACATAAATATAATTTTACAAATACAGTAAAGACTGACATACAATCAGAGTAGTAGACATACCGATAAGAAATTTAGATTGTGAGCCCTACTTGGGACAATATCTATAAAGCACTGCAGAATATGTTGTATAAACAACCAAAATAATAATAGTAATATTAATGGATTAAGATTAAATGATAGACTGGTCCTTCTGCTTTCCTTATTATTCACCTCTGCCCTTGGCTTAAAACACTGCCACAAAACTGCATGTGTGGTATCTGCTGGACCTGGTTCTGACTTTGGCTCAAAAACAGCAATGGCGTTTCTCCAGAAAGCGCTGTGTGTGAAACCATACTAATAGCTTCCATAGTGTTGTTGCCAAGATAAATACAAATGACTGAAGAATATTTTAAAAGATTTCTCCTAGGAGGACAAAACATAAGATTTTATATAGATTATAGAGAGAGGTTTACTTTAACATATTAAAAAATAATGAATCTTTTCATAAATAGCGCAAATGACATCTGAAAGGCAAGTTCACTTCAACCAACATGGCCATAGCTTAGTCAGGCTATAAAATCCTCTGCCAGAATGTCTAAGTAGTTTGTCTGTATTCATTAGCTAAGTGGCTTTATGTCTGCTACAGCAGGGTAGTCAAGCTCTGCTCTTAAAAGCTTATTAACTCAGAATAGGCCTTACTTTCAATCCTAGAGAGAACCAGCTGAAATCGTCTTAGTGCCTATAAAATTATCCCGTTCCTTCTTTGGAAACAACCAATGCTTAAAGGGGACTCTGATACACCTCTTATAACAGGTTTAATTTTCACCCATTCCAAGCGAGTTTTCTCCATGGGAGATTATATGGGTGTTTGTTAATTCTCATATATAGGAGAACCAATTTTTCCCCCAATTAATCTTGCACCATATTCACCATCATCTTAAACAACCATGCTTTTATTGGACCTTGCTTTGTGCACTGGGGCACAGTCATGCTGAAACAGAAAATAGCCTTCCTCAAACTGTTCCCACAAAGTTGGAAGCATTTTTGTCCAAACTGTTTTGGTATGCTGAAGCAATACCTTCATTGGAATCAAGGAACCTAGGCCGACCCCTGAAACGCATCCAAACCCCAGTCAGGCAGGTAATTTGGCCAACTGTAATTTTGCATTCTATGTGATAAGCAATTTGACTGTTTAAGCAAACATTAAACATTAGGTATCCCCCACATCTCAAATTCTCGTGCTATTAAAATGTAAAAATATTTATCCTATACTGTGAACACTCTAGCAGGCAAAAACCAAAGTGCCCAAATTGCCATTATTCACTGTTGCACATTTCAAAATAAATTTGAGAAAAAGTGATCAAAAATCCATGCATTCCCCAAAATGGTAGCCGTAAAAACTCCAACTTGTCCCGCAAAAATACTAGGCTAAGGCCCCACATTGCAGAAACACAGCTTTTTTTGTTGCAGATTTTGCTGCGCTTTTTTTTAGCCAAACCTAGCAGTGGCTACAGAAGGAATTGGAAATATATAGGAAGCTCTTATACTTTTCCCTTCTGCTCAATCTATTTCTAACACTGGCTCAAAAAAACTGTAAAATCTGCAACTAAAAGCAGCTTTTCTGCAGTGTGAAGTCTTAGCCTTAAAATATGTTCGCATAGTAGAAAGGAAGAGGATAAAAGATTACTAAACCCTGCTTCTTCTAGCCCTGCCTCTTCTAGCCCTGCCTCAACTAGCCCTGCCTCTTCCAGCCCTGCCTCTTCCAGCCCTGCCTCTTCTAGCCCTGCCTCATTTAGCACTGCCTCATCTAGTCCTGCCTCATCTAGCCCTGCCTCATCTAGTCCTGCCTCTTTTAGCCCTGCCTCTTCTAACCCTGCCTCGTCTAGCCCTGCCTCATCTAGACCTGCCTCTTCTAGCCCTGCTTCGTCTAGCCCTGCCTCATTTAGCACTGCCTCATCTAGTCCTGCCTCATCTAGTCCTGCCTCTTCTAGCCTTGCTTCTTCTAGCCCTGCCTCATCTAGCCCTGCCTCTTCTAGTCCTGCCTCATCTAGTCCTGCTTCTTCTAGCCCTGCCTCATCTAGCCCTGCCTCTTCTAGTCCTGTCTCATCTAGTCCTTCCTCTTCTAACCTTGCTTCTTCTAGTCCTGCCTCATCTAGCCCTGCCTCTTCTAGTCCTGCCTCTTCTAGCCCTGCTTTTTCTAAGCCCTGCTTCATCTAGTACTGCCTCTTCTAGTCCTGCCTCTTCTAGCCCTGCCTCATCTAGCCCTGCCTCTTCTAGCCCTGCCTCATCTAGCCCTGCCTCTTCTAGCCCTGCCTCATCTAGCCCTGCCTCTTCTAGCCCTGCTTCTTCTAGCCCTGCCTCATATAGCACTGCCTCATCTAGTCCTGCCTCATCTAGCCCTGCCTCATTTAGCACTGCCTCATCTAGTCCTGACTCTTTTAGCCCTGCCTCTTCTAACCCTGCCTCCTCTAGCCCTGCCTCCTCTAGCCCTGCCTCATTTAGCCCTGCCTCATCTAGTCCTGCCTCATCTAGTCCTGCCTCTTCTAGCCTTGTTTCTTCTAGCCCTGCCTCATCTAGCCCTGCCTCTTCTAGCCCTGCCTCTTCTAGCCTTGCTTCTTCTAGCCCTGCCTCATCTAGCCCTGCCTCTTTTAGCCCTGCCTCTTCTAACCCTGCCTCATCTAGCCCTGCCTCATCTAGCCCTGCCTCTTTTAGCCCTGCCTCTTCTAGCCCTGCCTCTTCTAGCCCTGCTTCGTCTAGCCCTGCCTCATTTAGCACTGCCTCATCTAGTCCTGCCTCATCTAGTCCTGCCTCTTCTAGCCTTACTTCTTCTAGTCCTGCCTCATCTAGCCCTGCCTCATCTAGCCCTGCCTCTTCTAGCCCTGCCTCATCTAGCCCTGCCTCTTCTAGCCCTGCTTCTTCTAGCCCTGCCTCATTTAGCACTGCCTCATCTAGCCCTGCCTCATTTAGCACTGCCTCATCTAGTCCTGACTCTTTTAGCCCTGCCTCTTCTAGTACTGCCTCTTCTAGTCCTGTCTCTTCTAGTCCTGTCTCTTCTAGATGAAGCAAGAGATTAACCAGGATTTCTACAAAACAGTTTGTAGGGATCATGCTGCACTGACAATGAAGACGACGGTATTTGTTATTTACCTTTATCATTCATTTCTAGGTTTAGTGTTTGTTATCACAGCAGACATATTAATGTTTTAGGTATTTGCTGTATTTTACTTTACAACATGTCTGCAATGAAATAGCAATATTTTAATGCTGTCCATAAAGTGTCAAGCTACTGTGCACTGTTTTAACTCTGTTTAGCAAAGTTTACTTTATAATTGAACATGCTGATGTGTGAAACGCTTTGTATACTTCGTAATACGTTTTAATGAGTTTTTCCATAACTACATAGCATAACATTTTTCCTTTTATTTACGCATGGAGCTGAGGGATTTACTAGTACAGTTTCTCCTCATGTGACCCAGAATCAAAATAGATATGCTAGTCTATTATTAGCAAATAGCAAAAAACAGAAGTAGTAAGAGTAAAATTCCTTGAATCTTGCATCACATGGTCCCCAAATTCTGATATAATTCATCATTTCTGGTTTGCAAGGTAATCTGGAATTTAGCAAAACCAGGTTTAGGAGGTTGAGATAATCTGCTAATTTGGTCCATGCCAGATGACATTAATGTTGGATGCCAGTTCTCAGACGCCCAGTAACATAGGTGATAAATTCCTACTTTTGGAAAATCTCTTTGAAGGGATTATCTGACTATATGACCAATAGCCATGTGACCAACGTTTGTGATGTCACTTCTTGAGAAGCAGAAGTGGAGTTCAGTATCATAGTCCTGGATAACCCCTTTAAGGCCGTAAACGCTGCGGCCAAAACAGCGGCATTTTTCAGTCCCTGCAAAGTGGATGGGATTCTAGCAAATCCTATCCACACATTGTGGGAAAATACACGTAGCGGACACGCATCACGGTTTTTCAGCCAGCACTTCTCACAGAAAAGAGGTTTCCTCTGGGGCCTTAGCCTAACTTAGTCTGCGGTGTTGCAGGGTAATTGAATGCCTGTTGCTGTGCTCCCCCCCCACACACACACCCCCATACACACACACACACATACTTGTTGCAGCAGGGCACTCTGTGATCACCTTATTGTTGAGGGACCCTCCTAACAAAAAGAGGACATCCCTTCTTAAACAACAGGGAGACATAAAGTTCCTTTTCCAAATTATATCCCAACACATTCCATCTATGTAGTATTTGAAAAGAAAACCACTTCACCTCCAGAAGCTCTAGCAAGTAGCAGCAATGTTGAAGAGTGCATGTAACTTTTCCACAGATCGCTGTCTTAGGTCACCATTTATCATGGTCACAAAAAGGTGTCAACAGTCTGCAGCACATGGTCTAAATCATCCTTTATGGGTGCCCTAAAATCACTGGTGTATGGGCAGCTTTAGACTCAAGACCACAGATTTTATTAGTGTGGTGATGACATAGACCTTATCTCAGTGTTTACAAAGTAAATGATGTTGTATATTCACACTAAGGTCACAGCACTCCGAGCTCAGAAGTTATTTACATCCATCTATTAAATGCACATTGTGAAGAAAAAATATTGGAATTAACAACTTGTTGGAAAACCCCAGTTGTCTGGTTTAGAAAATCTACAAATACACAATTAATAAAGGAGTACCATGTTTAGGAACTTCAGGCAGGTCCATGTTTAGAAACTTTGAGACAAGGGAGTCTTTTTCATGGAGGACCCAGCAAATCTTTATGTGACAGTGATTGACAATGTCTGTAAACCACTGCAGAGTATGTTGGCGCTAACACAGGTAAGAGAAATAAATAACTAATCCTAGAATAAAACACTCTGATTTCGGTTGAAACTATGTAATTCTTCATTGACCCTGTATTGGTGCTGCATGTGAATTACACATTTGCTGCCTAGTTTTGTCAATAGTCACAGCTGACTGCTGGGAATTCCTGTAGCATGACACCTTGGAATCAACTTATTGTCAGGGCACTAATAACAAAAAAGAGTGACCTAAGTGGGGAACTCTATAGTTGTCTAATCAAGTACCAAGATAAACCTAATGATGACATCATCACAAAATATTAAACAATGGCCAACTTTGGGCTGACAATATACATTACATAGCTGTAATGTGTATGGCCAGTCGTTCGTTTGACCATGCAGGACCATACATTAAGAACTCCCATCAATACAGATGAAACAGAGCTGAGCAGTAAGTGCAGATTTCATTCTCACTTACCGCTCTTACTTTTTCGGACCCCCCTGAGCCTTCCCTGCTGCAGCACTGACAGGCTTAAGTGTGCTAGCACTGAAGCAGAAAAGAGGTGAGGGTCCAAGGAGCTAAGAGTGGTAATCAAGAATAAAATCTGTACCACTCACTCCCCGTAAAGCAGTGTAAAGTAGGGAGTGGGGGTCAGGCATAAAGAGCAATCATATGAGACCATAAGGGGTTGTTATACTGTATGTGAGTATAAGGTACCATTACATGGGGGCATTGTACTGCATACACACTTAAGGGACATTTAAATTGGTGCATAATGGGACCATTTTACTGTATGGGGGCTTAAAGGAGCAATTATATGACATGATAAGGGGGCACTGTATGCTATGGAGACATAAGAGACCATTATATGGAGAAATAAAGGGGGCCATTGTACTGTTCTGGGGCATAAAGGGGAATTATATGGGGCCATTATAATTTTTCCACATTGTACTGTATGGGGACATATGGAGGACATCAAACTGTAGGGATATGAGTGGGACATTATACTGTATGGAGGCATAAGGTGGACATTATGTATGGAGACATGTCAATCACAGCTGCAGATCTCACCCATGGTTTTCAACCTTTGCAATGCAAAGGAAAGCCTACAGCCATTCCAGTACATCTGCCACTGCAAAAACCACCCAATTTCAGGTGTTTTTTTTGCTGTCACCACATGAGTTGCGTCACAAAGGGGTCCACTGAGGCTATGGCACTCAAGGGCTCACGTAAACCTGGAGCCGATCCTGCAACCATGTCCTATGTCTCCTGATCAGATCCTCATATGCAAGTGTTCTCTACAATGAGAGTGATGAAAGTCACTGTTAAACACTTCTGGCGGTGACTTATGTCCCTTCAGAACAAAACAATCATACATGTCACAGCATCAATATATCCACTGGCATCTGCCATCAGATGGTTGTCCTGTTCTGCAGATGTCGGGGAGGGTTATCTGATATTAATGTGTATGGCCAGCTTTCGATTTCTAATATACTAAACTGTAAGTCATTTAATTTTACCATTATAGGTTCAATTAGGTTAAAAAATAAGGAGACAGCTATAAAGAAGAATTCTTCTTTTCTTCGCTTCCTTTTAACTTTACAATGCTAATGGAGTGCAGATTAATAGGCTGTGACCTATACGTCCCCAGCAGGAAGCTGGAGCCATTAAAGAAAGAATGCATTACCAGTGAAATGACCGTCATCTTACGTTATGATTATTGAGATGGGCTAACATTCCACTGAAATAGTTAAATGGGGATTGCTGTTCAGAATGCCCTAGCATATGTGAATGTACACATAGCCCCTATTCAGAGCCCTGGGATGCCATCTTCCCTCAACTTGATGAATTATGTCCCATACAAATATGGACCTCACTATTTTTTCCTCAAAGCAACACAGTCCTCTGAAGATGTTATCATTCAAAGAACTCTCTCTATCTGCTCTACTTTCATTCCAGTCATTCTTGATAAGAGACACAACTGCACTGAAGCCTAACTTGGTAATAATCCAGATCACCCAGGACAATCCAGAAAAAAAACAGATCGCAAGATTAAATTTAAAAAATGCTATAAAGATACTATAAGGGTCCTTTATTTTATTCTATTCTTTTCTCAGATTTCACTGCGAGTTATTCCTTATACTCCACACAAGCTGTAGGTTAAGCCTGACAGAAGACCACTATGGATCAAGTGAGACTCTGGGGGACAACTGGATGGGACAACCACAACAACAGGCAATTCTGTCTTTTCAGTCCTTGTTCTGGATCATCGCATTAATATTATTATCCTAAAGCATTTTATGTATTATTCATTCATCTTATTATAGGGCTTTTCAATAATGTTTGTTTTAAAAAATTGTTTTTAATCTTGTGATATAAAGACCCAAATGGGTCAAAAAAACGTGTCAAGGAAGTGGTCACTCTGCATTCATTTAGTCCATTGCTAGTATAATATTTTAACTACTTAGATTTTTTGCAGAGATCATGTCCCAGTCTTCCATTGTTCTATTGTCCTGATTTCATCCAATCCTATTGAAAAATTCATCATGGAGTTGCAAAAAATAACTATTCTAGTGAACATTTTTTATATAAAAGTTGGAAATGCGGTTTTTCATCAAAGCAATGTTTTCTTAAAAGACAGGCAGAAAAAATATTTTACTGGTTGAAAGGAATGGGTAATGGTGTAATATGTAAATGTTCTTTCCCTATGGAAAACCAAAAGGGACAACTTCTTTATTGTCACATGAACCTTACTGTACCAGTCTGTCTGAGTTAAATAAGCAGCTTTTGCATATCTTTTCCTTTGAGAGGTCGGCCTATATAACACCTATAGAATCTGCATGTAACGTATAAACAGTCATTTAACCAAGGGCCCTAAACTACAGTAGCTTATATTACAAATTCTTGTCACTATGGAAGGTTGTCAAGATTAAACCTAATAGCAAGACAAAAGAAACTAAACTTTGCATATCAGACTCCAGTTGTATAACTAAGCTATATATTACAAATATTACACCTAATATTCAGCCACATCCAACTAGAGTGCAGAAGACCTGGGGTGTGATGGAATGTGTATGAGATAGCTTTCACATGCAAAGACCAGTGTAATCCAAGTATTTTACGTAGATACTGCAAGTTCTGTTCCAGCTAAGCGTTCATGGGCTAACCACTATTCAAAACATGATGTCATCCGGTAGAGATTATGAAATTCTCAGGAAGCTGCCAGCTGGACTTTGTGCAAGGGAAAGTATTCAGAGTTTGCTCTTTGCAAAGTGCTTAACCATCCATTATAGCCTTCTGCTACATTAAGTAAAGGACACAATATTATAACTTTTAGTAGGAGCACTTGGTGAACTATTCTATGGTGGGTTGGTGTCACCTCCCTACCAGTAATGAGGAGCTTTCTGCTGAAATCCACGGCAGTGATTTGACAAAATCCATGGCAGTGGTTTGACAAATGATCAAACCATTGATCATTTGTCAATAGTTTCAACAGCCATTGTGTTCTTAATACAGGGCTGTCACATCTTACATAACATCTTATGGGGAAAACTGCAAGTTTTCTCAGATTTCTGTAAATTTGGAAGGCAATATGCAGAATGTCTGTGCTCTTCAATGGGAGATGTCCCAGATCTATTAACCAGGATAGGTGGAAATCATGAAAATGTTAGCACAAATCTAGGCATTGGTTTTATTTCCTCAATTTTAGAGTGTATTCACATGTAGCATGTGATTTTGCCTCAGTTAACAATGCATTTGTGCTTTTTGCAGAACACATTTTTTTCAGCTTTAATGCGGTTGCAACAGAATTTCACACACATCTGAATATACTGTAAAGCTGAGGCCCATGTTGCAGAAACGCAGCTTTTTTTGTTACAGATTTTGCTGCGTTTTTCTAAGCCAAAACCAAGAGTGGCTATAAAAAGTACGGGAAATATATAGGAAGTTCTTATACTTCTACCTTCTGCTCAATTCTATTCTGGCTTTGGCTCAAAAAAACGAAGCAAAATCTGCAACCAAAAAAAGCTGTGTTTCCGCAATGTGGGGTATCAGCCTTAGGCTGGGTTAACATGGTGCTTCTTTTGCTGAAGAACAGTGTGCGTTTTTTAATTGCTGTAATGAGTCACACATTTTATTATGCATCTCAGCTATATGCTAGCAGTCGGTATACCAGAGGTTTGCAGTTTAATGGTCATTAGCATACAGGTGACATGCATAGCAACATTTTCTACTCTTTACCGTAACTAAAAAACATGGTCTTTTCTTCAGCAAAAAAGCACCATGTGAACCGAGCCTAAAGCTGCATGCACTCTACCATATGCATGTGCTGGATCCATGTTAAACGGCATGAATGGCACATGGATGATATCTGTGTGCCGCCCATACCTCCACAGACCCATTCACTTTCTTCACTGAGGCAGGGATGCAAAATGGACAGGTATAGGACTTGTCCTGAGTTTATTCCAGAGCTCATAGACGGACCTGTGATAATCCATGGGGATGTGCATGGGGCCATTACAATATAAAGGGTCAGTGTGCTAGATATGAAAAACATGGCTAGCACATTAACAAGGCACATGGTCGTGTGCATGGAGCCTAGGAAATATGTGCCTCTTTTAATAAATTACTTCCCAAAAGGCAGGCAAGCAATGTTAGCACTGTGCCTTACAACAATGGAGTCCTAGGTAGCATTCCGACCAAGGACAACATCTGCATGGAGTATGAATGTTCTCCTTGTGTTTGTGTGGATTTCCTCTGGTTTCCTCCCATGTCCTAAAGAGATAATGATAGGGAATCTAGATTGTGAGCCCTGCATGGGACAATAACTGACAGTGTTTGAAAAACGCTGTGGAATATGTTGGCTCTATAAATTATATATTATACTATATATTATTCTATATATTATATACAAGTAAAATAAATAAATAAGTAACATGATTTAATGTAAAAAAAAATCTTTTAACAGCTGAAGAACAATAATCTTCTAAGAATTACAAAGGCTGACTTCTCTTGGCTTAACAAGTATAGATCACAGAATCCAGAGCATAACAAATAGTTAAATGACAGATAATATTAGACAGCTATTTTAATTGACAAGTAGACAACAGGTGCAAACGTTGTACTATACAGATAACAATATAGGAACTTAAGTATGTGCCCTGGCACCTGTTGTTTGAGATGCCTGAAATATCTGCCATACCCATCCAAAATTCCTGTGATGTCACATGTGATTTCTAAGAATGTGACATAATACAGCACAGTGATGCATAAATAAATGTAGTTTAACATTCACGGCATTTTTATAAAATGCACTCCCTAGCTGTAACCACAGATAAGAGACAGCAGGGGTTGTCTAGTCTAGTTTAAATCCATTTTAAGCCTAGGTCCTATTTAGTGAAATGCAGCTAAAAATGCTGCGGAAAAAAAAAACCATTTAGGTTTAGCTGCGTTTTTCTTCCCTTAATAAATCTATAGGGAAAACGCTTGCAGAACTTATAACATATTTATCTAAGAAACACCATTAACCATAAAATTGAGAATTTAATCCTTATTTACAGGACTGTGCTCAGAAATATAAACATTGTTCCTTATGTAGTCATAATGCATACGCACAGCCCATTGTCCTCTAGCCATAAAAAGGTTAATTACTTCCTGACATTAAAATGTACATATATAATGTGGAAAGAATTATATGATCCTTAGCTGACCATGTTATAATCAACCTCTCAATTTGATTTAGGTTTCCTGGAAACTCCACATTTTCCACCTATGATTTCTCTGTATACACATATTCCTATAATTCAAACCTTGTTTGTTCACTGTAAATTAGAGAAACATTATGTGTACCCTTATCTGGACCCTAAAATGAAATGGATTTATGGCCAGTGTAAACTAAAAGTTTGGATTGTAATAATTTCTTTTTTTTAACAAAATTATTTTAAGAAATTAAAATAAATGTATTGCTATCAGATACAGGAAAATGCTATTCCCATTGAGGACCAATGTACTGAAGTGACATTGTAGGGTCAAGGAGTCAATAGTTTTTTTTGTTTTTTTTTTTAACTTAAGGAGCCACCATTTTGTTTTTTAAGAGAAGAAGATTGACATCAACCTTCTATTCTCAGGTATAAAGACCTCACTGAAAAAGTTCCCCTAAGGGTAAGGCCCCACGTTGCGGAGCTTTTTTTTGTTGGATATTTTGTTGCGTTTTTTGAGCCAAAGCCAAGAATGGCTACAAAAGGAATGAGAAATATATAAAAATTACTTATGCTTCTACCTTTTTCTCAATCCACTTCTGGCTTTGGCTCAAAATACCAAACAAAATCTGCAACAAAAAAAGCTGTGTTTCCGCAACGTGGGGCCTCAGCCTTAATCTGCAGGTTTTGAGTGTTAATGGAGAATACAGTTGCTCTTGAAATACAGGTATTGTTTGGACTACATGGGATTGTGGGATGAGCAGTTCCGCAACTAAACAAAGACCCCCTGGTCAGTTAAACGTGTCTCGTTGGTAAATACTTTTATTCTACAAATATTAGAATTATAGAACATTGTGTCTGAGAACTCTGTTTTGTGTTGCACCTCTGGTATGCCACCTGGAAGTGTATGATGTCATTTTGTGATACAGCATAACCTAACTACTGGGGTTACCATTACCCTTGTCAGAGGATGTTTCCAATACTCCATCTGTCACTGTCAGCACTGATCAATATTAGGCTTTGTAGGCACACATGACTGGAGAATGGCAAGTTATTCATACCTTTATAGGAAGAATAATGGAGATATGGAACAACATTATTAAATAATGCTGCAGAATTTTAATTTTACTGAATTTTACAGAATGAAAGCATTTACTAAGATAAACATGTCTGGTTGAGAGCTGATAGGTCGTCTTTAATACTTTTAGTGAATACCATAGTTTATGTTTTTCTAGCTGTAATTCCATTTAATTTCTTTCATTATGGGGATTTTCCAGGCTCAAAGTTGTTTCCGGCAGCTTAGATAATAAAACAACAAAGAAACCCATACTCACTTCTTAAAGGAAATGTATCACCAGCAAATGAACTACTTTTTTAAACAAAGTTTTTATGTTAAATATATTAAATCCAATATTAACTACTTAATAATAAACTGACACTTGCCAATTCTGTAGGGGGTTTTCTTTACAGCAGTCACCTCATTTATGTCAAGACAGACATGACAATAATAGAAAATAACACCTCTAAAGATAACACCACTGAGCTATCTTCATACCACTGATAACACATAATGTCACAGCTTATCTACTCCTCCTTCCTGCATGTCTAGAATACTCTATCATATACCTCACTGAGTTGGGTGGTCTAATGCTGCCTATGGCATGAGACTGCTGTAAAACATAGCATGACATTGCTGTTAGCACAGATGAGAAGCTCAGGCAAGATGGCCGCTCCCATAATCACGTACAAAAAAACTGAACCAAAAATTTACAATCAAAAAATAAAAACTAATTAGGAAAAAGTGATATATTTCATCTGGTTTTAATAAATAAATAAATAAAAAGAAAAAAAATGGTGATACATTCTCTCTATCCCTCTTGCTGTGCCTGCTTTCGTAAATAAGATAACCATGCTGGAGATTTTTTTTAGATTGCTGCACAAGTCCTCTGGTATTCCTGATATTTATAAATATATAGACAACTGGGTGTTACTGTTCACACTGTCAAGGGGATGCTTTCCTAATATAATCAGCACTGATTGGACAGTGTCAGAGTGTGCAGAGACACGCCCCCAACTGGTAGCACACAGCTGTTAATTTAATTATAAATTTCTGGGAGGAATAATAGAGGAATGGCACAATGTAGTGCTTACAAAAAGCTGCCCTAGCACTGGTATTTAATGGAAAATAATAATATTTATTAAAACAGGCATGTCAGAAAAGCTGACGGGTCCTCTCTGATGGTTCCATAGTGGTTGAGAGTAGAATGGAGTGGTATAAATCAGGTGCGTCGTGGATGCAGTAGGTGGCGCTGCCTTGGTTCTGGGAACTTCATCATTTTCAGGTGCTGCTTTGTTGATGTAGAGGCCTTTCCTATATGTAGCCCTAACCGGTCTGGTTTGACGTGGATACAGCAGGTGGTGCCTCATACTAACAGTCACAAGAGGCAGCACCACCTACTGGATCCACAGTATACTAGGCAGCACCTGATTTTACCCACTCCATTCTGGCATCTACCATCCCATAGTCCCTCATGGTCTCTTTTCACACTACTTCAATGATGACATGTCACACTGGTACGTGATCACTGTATCCAGTCTCTGTCCACAGCCATGCAGTCAGTATGAATGGCATGTGACCGGTATGGCCAGTGAACATGGTTGAAGTGATCATGTGTCAGTGTGGCATCCAATTGCTGAAGCAATGTAAACAAAAACCAATGGGGATCAGTGGCACCAGCATAGCAGGGAATGTAAGTAGCTGAACCCAGAAAAACCTCTTTAGGCCAGTGCCCCACATTGAGAGAGGCTGCGTTTTACATTACATGGCTAATCCCAAGGCAGCTAATCCCATCCACACATTGCAGAAAAAAAATTTGCAGCGGAAAAAATCTCAGCATGTCAATTATACCTACGGGAATGCTGGTGTTTGCCACATAAGCATAATAGAAGCAGAAAGTGCGCAGAAGAAAACTCTCTTAACTTTCTGTGAAAAATGCTGTAGAAAAAAAAACCTGATGCATTTCCGCCTCAGTCTTTTTTGTGGCGTATTTTGGCTGTGGCGTATTTTGACTAACTGTTCGCTGTCACTTCAAAATATAAAGAGAAAAGCAAAGATCTATTTTGAGTCTCATATTCACCCTTCCGGTAAGTAGATGTGTTTTTATACATCACGCTGTGTACTCTTTTTCCTTCCTTCTACAATTTCACATAACAGTAAAAGTGCAATTAAATTCCAGATCAGCCATATTGCTCCCTGTATGAGATTTCTCATTGATTTTCCAGGGGTATCGCTGCAGTTGTACTTGGCGGGACAATGCGTAACTGCATTAAATTAGAGCACTTGGCTGCAAAATATTTTTCCTTATCATTTATTATATCGTTTGACATGTAATTCAGATCTAATGAAAGAATCTGACCGGAGATGGCCATACCAAGCTAAATTGAATAATGCATTAGCAGAGTACTTAGAGCTGAGTTAGATGTTGAACATTCCTCCTTCAGTATTATCTTTGGATGTAATATATTGAAACCACATCACTTCTATAGAACTAGACCAAGTCCAAGTGGATAATTATAACTCTCTTACAGCTTTTAGGCATAAAATCCTTGCATCTTAACAGCACATTTATCAGAGTACTAGGTATTTAGATTAGGCTGATAAAGCAATGTCTGTCTTTTAGAATTCACGGATAAGTGGTTAACATTGTAGCTATCATACATATTATACCTGTCAATAGTCAGCAATTATAGTGTCAAAATGAGAAAGAAGTGTTATGTTGTCCCGAAAAGTTTATGCAAGGTTTCTCTGTTTATGTTCTTTATGAAAAAAAAACAACATATATATATATATATATATATATACACACACACACGTGAACAAAATTGTTGGTACCCCTCGTTTAATGAAAGAAAAACCCACAATGGTCACAGAAATAACTTGAATCTGAAAAATTCTATGAAAATGAACAAATGAAAGTCAGACATTGTTTTTCAACCATGCTTCAACAGAATTTTTTAAAAGAGAAAACTCATGAAACAGGCCTGGACGGAAATGATGGTTCCTTTAACTTAATATTTTGTTGCACAACCTTTTGAGGCAATCACTGCAATCAAACGATTCCTGTAACTGTCAACGAGACTTCTGCACCTCTCAACAGGTATTTTGGCCACTCCTCATGAGCAAACTGCTCCAGTTGTCTCGGGTTTGAGGGTCCCTTTTCCAGACGGCATGTATCAGCTCCTTCCAAAGATGCTCAATAGGATTTAGGTCAGGGCTCATAGAAGGCCACTTCAGAATAGTCCAATGTTTTCCTCTTAGCCATTCTTGGGTGTTTTTAGCTGTGTGTTTTGGGTCATTATCCTGTTGCAAGACCCATGACCTGAGACAGACCAAGCTTTCTGACATTGGGCAGCACATTTCTCTCTAGAATCCCTTGATAGTCTTGAGATTTCATTGTACCCTGTACAGATTCAAGAAACCCTGTGCCAGATGCAGCAAAGCAGCCCCAGAACATAACAGAGCCTCCTCCATGTTTCACAGTAGGGACAGTGTTCTTTTCAAGATAGCTGATGTGCCTTGCCAAAAATGTTGATTTTTGTCTCATCTGTCCATAGGACATTCTTAGAGTTTGGCAAACTCTAGTCTGGCTTTTTTATGATTTGTCGTTTCGTTTGGCTCAAACAACGACGGGTACCAACAATTTTGTCCATGCTGGAGTCTGGGTCCGGGTTTTGGAAGTTGTTGCAGACCCGAGCCTATACTCCAATCCGGGTCTTGCTGGGTACAGCTTTGAAGAGCTAAATCTGCCCAAAAGGAAGGGGTGTGGTGGTCTCTTCTGTGTGAAGCTCTGAAACTGAAAACACACACTGCCCTGTGTGGAGGACTGACGCCTAACCTATCCTGTTGCTTTGGTGAGCTCTGTTGACCCGTTTTGTACCTGAGAATAAGGACGGTTTATGTTTTTCCTGATTTGTTCATTTATGCTGAAGCAAGCTGTTTTTTTGAGTTGGAGTGTATGAACTGTTGGCAATAAAACTGCACGTATGAATTGTTACCCTGCCTCCATGCGCCTATCTTACATGGTAACAAACCACTCTGAAGGTCCCGTGTTTACAATATATATATATATATATATATATATATATATATATACACGTCACTGTCACCAAACTCTCCGCCAAAAATTACATAAATTACATGAAAAGATAACATGCTGCAGTGTTTTCTCCAGTAAAATGACGGACACCATGATGGAAACCCAACGGGCTCCATTAGAGTCCATAGGGCGCTGTTGGTATCCATCATGTGATGGAATGGTACTATTGAGACTTTCGTTGTTCTACTCCTGTAATAGAGAAGATCAATGAAAATGTTATCACAGATGTGAATAGTGTTCATTTCTGCAGAAATGAAGCATCTGTATATTAGCTGGACTCTTTTTGCCCAGCTATGGTCATCTGGTATACATGTGTATGAAGGATTTGGCAGTTTTCCGGGAAGCAGTTGTATTGTACAAGTGCTTGTTTGTTTTTGAAATAATCAGTGAAACTTGCGGTTTCATTCCATAAATAAAGGTTTCCAAGCTTGCCCTGACCTTGAGGAGTCTTTAGCTGCCTTCTGAAGACATTCTTTTCTCTGGAAGGTTTTTGTTTAATAACAAGTGATACTATTCAGCAGTATAAAAGAAATCAGATAGATAACTGAAAGATAAGATCAAAACATGCTTCCATAGGATCAAGCATGTTGAGATCTGTAATCTATCATATCATAACCTGCATTGACTTCACACAGTTTACTTTGTACAGAGAGAAAAATATGAAGGATTTTAATGAATTATAGATGGTTTTTACATTAAGGTAATGGGGGGAGGAATTTGAAAATTTCTCTATATTCTATAATTTTTTTCAAATGAATTTGACCATTCATTTATCTTGATAGCACAGTAGTAGTTGTCCTCCCTTCTTCTATAGATGAGGGCTTGGAAAATTACTAGGATAGTGTTGGCACTTATTCAGATATGATAAACACTGAACTATTGTTTGGCCTCATTCAGGTACAGTATGTCCTAAAAAGTTCCATTACCATACACAAGGGCATATGTTAATGCTATGTAAAGATTTCTTCCATCATTACCTAGTATTGTTAGCTATCCACCTTTGCCTGCCTGCCCTCCACTAAGCAAAGTGGTGAAGCAGTTTGGTCAGAATGCAAATGATAGGAGAAGTGATATGGCAGATTGTTATGCCACCCTAAACAGGCTTATTTGACTTAGAAGACCATGTATGTTTATTTCAATGGCGAAAGGGGGTAACAGGATTGGGTGTATTGTTATTCAACATGTCCAATCACTCAATTCCCCAACATCCAGTGGCGTAACTAGGAATGCGAACATTTGACATTTCAGACCCCAGAGTATAATGATCGGTGACCCAGGGGAGGATAGAAACATAATAAACAATGTTGCTTACCTGTTCCTCGCTCCGGTCCACTTCCTGCTACTTTGGCCTTCTTCAGTGTTGGACCAGACCGGCATCACGTGAACCGGGCCGGCGTCACGACGCATAATGACGTCTTGTGACATCTAGGACGTCACCAAACAGGCCTGAAACCAGCCGAAGTGTAGGAGAGGTAAGTACATTGTTTGTTTTTTATGTTCCCTCATCTCCCCTGGGCCTCCGATTATTAGTATTATTAGTATAATGATAGCAGTGATTGTGGGGTTCGGTACATGGCCTTACCTACTGATCCCCAATCCTGCTCACAGCCGTCCCCGCAGAATGGGAAGCACAACCGGCCGTGAGCAGGACCTCGGGTATCGGTAAGTATATAGGGCCCGTTACCTGCTGTGGTTACTTCAGCAGGTAACCGTCTATTAAAAAAAAAAAAAAAGCATCGGGGGGCCCACTGGGACCCGTAATGTCCGGGGCCCTGTGGCAGCTGCTACCGCTGCTATCCTGGTAGTTACGCCCCTGCCAACATCTTAAGGGCAGTTTAACCTATGCATATGACCAGTTGGAGTTCTAAACACAACCTAAAAACATCTGTGCCTAAATTATTTCCAGTAACAAAAAAATAAACACAAATCAAACAACAAAGTAACTTTCCTGCGCATTACTGGAATACACCCAACTCATTTCCGTAGTAGGTGCTTATTACATTCCCCGGGCTGTAATTAGCATTAATTATTAATTGTGACCCCAAAATGCTTTTGTGTCCCGTCAGCTGCTGTGCAAACACATTCTTCATCTACATTTCCATCCTAGCTCCTTTAGTCAGCTTGAGCATATTTTGCAAGTATTTTAAGTTTTAACTTAAAGGGGTTGTCCGGGATAAATAGAAATTCCTACACTAATCTAAACACCCTCCCCCCGCCTACTTTCTAAATTAAATATTTCAGCAAACATGTATAGTTACCCACATTTTCTGATTATCCAATGGTGATCTATTTCCCCCTTTCCGGAAACGAAACGTCATCAATACTCCCCCCCCCCCCTCATACTTACGTGTCTTCCTTCCAGACTTCCTTCTGCAGGGAATGGCTCCTCCTCCTTCTGTGATGTCTGCCTGCGCATGCGCAAAAGAGCCGGAGTCCTGGCTTTGCGCAGTAGCCGACACTCCAACTCTATTGCACAAGCGTGGGAGCCCAAAGGAGCCGCCCACGCTTGCGCAGTACAGATGGAATGAAGACTACAGCACAGTGCCATGTCTGCTGCGCAGGTGCTGGCTCAGTCAAAGAAGAGGAAGAGCCGTTCCCTGTAGAAGGATGTCTGGACAGGAATAAGACAGGTAAGAATAATGGGTTAGGGGGGTGGGCTGAGTTAGTTGAGAAGGGCTAATGCATTGCATTAGCTAAGGCAGCAGGAACCTACACCATGGAAACAAATGCAGAAGCTGTCAGGTGCTTCCAGAGAAACCCAGAAATCACTCTAAAGGTATTTGGGCGCACTTATTTACCCATTAATAGCACTAACAGACCTTTTTAAAAAAAAAAAAAAAGATTTTTTTGCCCAGAAAACCCCTTTAAGGCAAGTTCCACATGGCAAATTTCAGGGTTCAAGGATGAATTTGCATGTTTGTCTGAAGATGAAATATGCTTAAATGTGTTGTTCAGAATGAGAAAGGAAGAATTTATTAGAAGTAGTCCTTCTCTTGTTCACTCTGTCTGGTTTTGCAGCTCCTTCTCACTTTAGTGAACAGGACTGTGCTGCAATACCAGGCACAGCCTTTGTAAAAGAGGCGCTGTTTTTGAAAAGGAAAAAAAAAAAAGAAAAAAAAAGCTCACCTTCATATGTACAGTGAATACATAACTATGAGCTTGCTGTATTCCTTCAGATCAGCCATTATCCAAAGGGGGCAATATTTTTTGGCATAACAGCTCATTGGACAAAGTCTGAGCTATGCTATCCTTGTAAAAATACAAATTCATTTTAATTTAATAGAATCAGATGTATAATGGCATATAAGCCTACATTCACAAGACTATGGTACAAAAAGTCTGTGAAAAATGGACATTTTTCAGGGCTGTTTTGCACCCGAGGGCCTGTTTTCATGGATCCCTCACACATTTCAGCATATTAATAGGACATGACTTAATTTTTGATGGTCTGTTAAAATGAACCATCAACAAATCAGTTATGTGAATAGCCCCTATTCACATAGAGTGAATTTAATACAGCCTTCTGATGGCCATTAAAAACAGCCAGTTATCACTGTTGTGTGAATGTAAGTTTACTCAGACAGTCAGGTTTACTTTTGTTATCTAGTCAGAATCAGCAGATGAAATATCCTCTTTCCGGAAATTTTCGAGATAAATAATACCAAAAAGTTCTGAAGTATTATAATATCAAAAAAAACATTAAAAAGAAATTCCTCTTTTATTTCTCCCACATCTCTCTCATCTTATTAGGACATTTTAAGGGCACTATTGCATTAATAAATTTTGAAGGAACATATAGATATCCTAAAATAATGGTAACCAATCCTAATCCCAATCTCTATTTGTAGAATATTTTCCAAACAGAAATAATAATAATAATTTAGGTAAAGGTGGGTGAATATTTATCCTGTTACCATTCAAGTCTCTGTTCTGATGGGAAATAGTTGCATCTATTCTGTGCTGTTATTTCAATATCTAAATTTTAAGTACAGATTTGGTTGCTGTTAGAATACACTTACTACTAAGATATATTTGTTATTCCCATGTATCAGTCTGATAACACACTAAGCACTATGGCTTTAAGTGGTCAATACCAATAAAAATGATAACCATGCATCCCTGTATTACTTCATATAAGCAAATTATTTTACTGTAACCTAAACTGTATTTTCCAACTATTCCACTTGGAGCCTAATACAAGGATGTGGTCAGACTTAGTAACTGACAGCTATACAAAGGAGCATCTGCTTAAAGGGATCTAGTCATTTAACTGGACTAGTAACAAAACAATGATATTCTGAGTTCCAGGCTCCTGAGAAATCTTCAGAGGATCAATACCTATCGGTCTGTGACTGATCATTAATATCATCGGCTTACTCTTTCATCCTACCTGTAAGTCCCAGCTTTACTATCCAAACATGACATCATTTGCTCTTTAAACTTGACAATCCAACCACTCTGTAACCTGCACAAATCGACTGCAGGTGCTATGTCATCTGTAAATATTTGAGGCATGTTGTCCCAGACAGCACCGACTGCCATAAAAGTGTTTGGCAAATAACAGCTGTCACTGACAGACATCTGCTGTTTAAACAACTGCAAGCCAGTGACATAGGATAAGAGCTTGAAAACTAAGGCGGCCTTCTATTGATCAGCACAGTATGCAAAGATTAAAGGTACTAGATATACCTTTTGTATATCCAGATCCAAGTCATTTTTACAATATTTGTATTTTGCATAGTGACATAGATTGATAGCCCATCCATTTCAACCTTTGTCAGACCTGGCTATTTGATCCAAGCCAATGCAAACCATCAGGGTGGGTTGCTAGTGGGAAGTTCTTCCTGGCATTCTAAAGCATGGTAATTCCATAGTTCTTTCCTTTGTAAGCTACAATTCCTTTAGTCATAAGATTAATGTCTAATTGCTTTTGTCATTACTATCTCTTAGGATAGGGGATGCCAAACATTTTAATGTGATTAATTATTTCTTATATTTATGATAAAAACTCTTTTCCTCCACTTCCAAATGAATTCCAAATCCACATCCCCATTGTTTCAGCTCTTTATATTGACCTAATATGCATTTATAAGTATAAATAAGACAATCTCTAAGGGGTCAACTTTTCGAGCTGAAGAAGTCCAATTTTCCCATTCTCCATTTTGTTTCATTAATTATTTCTATATAGGAAATGAGGACCTCATTCAGAGTGCTGCACTTTACTTGTGTTTAATTATCTGTATGCTGGATGGATGGAACATCCACCCCAAAGGTTCTTCTGAATTGAACTTCAAGAATTGTAAGCGCTCCATGATGCATGTAGGATCCTTTCAGTAGAATCCTAGATCATCCAAGATACAGATACAGACAGTTAAAGAGGACTTTTCACCACCCCCCATCAAATCAAGTTCTTAGCATTTGTTAATAGGCACTGTTCCACTGATTTCAGTGCAGTTGGAATTTTTTCTCTAGCCTCCACCATTCCCAAGTAACAATGACAGTTAGTTTCTATACCTGATGTACTATTTAAGCTCTGTAATATCAGGTGGGTGGTGTCAGGCAGAGGATGTGATTCAGAGCTCCAATCAGAGGCAGCCAGTGTCAGTGCTCAGAATTACACCCCTTGTCTGCTCCTGCCTGACACCGTCCTCCTGACAGTACAGAGCCTAAATAGCATATAAGGCACCAAAACTGACAGCACTGATTGCTCAGGAATGATGGGGACTAGATAAAAAAATCTAACTGTGCCAGAATCAGTGGAGCTTATTAAAAGCTGGACCTTAAAAAAGCTGGACTTGCTGAATTTGATGAAAGGTCCTCTTTAAACATAGTTACAATATTACTGTCTAAAATGAAGTCTAGTTAACAATTCAAACCCTGCTTACCATATGCTATGTATAATAATAGTGTCTTATTATGCTGTAATGAGGTCGGGCCCCTCAACCTGCTGGTTGACTGCTACCTCTGCAACACCTGTAGCTAAACCTGTTTTTACTGTTGCATCATCTTGTAAAAATTTTATAAACAAAAAAGGTATATTTTCATTGATTGCTTCCATTATACCCATAATTTACTATTTTTTTTTCTCTATCTAGTAAAAAGAACTCTAGCATGACATTCCTTGAAGAAACTGGCACAAGTGCAGCCCTTTGATGAAGAAAGCTGCCAACATTGTTTAAACTAAGCTATAAAATACAACAAACCAGATTAAACCAAATAACACCTGCAACATGTTCACCTGCAAAGTCTTGCCAAATATCTGTATGAGCTTAGTAGACAGTAGAGTTACAACAACAGCATTGCTATTACAACACTGCAATGTGGAAGGTTTTGTGATGTGTGTGGCCTGTCCACAAAGTGATCATTGATACATTATATTTGTCCAGTTCAGAGTTGGCCATATACTTCAGTTAGTTATTGGTTGTTAGCTATTCTTCCAAACCATTCAAGACTCATACACTTGCCTGGCTGGCTAAACTGAATGTGCTATCAGTGGGGAGAGGGGGTATGTAGCTGCCAGACAGTTTTGGCAGAGGTTTATCTCCAGTGAGAACAAAATGATTGGGCATGTTGAAATTTAACGTTCCCAACATACGCTGCCGGCGAGTGGGGGAAGGAGTCAGAAGATAATCATAAACATTGGATGGGCAGCCAGAATCAGTGGAGCTTATTAAATTAAATTAAATTATTAAATCGGGAAGTCTGGCCAACATTCATCTAACATCAATGGCCACTAGTAGACTCTGTTATTTTACCTATGAGATTACCCATTACAGTAGAATGTAATATAGCTTTATGTGAAATGCAGTTCATACAATAATAAAATGATTATAAGAAATCTAATGCTATAACTTTTTATTCAATAACCTAGCATATCTGGAAATTCAACCAGTTTTACAGCCTAAATGCCAGTTTTCCTTTTCTTTGCTAAGCTTTGTTGTATTCAAATTACAGTACTTCTTTGCCCCGCTTAATCCACTTTCACATGGCCAGTGTTTGGTCAGTATTTTATGTCAGTATTTGTAAGCCAAAAACAGGAGTGGGTCCAAAACACAGAAGAGGTACAAATATTTCCATGATTCGTTTGGGCTTACAAATACTTAAGCAAAATACCAATCAAATATTAACCTTGTAAAAGTAATTTTGGAATGAGGAAACATCTTTAAACCACTGTGATCATTGTTCAATTTACAATTACCTGTGTTTTTTATTTCAGTTGCTTGCATGCTTTACATACTATTCACCAGTGGCCAGACATTATACCATGTGGAGGGGCCACTGTGGGACATTATACTGTGTAGAGGGCTGCTTTGGGACATTATAATGTGTGCAGGGGCCGCTATGCCTCATTATACTGTGCACTATAGGACATTATTCTTAAAGAGGGGTCTGTGGCAGGTAGTAGCCTAAAGTCACTAGCACTTACTATATGGGAGCCTGTAAAGGGAGCATTTACTGCATGGGGGCCAATAAAGGGTCAGTATACAGTCATGGCCAAAAGTTTTGAGAATGATACAAATATTAATTTTTACAAAGTCTACTGCTTCAGTTTTTCTAATGGCAATTTGCATATACTCCAGAATGTTATAAAGAGTGATCAGCTTAACAGCAATTACTTGCAAAGTCAATATTTGCCTAGAAAATGAACTTTATCCCCACACATTTCAACATCATTGCAGCCCTGCCTTAAAAGGACCACCTAACATCGTTTCAGTGATTGCTCCATTAACACAGGTGTGGGTGTTGATGAGGACAGGGCTGGAGATCAATCTGTCATGATTAAGTAAGAATGACACCACTGGACACTTTAAAAGGAGGCTGGTGCTTGCCATCATTGTTTCTCTTCTGTTAACCATGGTTATCTCTAAAGAAACACGTGCAGTCATCATTGCACTGCACAAAAATGGCCTAACTGGGAAGAGTATTGCAGCTAGAAAGATTGCACCTCAGTCAACAATCTATCGCATCATCAAGAACTTCAAGGAGAGAGGTTCCATTGGTGCCAAAAAGGCTCCAGGGCGCCCAAGAAAGACCAGCAAGCGGCAGGACCGTCTCTTAAAAGTGTTTCAGCTGCGGGATTGGGCTACCAGCAGTGCAGAGCTTGCTGAGGAATGGCAGCAGGCAGGTGTGAGTGCATCTGCACGCACTGTGAGACGGAGACTCTTGGAGCAAGGCCTGGTCTCAAGGAGGGCAGCAAAGAAGCCACTTCTCTCCAGAAAAAACATCAGGGACAGACTGATATTCTGCAAAAGGTACAGGGAGTGGACTGCTGAGGACTGGGGTAAAGTCATTTTCTCTGATGAATCCCCTTTTCGATTGTTTGGAACATCTGGAAAACAGCTTATTCGGAGAAGAAGAGGTGAGCGCTACCACCAGTCTTGTCTCATGCCAACTGTAAAGCATCCTGAAACCATTCATGTGTGGGGTTGCTTCTCAGCCAAGGGATTCGGCTCTCTCACAGTCTTGCCTAAAAACACAGCCATGAATAAAGAATGGTACCAGAATGTCCTCCAAGAGCAACTTCTCCCAACCGTCCAAGAGCAGTTTGGTGCTCAACAATGCCTTTTCCAGCATGATGGAGCACCTTGCCATAAAGCAAAGGTGATAACTAAATGGCTCAGGGAACAAAACATAGAGATTTTGGGTCCATGGCCTGGAAACTCCCCAGATCTTAATCCCATTGAGAACTTGTGGTCAATCATCAAGAGACGGATGGACAAACAAAAACCAACAAATTCAGACAAAATTAAAGCATTGATTCTGCAAGAATGGACTGCTATCAGTCAGGATTTGGTCCAGAAGTTGATTGAGAGCATGCCAGGGAGAATTGCAGAGGTCCTGAAGAAGAAGGGTCAACACTGCAAATATTGACTTGCTGCATTAACTCATTCTAACTGTCAATATAAGCTTCTGTTACTCATAATATGAATGCAATTATATTTCTGTATGTGATAAAAACATCTGACAAACACACATAAAAACCAGAGGGCAGCAGATCATGTGAAAATAGAATATTTGTGTCATTCTCAAAACTTTTGGCCATGACTGTACTGTGTGGTGGGCCAGTAAAAGGGGCATTTACTGTGTGGAGGCCAGTAAAGGAGGCAGTAAAGTGTATGTGGGCAAATAAGGAGGAGGGGTACAGTGTGGGTAAGGGGGGCTTTATACTATGTGGGGCCAAAAAAGGGGAGGTTATATCATCTGGGACCACTAAAGAGAGCATTATACCATATGGTGGCCAGTAAAGGGAGCATTATATCATGTGGGAGTCAGTAAATTGGGCGCTATACTATGTGGGTGCCAGTAAAGGGGGTGTTATACCATGTGTGTGAGGGGGGAACCCAGTCAAAAGTTTGCTATGGGGCCCAGCCTTTGCTAGTTACACCCCTGCTATTCATATATATTAAATATTTCAATGTTAAAGTATTTTCAGACCATACATATTGTACAAATAAAAAAGTGCATATTTGGGATAGGGAAATATTTTTCTTTGCATGCTAAATGTCCATTGACTCCAGATTGTGTCCAGCAGAGCTACTTCTTGAAGATGTTGTAAAGATTTACTGATGCGTCTGGACCAGCATTTCGTGATCCTGTACTTTAACAACCTGGTATGATTAACATAATACATAGCCTATACCGTTATTCACCTTTACAGTTTCTTGAGATGTACACAATAAATACATCTTATTCTGATGATCTAGTATCCCTATAGGGGAGATTCTGACGCTCATAGAAAGCACTGTATGATAAATTAGACCGTCTGTGCCAGAAGTATAATTTAAAGCTCCCAAACCACAATCCAAAATCTGTAAGAGAGTGCCAAACTACTGTATCATCCATCATGTAAACTACTGCTGTCCTTATATGGGGCAAAGGGAACTTTTGTCCTCCTTCCCTAGGATCTTGGGCCTAGGTGCACCCACTATAATTATACATCTTTGGTCTGAGAGCAGATTCAAGAACTTTGTCCTCACAAATCTTACAGTGAGTAATCGCCAATGAATGCTCCTTCCTCCTCAATATTCTTCTAATATTTATACTGATTTTTATAAGAAAGTCATATCTAGTGATGACAACATTGCGTTACTCCTAAATTCTCATGCTATTCAACAGAAGAGCTAATCTACTAGAAATTATTGAAAAGGTTACTGCTGCCTATAATAGAGATGTCTCAGAACACACAGTGCATTGTAGCTTGCCACACAACTGGTCAGCATGTCCTTATTGACTACCACTGCAATCATCTACAGTGAGTACCTAAACATTAGGACTGGAGCATGGGTAGAGCAATGGAAAAGGATGGCCTGGTGGGAAGTTCTAGATCAGGGGTCAGCAACCTTCGGCACTCCAGCTGCTGTAAGATTACAACTCCCAACATGCTCCATTCACTTCCATGGGAGTTCCAAGAACAGCAGAGAAAGTATGCATGCTGGGAGTTGTAGTTTTACAACAGCTGGAGTGCCGAAGGTTGCCTACCTCTGTTCTGGAAAAAATTCTTGGAGTTCCCACCTTGCAATTTACAGGTCTTAAACGTTTGTTAATAAAGTATATTAAAACATTTATTAATAACACAAATTCTGCCAGAAAATCAAAAGTTGTCAAGTTTAGATATGATTTAATGTCATTTGAAGTTAATGAAACCAAAAACTAGAGAGTACTCACCCTATACTGCCAACCGACAGTTCTGCCTATCTGCACCTACAACCATTTTCTCTGCAAGGTACCTAAACTATAGCCATTATATAAGTGAGCATAAAGGCTCCCTGGTCACATAAGTGGAAATCAGTAATAAAAATGACTCCTAATTAATATAAACCTAGTACCAACTTAGGCCCATTAGGCTTGAGACACTTGAGACATTTGACTTTACTTTGATTCCATCAGTTTGTATTATGGGTAATTGGGTTATGAGTTTTTAGTATAATGTGCAAACCTAAATTAATTTGCTATTACCAATCACATACTGTTTGAGCTAAAAAACAAAAAATAACCTAAAACCTGAGATAATGATCTCAACGGTTAACGAAAGGTCAAATATGCTGCGTTGACAAGTAGAATTTATTTTAGTAAAGAAGTCATGAAAACTGTATTTGCATTGGAAGAAAATCTTGTTTATCCACTTAGCTGGGAAAATAGATGTAATAAGAAAAGTTCTTGAAAAGTATTCTTTATGGAGAATTGTGAATTGTGGCTAAATGTTAGCAGGGAATACACAAACAGGTGTGAGAGTCTTGGGGAATGACAACTGTGCACCTATTTTATCAAATCAGTTCATTGCAATATGAATAAGGCCTTATTCACACATCTATGGCCATTTTGTGCATGCAAAAACACAGACCATTTACACCAGGTTCAGACCAGTGTGCTGAGAAGTAAAGTGGCTGCTGCAAAGAAATCTCCTACAGAAAATGGTAAATTTCAGGGCATTCAGGGGTTTTTGGAATGTTTGTTAAATATAGATAACAACATGTAAAAATAAAAAAAAAACATCAATAATTCTTTAAAAATAAGTTTAACATAAAACTTGATGAAAAAAATAGGTAATTTTTCTGGCTACACATTCCCTTTAAGCTTTTTATCAAATAAATGAGATTCATGACTTAGTTATGGTTTACAATTAACTTTTAACCTTCTATGTTGATGAACTGATCAATGCTTTTTAGGCACTTCTTAGGAAACAGCCAGGAGGCCTCATTTACATGTTATACAATGTTCATGAATAAGCGCACCTAAGGCATAACTTACTGATAAGCCTGTGATCTGCACCTGTACTACTTGCATGCAATAATATCTATAAACTATTTACTATACTAAGTTGTTCCACCTATCAAAAATGTGATCATGACAGTCTTCTAAAGTGTCAACTGTTTCATGTATAAGAATGTGAAATAGGGAATCCAAACAGATTTTATCAGATGTTCTTTTTAACCCTAAGTATCAATTTCCTAGCAGACTATATCATTTTTCTTCCTACAGGTAATCTTGATCAGTGTTCAGTTATGTCTGCAATATCCCTGCATGTCCCCTTTAAGGCTATGTTCACCTTTGTAACCATTTTTTAATGACTGCAGGATCAGAATACACATAGGACTACATAGTAACTGTAGAAAAAAAATACAATTTCTTTTAATGAAGACTATCTACATTAAAATGTCAAATATCAATCAGTTGCAGAGGTGGACATAGCACTTAAAGGGGTTGTTCATGATTAAATATTGATCCTTAAGATTGATCATCAATATGAGATTGGTGAGGATCCGACACCTGGCACCCCCACTGATCTCATATTGATGACCTAGGCTAAAGATAAGCCATGAATACGTGGACAACCCCTAGTAAGATCTCACAATAACTTTCCAAAGAGTGGCCCCTCTTTTGCAAGGGGCCTCATTTGTTCTGTTACTACCTATGTAGTCCTGGTTGTTTAAGCTACTGTGATATCACAAAATGCATTTTTTGTTAGGTGAGCTGCAACTACACATGCAGTGTTACACCACCTGTGTATACACCACAACAGTATAAACAGTGTGTCACAAGAAGAATGTGTCAGATAAATAGCTCTTGGCTACTGTAACTTCACAATTGTGTATGTCACATAAGCTGCTGTGACATCACAAGTGAATTTAATTAACTGTGGCATCACAGGGAAAATTCACTTAGTGTACTGCGACATCATAAGGGTGTTTCAGTTGTGAGAGCTGCTGTGAGTGACATCACTAGTGGACTTCAGTCAATAAAAGCTGTCACCTTTTGCGATCACAGGTGAATTAATAGATAAACAACAGTGACATTGTAGGTGGGTTTCAGTCAGCTGAGCTGCTGTGACATCACATCACAGGTAGTACTCATTCAAATCCATGTCACAAACCTCACCCCTTTATACATAAGGCATGCCCCCTATTTGTACAAGTTGTAAAGTAGTGGTTAAATTTGTTCTCACTTAGTCTAAGGCCACATGAAGCAGAAATGTAGTGTTTTGGTTTTTGGGAAATGCTGCAGAAAAACACAGTATCGGCAAAGTTAATGAGATTTTCTTAAATCTTATCCACACAATGCAGCAAAAAACCCTGCACAAACTCTACATTTTCAAAAATGCGTGTTTTTGAAAAACGAAGCATGTTTTTTTCACCTGCGGAAACTGTGCGTTTTTCTATAGACTTATATGAGTGGAAAAGGGAAAAATGAAAAACAAGCATTTTTGCCGCTTTTGTTCCGGCTGCGTTTTGGCTGTATTTATTCCTGCAGCCGTTTTTAGCTGTGTCTCTGAAATATGTGGTCTTAGCCTAAAATACTTGATCAATATGGCATACAGCAGGTTTCTGACACGTTTTGCTTAGTAAATCTCCCCTACATAGAAGGTGTGGTCTCACTGTGTACGTCATTCTCCCAGACTTTGCAGACCAAATGTTGACAAGTATGCAAATTATCACTTAAAATTAAACGTGTCTCTTTACTGCTGTTACATGTGGGCCCACTGCTGGTGGTGTCTGCCCTGTCATTGCAGTGCTGAATTTATCAGTGCAGGAGTGCTGGGGTTGTCCCTTGGCACAATGTACTGCAACATCCTGAATGGTTACAGAGGTGCAGCTCAAAGCTCTTGGGTACCAGCGTAACTAGGTCCCCCAACTACCATATACCATTTCTAATGCCCTTGTCTTCTTACGTGGTCATTGGGCCTTTGAGTCTATAACTAGACTTCTGTGAGTTGTGGCTGGTTTTGAAAGGACTGCAAATAATCCTACTGTGTTATTATAGTGCAAGTTGCTCTGCTAAACCTGTACGTAAAAGAAATTTACTCAACTATACTACATAAAGTATATTTACTACATTCAGTTATATAAAACTTAGTATCCAGAAGATGCACTATTTCTCAAATTACAATTGTAATCCATAAAGTCAGAGAAAGTACAATATTCCAAGTCCAGCAATGGCCCAGACCAGGGATATCACAAATGGAACACCCTGTAGCAAAAGAAGATTAATGTTTTGCTCTATCTCGATTCCATTCCCCCTGGGTGCCTCCCCTTACACTGCATGAGGAACTGAAATATTTCACTAGAATTATTCAGAGTAAACATTCCTCTACTTTACTGGTTCAGGCGTCTTTCCCCTATCTTGTGCCTCCTTTTAGGGCAATCCTTCTCAGGAACAACACTTCACAATTAGACCCTCAGTGCTAAAAAAAAATCACCAAAGATGAAGCCACATTCCACACCTGGGTGACAGCAATTTTACTGAGTTATAGTTACAATGTAAAATGGATGAGCTGCAGACTAGACCCAATTACTAGTCTGCGCTCCTCCTGGAATTGTGACCAAATGCTGCATAGTGAAAAACTAAAATACCAGATGCTACAGGGAGGAATTTGCTGAGATTTTACCCAGTGTGCAGAAAGTTTACACTTGAGAAGACAAAAAAGTTTCATTTATCATTAAATTTGTTTGACATGTGCATGTGTTCTTCACATTGTGTATATCAGACATTAACCATAGACTATACTGTGATGGAGGAGGGAATTATATGGTACAAGACCCTAATGCAAACCTGTAATAGTCCTTACCCCCAGGTTTCCAGGGGTGACAACAACCTCTGCACCATATACTGTATATCCTTAAAAATGCACTCAGTGATGTCACTGGTCAGGACTAATGGATAATGGACATAATGATATTCCGGGACAGAGCTAATAAAACATAGTGAAGTCACAGTAAAGGAATAATAAACGCTGTGATGCAAATGGAAATAAAACAGTGATGTCACAGCACATAGGAAATAATTACCATAGTGAATTAACTGTCTAGAAATAGTCACAGTGATGTCATAGTACAGAGATGATGCACACAGAGATGTCATAGAATAATAAATAAACACAACGAAACTACAGAAAAGGATTATAAACAACATGAAGTCATAGATATGATATCACAAAACAAGGATAGTAACACAAGCTAAAGGCTGTGGGCTATAATGACGTCACAATGATAATAAAAATATGATAACAGTAAAGCTAGTCCAATACATATAATAGATGTCAGCCAAATGGTAAGCTGTCTCATCCAACTCCCCCATACACATGTATTTGCATTTGTCCTAAATGGGGAGAAGGAAGAAAGCCACATCAGACATGCCTGGTGTCTTATCACCCCCCCCCCCCCCAATAGGATTGAGATAATCCTTATCTCCTCCAACATCTGTTGGTGGAAAGTCAGGAGACCCTTACACCAGGGGCATGTGCCTAGGTTCCTGAGTTCCAGAAGGGGTGCTACCAAGACACTTTGCCTTGGTCAGAGTATTTAAATACAGGGCTAGGGCAGAAAACTGACCCTTTGCCCCAGGTGCAAGATACCTCCAGCTCTGCCTATACACAACCATTCTCAGACCATACCATCCACTGCACAGAAAACTAAAATATACATTTAGGATTTCCATTCAATAAGGGGTTAACTACATTATAATCTCTAGTAGTAAAAGTGTTTCAAGCAACAGATAATTGAGCCAACTTCACGAGAGATGTGGTGAAGCAACGTCCTGCTGCTTTTTATATGAAAAATCAACATTTCACATGCTTCAGTTTCTTTCTGAACATATTTCAAAATCACAATCCAAAATTTTTAGTTATCCCCAATATTTTTTTTCATTAATTCCAAAAAATTGAGAATGTTTAGCAGATTATTTTAGACACCAACGATGAACATTTATTATTATTTCATACTTCATTCTACAGTTTTCAAGCACAATCATTTTACAACGCATATGCTCACATGTGGCAGATATATCAGTAACTAATAATCCATTTCTAGAGGCGTAACTAGAAGCTCCTGGGCCCTAGTCCAAAATATGTAATGGCACCCCCCACCTACCTCATGCATTTAAAATAGTAGAGTATTTAATGTGGCAGAGGGACCTTTGGGACCACCCTCAGGGTCCAAGGCCCGGTAGCAACTGCTACTGCTGTTCCCCCTATAACTATGCCCCATGTCCATTTTTTACATCAGAATGATATTGTTCCTGTAGCCTGTAGTTGGATTTCTGCAATGAAAATGTCATATATGAGTTTACAATATAAAAGTAGATTCACTTATTTAATACCCGCCCACTCTACACCAATCCAGAGAAGTTTCTTTTCATCCATTATCTCATTTGTGCATATTTTTGATTCCCATGATGTTCGACCAAACTGTATAATGTGGGAAAATATTTGATAGTGTCATTTTCCCTGGATCAGAATTCAACTTGTGTCAAAATGAATCATTACACACATACAAACAGAACGCATAGAATCTGATCAGTCTAGTCTGGTAAAGTAACAAGAAGTTACATCACTGTTGGGGCGCAAGGAAAATTCTTCTGAGCAAAGCTCACATCTTAGTGTACTGTATACAGACAGCCCATTCCTTATCTGCAATAATGATTTTCTGTTGGACCCATCTTCATCTTGGTGCTAAAGAAGCTGGAGATCGAGATACTGTGGGCATAGGGATGCCATAAAGCCAGACCCAAGTTGATCAGGCAACGTAAATCTGATTGTTGCAGTGGCTGTAATCTGGGAAGGATTGTCTCTGACGACACCAAAATCTAACCTATCTAAGCAGAGATTTAGCTGCTACAGTTATTCTGATGAACTACAGATTTAGGTATCACAGTTATGCTTTGTAAGCAGAGTTGGGCACCACAACCATACCATCTTAGTCTCTATTCACATCTCATCTTTGAGGTATATATGTCTTGTCATCATATACCTCTGATGAAAGTCTCCGATTTATGCCACTGTATAGGTATACCTCCATTGTTTAAAAAAAAAAAAATCATGTGGCATATATTTTTTTACTGTGTACTTCTGTATAGGGAAGTACAGAAGACTACACTTTGTTATAACACACAGCGGCTTAGCATATACCAAAAGGACACTCTTTTTGGTATACATGGGGTCAGAGGTGTAACTTGAGGCTCTGAGGCCCCGATGCAATATCTGTAAAGTGGTCCAGTTCTGCCTTGTTCCGTTTAATATGTGGTATATTTTAGGAGGCAGATAGGCCTCTAGGGCCCCCACAGAGTCTGGGGCCTGGTAGCGACGGCCACCTCTGCACCCACTATAACTATGCCCTTGCATGGTGCAGGTGCCAGCATCTTGTGAGCATATGCTTATTTAAACAGAGTCTTACCAAAGATTTTTACACCTTATTTAGAATGTTTTAAAGAAGACCTTTCATGTCCTCATGCATATGTGGTTTTATATACCGCTAGAAAGTATTGAATTCAGCACACTGTTTTACTGTTGTGTTCCCCAGGGCTGGAGATATCGGTGCCGTTAGTTTAGGCACCGATCTCTGCCCACTATCAGAAGGGCATTCCTGACAGTCTAGCTGGGCTGTGAGGAACGCCCCCGACTGTACTCATCCATAGACTGTCAGAGGGGGCATTTCTTACCGCCCAGCGATGATGCTGAGCTGTGAGGAATGCCCTCCCGGTACAAGTCAGGGGGGGGGCATTCCTTACAGCTTAGATAGACTGTCAGGAACGCCCTTCTGACAGTGGGCCGAGATCGGTGTCTAAACTAATGGCACCAATATCTCCAGCCCTGGGACACATAACGGGAAAGGGGTATATAAAACCGCATGTGCATGAGGACATGAAAGGTCCTCTTTAAGTAGAGATTTGTACACTTCTATCTTTCCATATTGTATATCTTGGCCTACAGGGATGGAACAGTTTATGAAGCATATTGGGTTGTAATATGAAAAAGATGCAATAAATGCAGATAAATGCAGACATGTCAACAAATACATTGATTTGATGAAAACCTTTAACAGAGGTTCTAGAGGAGAGAGACTATGAATGATAGGAGGTGACCCAACTGAAAAACACTTTGTAAAGCCAAATGTTAGTGTTTATACAATAAACATATTATTTAGTTATTTCGCTTATTGCACCAACATATTCCGCAATACTTTTTACAGACACACCATAGCAATTTGTACATCGAGGTCCCCTATGTGCGTCCAGATTTCTGAAAAAGTCTCTATGTGGAACAGAACATGACTCTATGGAGAAGTCCCAGATGTAGTAGAATGTAGATGCACTGCATTCTTACACTACATGAATACCAAAATGCATAACAAAATTGAGAAAATAAAGAGTAATAGTCATTGCCTCTCTTTTGATGTTCACCCCCTGACTGTGTGGGTTTAACATGGTTCTCTTGAAAATAAGTCAAGGCTCTGCCAATATCTTGCATACAATGTAATCCTCCCATGACCAGTCCATTCCCACAAGTTTATAATGCAAGAAATGGCCTTTGTATCAGCCTTTATTACTGCTCTACAAAGGCCGAGAACTTTTTGAACCCTCTTTACAAAAAGGATTACATAAACTACATTGTAATAATACTCTTGGCAGTCTTCAATTAAAAGGTGTGCTATTAAAGTACAGAACAGTATCACGTAACCATTCCTGTGATTCAAAGCTATCTTCTTTCTAAAGATCTAAAAACAACTTTCACCGGCTTCGAAAAATACTAATTTTTTTCCAGTTTGCCACGCCCTGAATGCTGTGTTTCTCATGCGGTATGTCATATCTGCTAATGGATGGTTGTCCTTGGAGAGGGGGCAGTGCAGGATCCATGAAGGTTTAGCGACGCTCTGCAGTGCCTTGCTTTCAATAGAAACACTTATTCAGCAGCCTCTACAGCCACGCTGAGAGAAAAAAAAGGCTATTTCTGTGCTAAGTCACAAGCCTGACCCAGCAGATGTAACTCGCTGTAGCCTTGCTGCAGGTCATTAAATAATCTGATATCATCAGATGATAAAGCAGGGAGGGAAGACCGAATTCCCCCAAGAAAACAATGAAAAGAAATGTTTGCAACAAGATGAACGAAGGAAAAGATTTCTAATACCAACAGCTATTTTAGAAGCAAGTCAAGAATAGTCATCATATTCCCCTTTATAATAAAGCCTACCTCTGCTATATTGTCAGTACTACAAAACACCTAGCCGCATGCTATATGCTATGATATCTGTACGTTATTCTAGTGACCAGACACCAGTTTGATACATCCTGTCTGCTTCCTATTTGGTCTTCTGTGCAGCATAGGTTACCACAGCTATTGTGTTACACGTATAGACGACATGGTCACTGATATAGGAAGTCTTTGTCAGCTAGAAGGAGGTCATCAGAACATATGGCAAGGGAAGGGATATTGCAAAGTACTTTTATAAGCTTACAGCAAGGGATATTGATTGAGATTTTATTTAAGAAACAGCACCACTCCTGTCAATGGGCTGTGTCTGGTATTGCAGCTCTTACAGTAGCCAGATGAGTGATCACACGAGGAATGATGTTATGTCACTGATGTAATATAGCATCACTCCGATATACAGAAAATATCCAAATACTCCGTGCAGAATCTCAACAAAGATCTTGTTAGATCAAAATATCGTGTTATTGTCTGATACACCCAGTTTTTCAGAATAGACACGACATTTATCTGAGCATTAAAAATATCCTGTGTGTTTCTTCTTCTGTGCATAGGATCTGACTATATTATTAGCTTGGGACCTCACCCATTCCACGTGCACCTACTGACTTATTTCTACAAACTATGGTTTTCAGCTCATCCACATTCAAACTGCAATACTAAACACAGCCTATACACAAAGGTAGTGCTGTTGTGGGGGAAAAAGCAGAACTTTTTCTAATCTTAGACAATTCCTCCAATAAAAAAAATAAGTGTTTCCTCATATATGACATAGTAGACAAATCACCTCAAAACGTAGTTTGCTTTACAGACTTACCTTACATTCACACGATAGTGAAAATCGGCTGTGTGACAGATGTTTTTTTAATGGCTGTCACACGGCTGTGTTAAACTCACTGTAGGGGAATGGGTGTTATTCAGATGACCGATTGTTTTGACGATTTCTTTTAATGGATTATCAAAAATAGGTTATGTCCTATTTTAGGCTGAGGCCCCACGTTGCGGAAATGCAGATTTTGCTGCAGTTTTTTGAGCCAAAGCCAAGAATGGCTAAAATGGAATGGGAAATATTTAAGAAGTTCTTATACTTCTACCTTCTGCTCAATCCACTCCTGACTTTGGCTCAAAATACTGCAGCAAAATCTGCAACAAAAGAAGCTGCGTTTCTGCAATGTGGGGCCGTAGCCTTAGTCTGTTTTACCGGATTTTTCAATACACTCAAATGCATGAGAGCCCCATAAAAACATCACTGTCGTGTGCAAGAGGCCTTACCCTGATAATCCACTAGCATCACCATTAAATGCTTTCTTAGTAGCAACAATGGAAGGAAAATAAAGGTTTAGATGATGCTCATTGAAGTCAATGGAGGACTATGTGATGCATTATCTTTTCCATTTGTCTACAGTGAGAAATACTTTTTGACTAATAAATCCGAATACAGGACCCCCCCCCCCCCCACTTCCTTTGCATTTCATAGAGTGGGCTCCCTCATTATTAACCTCAGTAATAAATTAAAAAGTAAAACTTTGCCCATGACATAGTAATTATTCATGATGCAGTCAGTGAAGACTTGGTGTTCCCTGTTATTTGCTGCTTCTACATGTTTTCTACATTGCAGCACCAAACAGCTGCTATTTTCATGATAGAAATTCCTCCAGGTCATGAGATGTGTCACCTGTATGTTAATGACCTGCCCCTATATACAGCAGGTGTCAGTTGGCAGGTGCATAAAACCAGATGACTTTCAGAGTGGGAAAAGTAAAAAATATAGTAATTATTTTTATTTAAAAAAAAAAGGACATATGAATGGACACATTGAATTCAATGTATTCTCAAAATGGACTTGTGACAGATGCTGCAAAAAAAGTACCTCACATATTGTTTTCACTGTCATGTGCAAGAGGCCTAAAGCTATATTCACACAACAGTGAATAATGGCTGTGTGACATCCGTTTTTCAATTCAAGTGAATGGGGGCTATTCACATGACCCTTATTTTCACGGTCCGTTGACACAGACCGTCAAAATATAGGTCATATCCGTTTTCATGGCTCCTTCCATACACTGTAATGTATAGGGGATCAGTAAAAATGCTGTCCCTTGGGTGCAAAATGGCCGTGATAAAGAAACATTTCATACCTCAGCTGTCTGAATGTAGCCTTAAACTACATTCACATGACAGTGATAATGGCTGAGAACCTGGGGTTAAGATAATTAATGTAAGAGATAGATAGATAGATAGATAGATAGATAGACAGACAGACAGATAGACAGATTTAAAAAGAAGAAAAAGGCTCTATGGAACAGCTGAAATGTTGCACAAATGGGTGAATCAAGTTTTATTTCCTTTAATTTTTCTACCTGTGGAGTGCTGCCATTTTTTGGATTTTACTTTAGATAGATAAATGATAGATAGATAGATAGATAGATAGATAGATAGATAGACATTTCTCATAGTAACATTGCCTCGGTTTCATATTTTTCATGACATCAGTCTTGATATGACATAATAATACAATGCCCTCTAGATGAATGACTATAGCAGTCTTCTATGCAGATAGCAATTTTAATTTTTCCCTCAGGAAATTTAAGATTGCATTATCTTTGGCAGCTTCCTAACTATTCCCCATGTCTGGAATTTCCTGATGCGTCCTTTCCTAGGACAATGTCTCTTTTGTTCTTTTTACCAAATGAGTAAAATAAAAATTAGATTGTTGTAGCCCTTATTGATAAAAATAAATCCATGCTAATGTGTCCAACTAATGAGTGCAGAACATGAAGATATGTCAGCGTGGATTAAGTCAGGAGAACAATAGAGAACAATACTTTTGTCCTAAGCACGCTCGCTCTCAGTCAGTGCCGGCATTCCCACATAATGCCACTTTACACTTATATGAAATCATCTAAAAAGTACAATAAACTGTGTGAACATTTAAGCGATATAAAAGTGCTGGGATCTCAGCGGATACTGAATTTAAAGTAGATTAAAAGTTACCCTATTTATAAGAAAAAAAAACAGGGACAGGGATAGTGAAATACTTCATAGCATAATGTAGGCAATAAAACAGATGTAGATGGTAAATAGTATTTATATATGATAAAGTAGATACTATAGAAGGGATCAAAGGTCCACCATTGTTTTACCTTAGGAGTCATATAACTCTGAAACCAGAAGTGCAATATGAAGCTCCTTGGTCCCAATGTCTACATGGGGTATATACACAGACTGGCAAAGTGAATGACATTTTAACAAATCTCATCCATACATCGTGGAAAATATCTGCTTGGAAATTGTCCCATGGTGTGGATTTTAAATCAGTAGCAAAGTCAATGTATGTTCTAAAGATTCACTGCAGATTTCACCATTTGCAGCAAACTTGTAAAAAAACTACACATGTTGAACATGCAGATTATGCTGTGTGCAAATTTCGAAAGGATTTTTTCCACTGGAATTTGCATTTTGTGTGAACATACCAACACCAGACACCAGGGCCTGAGTGCAACTGCATCCATTGCACCCCCTATAGTTGGTGTAAATACAGGGGCCATAGAGGTCGCAGTTGCAAAGGACCCAGAAGTCAGGGGGTTCCATAGGTCACCCTCAGCACACTAGGGCTGTCTAGACTTCTTTGATCTTCTTGATGGTTTGCAGTTTGTGCTTTGCACATTTATCATCCCTGCCATCTGCTCCACTGAAGTGAGGGTGTAACATTTATTATGCACAGCCTTCCACTGTCAGAAAGGAGCAAATTAACCCTTAGATGGCAAAAATAGCAAATGTTCAGCAGCATATAGTCAATGAGGGATTCTATGTGAAAAAGCTGCGGCACAAAGGGGGGCAAGATTACTGTGTGGGAGGCACCAACAGAAGGATGGGAAGCTTGGATGCTCAGACATGTTGAGAACAAATCTTCATGGCAGTCTGGTACCAGATAGAGAAGGAAAGGTAAATGTAAATGCTGATTATATGTATGGATATGGCGAGACTGATGGTTGTGAGGGGGAGGGACAATCAAGGTACTAGTCAAACAGGGTGCTACTCTATAAGAGGCGGCTCTGTGGATGGGATACACGGATCAGAATAGATGTATTGAAGTATCCTTTACTGTAGGTTCACACTTGTGCTCAGGTTTCTGTTCTTTGGGTCCACATGGGGTCCCAAAAACGGAAACCCAATCCGCTTACAAAGAGGTTACCATAGACCAGGGGTCGGCAACCTATGGCACGCGTGCCACTCTTGGCACGCGAGGCATATTTCCCTGGCACGGCAGCGGACTCCTCACCCAGCAGTTTCGATCGGACCAAACACGTCCGAAACGAAACTGCTATTATTATACTGCGGGGTCTCTTCAGACCCCGCAGTATAATAAGCGGAGCCCCCGGGAGTTATCAAACATAAAAAACAGTGTTAACTCACCATTCCACGCTCTGCAGCCGCTGTGTACTCTTCAGGCGCTTCTGCCTGAAGTCAGCTGACAGGGCCTCAGGGGTCGCGTCTGCATCTGACGTCATTATGCATAATGACGCGACGTGACCCCTGAGACTCAATGAGCGGTCGCTGACTACAGGCAGAAGCGCCCGAAGATACAGAGCGGCTGTGGAACGTGGAATGGTGAGTAACATTGTTTTTTATGTTTCATCACCTCTCTTTGCCCTCCACTTATTATACTCTGTGGTCTGAAGAGACCCCACAGTATAATAATAGCTAGTGAATGTGCAGGGGCCACTATAGAGCATAATACCGTGTGCAGGGGCCACTATAGAGCATAATACCGTGTGCAGGGGCCACTATGGGACAAATACCGTGTGCAGGGGCCACTATGGGACAAATACCGTGTGCAGAGGCCGCTATGGGACAAATACTGTGTGCAGGGGCAGCTATGGGACAAATACTGTGTGCAGAGGCCGCTATGGGACAAATACCGTGTGAAGAGGCCGCTATGGGACAAATACCGTGTGCAGAGGCCACTATGGGACATAATACCGTGTGCAGGGATTGCTATGGGACATAATACCATGTGCAGGGACCGCTATGGGACAAATACTGTGTGCAGGGACCGCTATGGGACATAATACCGTGTGCAGGGACCGCTATGGGACATAATACCGTGTGCAGGGACCGCTATGGGACATATACCGTGTGCAGGGACCGCTATGGGACATAATACCGTGTGCAGGGACCGCTATGGGACATAATACCGTGTGCAGGGACCGCTATGAGACATATACCGTGTGCAGGGACCGCTATGAGACATAATACCGTGTGCAGGGACCGCTATGGGACATATACCGTGTGCAGAGACCGCTATGGGACATATACCATGTTGCAGGGGCCGCTATGGGACATAATACCGTGTGCAGGGACCGCTATGGGACATATACCGTGTGCAGAGACCGCTATGGGACATATACCATGTTGCAGGGGCCGCTATGGGACATAATACCGTGTGCAGGGACCGCTATGGGACATATACCGTGTGCAGAGACCGCTATGGGACATATACCATGTTGCAGGGGCCGCTATGGGACATAATACCGTGTGCAGGGACCGCTATGGGACATATACCGTGTGCAGAGGCCGCTATGGGACATATACCATGTTGCAGGGGCCGCTATGGGACATATACCGTGTGCAGGGACCACTATGGGACATTATTCTGAATAACGGTGTGTTTTCTATATTAAGGATGTGTTTTTGCACAGAAAACTCAGGCTTTGTTTTTTTTTTTTGTGCAAAAATGCACCAGTTTTACATCGAATGAAAAAGTTCCAAATATAGCTGCATCCAGATACATAGTGTGTTTTCACCATAAGGATGCCGCCATACGGTGCTCCTGGACACATTTACCACTAATTGGCGGCTGCACATGGACTTTCATTGCTTCTAATCAGAAAGTACAGGAGCGTCCCAGGAAATAGCAGTAAACACATGTGTCCTAAAGCATCTGGTGGCAGCACTTCTGTGTTATGGTTTGTGGTATATGACTTTAGTTTAGGGGTCGTCAGACTTACAATTATTGACCGGCACTCCGAGTACCTCATCTTTGATTTTTTTATTAAAATCGGCACTCCGAACAAAAAAGGTTGCCTACCCCTGCTATAGACTATATAGACTATCATGGGGTCCACTGGGTTTCCGCCCATTTTCCGCCCGAAAAATGTGGAGAGAAAAGTCCTGTTTGCAGAACTTTTCTCTCCGCATTTTTCAAGCGGATTTGGGGACAAAATCCCTGAACAGAATCCAAGCGCTGGTGTGAACCCAGCCTAACACACATGGTTCAGAACCACTGCATTAAACAGAGGGAGAGATGCAAAAAGTGAACATGTATCAGTGTTTAGCATTGAAATAATGCCATTATATTCTCTTTATGAAGCCAGGAAATAAACACAGGAGAAAGCTACATTCCTCCATCTTTTTCCTGTTTTGCTCTCCACAGCAAATCATATAAGTGTCACCACTACAGTCTAAAATGTATTTGTATATATAACTTGACACAATTTTGGCACTTGCTGAGCCAAACACAGAGAAGTCTCACAAAGCTTAATACATTGACTTTGTATTTCCTCAGTCCTTTGCATACAGAGCCATGATAAAATATATCCCATTGCAAAACCATGGACAGAAACCAAAATGACAGTAAGGAATTTGATATTTATGATGTTCTATTTTGTGGAAACGCAAAACCAGTGAAAAGAATTTTAAAAAGTGTGTTTACAATAAGATTTTCACATTTCATTTATTTTCCTTTGCTTTAGACTGTAGAAGTGAAATATAGGGCATACTAGAATACAGTTTTGAGTGGAATTCCAAGAGTTAATAGAAATCTGCCACTGGGGCAGGTACATTAAACTAGTATTAAGTTTGTGCTCACTTAGGCCGAGGCCCACACAGCCTCAGTATGTTAAAGCTGAGGTTTTTATTTTATTTGGTCAGTGTTTTACATCAGTGGGCTGAAATTACAGAGCAGGTGCAAATCTCTCCATTATACCTTATTGGTTTGTATTCTCCACTCGTTTTAGCTTACAAATACTAACCAAAATACTGACGTGTGAATAAGGTCCTATGCCTTAAGTTGGTCACATGACTATTATACTCCAAAATAAAAACATGTTAATCAATAAATCTGCATATATTGAGAACATGGTTCAGCCTATTTTACAATCCTGAAGATAATTTGAGACTGAATGAAATAAAGAAAACTGAGGACTTTAACATTTTGCTCAAAAAGTCTCCATGTTAGGTCACACCTACATTTACATTACTCATGCACTCTGATGCAATGGTCATGGCAGCCAGTAAATGTCCATGAACAGCAGATAAGTCTCATTCTTCATAAGTTCATCCTTGTACTTCCGCTTTCCAGCAGACAGGATGTCTGCCAGCAAAATTATACGACTCCAGCAAAAAGTGAATTAATTCTTTTCATTTCCACCAGTGTCTATTTTCATAATATTTCTGTGACAAATATGTTCTGACATATTCCATATGGTTTTGCCTAAACAAGAAATCCATAACCCCAGTGTTTGTTTTGTATATGCATAGATAATATTACTGTAATTTCAGTTTTTGGTTTTTTTTTTGGATTGACCCCATTGATTTAAAGGGAATGTGTGGCCATAATGTTAAACATATTTTTTAAGAATTTTTGGTGATGTTATTTTTTATTTTTCAAATTAATAGCTACATTTTAAACAATCCTAATGGTTGTGCAATTCTAACTTTTGCCACTACGTCTAAACCACTCTGTGACTTCCTGTTTCCTATAGAAGGACCATGGGCCATAGACACAGTGGTCCGAAGCAGACCCTAATCGCTTGTATGGGAGAGTTTTCTAGGCCTGGTCTGTGACCTGGGCAGAGGTCATTATGTACTGTACTCCCCATGATAGCTGTGATCATCAAAGCAAAGAAATCTCCTACAGAAAGTAGGAAGTCTCAACATATTATTTAACTTAGCGGACAGTTTCAGAACTGCAGGATTTTTAGGATTTTTTAAAATATGAATACTAACATGGCAAAAATGTAAAAAGCATCACCAAAAATTATTTAAAAATATGTTTAACATAAAATTTCACACAAAAAAAGTGCGACACATTGCCTTTCAAGCGTTTGTCTTATGAAGTGTTACCCATATTGCTTCTTGGGACATATGAAAATCATTGTGGGGTTCCACGCTTGGGATCCCTTTCTGCAAGCTAGAGTGGAGAGCCACTTAATAAGACTGGGTATATATATACATGAATGCCTGAATGTGTACTAGGCTAGCAGGTATCTTTCGTGATCTCCCCATAAACATGTATAATTGGGTTGGTGGTTCTGAACAGGGAGAGGGGAGAAAGCCACAGACAGACATTTCTGGCAGCAATTTATCTCTTTGAGAACAAAAACATCATGCATGTTAAAATCCAACATTCACAACACTTTTCTCCCCCCCATATCTGCTGTCAGAGGCCCCATACACATTAGATAGTCAGCTGGTCCTGCCAAAATCAATCTATCACCACCCTAACAGTTCTCCCACTCTAACATACTAAGCCCTTCCATGTATTAAATAGACTGAAGCCCCAGGTTGCGAAACGATGCATTTTACAGTACCTGCATAGTATGTGGGATTCTGGCTAATCCATCCACACTTTGCAGAAAACAATCAGCAGAGGAAAATCTGCATTTTCAAAAACGCCACAATTGTTTTTATTACCAATGCTCCAAACTGACAATAGTGAGACATTACAATTCATGCAAATTCATGCAAATTCATTTATTTTGGTACATAAACAAAATTCATCACATTACTAAAAAAGGAAGGAAATAAATAAATTTAGACTATGACTACATGGAGGACAACACTTGATGCTACCCACACAGTGGATTACCAATACTGCAGAGTGATAAGCCAAGCTTAGGTTGAGCCACATGACAGCCATGGCTGGTGCCAACCATAGAAACTTTCTTCAAAGCACATTGGCACAAGAGTGCATGGAAAAAGTGAAGGCCTCTATTATCCTAATTGTTTCTTTAATACTTACTTTATTTATTATGTAAGGAACTGGAGGATGAAAGCAGAGAATAGCCCAAAGAACCAGAGGTATATTATATTATAGCGTTACTAAGAAAGAACATGTTTTAAACATGGATTAAAGATATATTCACACAACAGTGAATAATGGCCGTGTGCCATCCGTTTTTTTGTTTTTTTTTTCTAATGGCATTAAATTCAATTCAAGTGAATGGGGACTAGTCACATGACCATTATTTTGACAGTCCGTTGCAAAGTGTATGGGGGATCAATGAAAATGAGTGCCACTCAGGTCTAAGACGGCCATGAAAAATGGAAGCTGTGGCCCCGCAGATCACTAAAATGAAATGAAGAGGAAATAGCACTAGAAAAGCAATGTGTACCAGTGCCGTCCATGCAACCTAAGTAAGCACGTTCCTTGGAAAGCTTGTTCTTGATCATTGCCCACTACCTTTGCTGTATCAGATCATCGCTACTGAATGGGGATGGATGACTTGTTTATCTCCATACAGTTTGCATTTGGCAGCAGAACATCATGTTTACATGGAGCGATGTGCTGCTACCATCTAGCATATTTTATGTTGTATAAAAGGTGTGATTGCCCAACAAAACATGTATGCTCGCAATCTTTTGTAAATTTATACAGGCCAGTTATCAGTAATGACCTTTCCTAGGAATTGGCTGGATAATAGGGACATGTAAAAGGGCCTTAAGGGAGGGCAAATATCTAATGGCTTCTTATGGTGTGTGAACAGACTTCTTGTTCTTAAACTGTATACAGGCAGAACATTGCTATTAACCCATGGCTTGGCATATTCTGTAGTAAGTTACACATGTATTTGATATTTGAGAAAAGAGCATATTAACATGTTCAGCTTGTTAAACACATGTTGATAGACTCTTTGCAAATGAACGCAGTAAAAGTGCCAGACCGTTATACTGTTATTCTATCTAACTAGTCAGTCACACAAGTGCTTGGCAGATTTCACAGACGGCTTGTTAATATATTTAAGAGAGCCACCCAAACAGATTTCAGCTCAGTTTTCCAAGTTAGTTTTCAAGAGGTGGGCCCTGCATTCACTGGGGGAGCACTTTATTAACTAAGATCTACTTCCAAGAATACATGGGCATTCTTGGCATTCTTTCCCTGCCCTAGTGAAGGGGATATTTATCAGGAGTCAAGCCACAAATGGCTGGGAATCTAGAACCTTCACTTCCCAGAGAAAGTGAAACATTGAGCTGCCCTTTAGGGAATAACAGACTCCCCACACAGAAGACTCTTTAATTCTCGCCCAAAAGAAAAAAAAGAGATAGCCATTGGGCTGAACAGTAAAATACAAAGCCCTGCGGTGCCAAATGACTGTGCAATGCTTTGTGGACTAGTATTTGTGTATCCTGCCTTGGGAAGACCACAATGTGTGCTACTGACAATTAGGAACACTTACCACAAACCATTACAAATTCTATACAAAAATCTACAAGATTACCACTGAACTATAAAATTAAGTCAGCCGTACAAATCTCACCCTTCCCCCCCATACACATGCATGCTCGGCCAAAATGAGAGAGGAAGAAAAGGATCAGACAGTTGAAATCCAGCTGTTCTACCCTTCTTCTCCACCAACACCAGCCATCAGGGAGAGTCTGGTGGACCCCATTCACATTAGAGGGTTGGCCAAAATCACCGAAATCAGCAGGTTCAGCCAATATATATATATATCTAGTGTGAGAATGGGCTTCTTTAGATTTTAAAGGAGCAAGAAATACCATCATAACATTTTTTCCAAGTCACTTGTACCATTGTCCCCTGGAATATTTTATTTTAAAGTATGATATGCATATTTGCCAACATTGGAATGCCAATAGCAATAGCCAAAATTGGTACAAAGAATTTGCCCCAAGACCACCCAGGAGCAAATTTACACTAGGTTCACACTAGTGTCTCGGTTCCGTTGTTTGGGTCTGCATGGGGACCCAAAAGATGGAGAGCCTGTGCGCTAAAAAAGCAGTTACCTTCAGACACCCGCGGACTAAATAAAATATAATGGGGTCCGCCAGTTTTCTGCCTATTTTATACTAAAAATGGAGGAGACAAACGTCCTCCTTGCAGGACTTTTCTATCCAATGATTTTAGGTGGAATCTGCGGCGGAGTCTCCTACAGATGTGAACCTAGCCTTAACCACCAAGAATGCCCACTTTTGGTGGTATTTGCCCATCCCCCAGCCCCGCTGCCCCAACCCATGCCCTCTTTATGGTCCAGTTCCTAGGATTGCCCTATTAAAATTGTGACTGTTGACATATATGGATACTTATTTTATTAATAAATGAAAATTAGCAGTTTACTCAGTTTTGCGATGGGAGTTCATGTGAAATACAAATTGTCATGTTGGCAGAAGATGATGATAAAACTGAACAAACGATAACCTACTTAGCACCTCATTTATCAGGAAGATCTCCCAGCATGAGTATCAGGGCATTGCTTTATTGTGGTAAAGATATCCACTATTCACATTTATTAGTTAGTTCTGGGAATCTCATCCAGTTTTTTTCACCATGATGCACAAACATTACATGATAGGTTTAGACTAGGGCTCCATGGCAACATTTGTTGCACAATTAAAAATCGCATAACAAAAAGTCTCTAATGCAATGTGATGTCGCACAATGTGATTTTGCGGCAATATGCATGCATTTGTGATTGCTTGTTATATAATATACTTTAAAGATTGAAATTAAGTGTATACAGCTTCTCAAATGAATAAAAATACATGCAATAATCTGGACTGTAAGCAAAATTAAGGCAAAGATTATAGAGACGGCAATTGTAGTCGCACACAAGTCATTGTCGCATGCAACACAATTGATGTCTATGGGGGGTGAAGTCGCATGTGACTTTGACAGACAGCATAAAGTCAAGCAAGGTTAGATTTTGTGCGAGCGTCAGAGTTGCAGCATGTCATGATTCGCATGTGACACTATAGAAATGCATTGCATTTTTTGTTGTGCAGCTTTAATGCAGTACAAAATTAAATCACAGAGGAACAAAAACTACACTAGAACTATTCACCGATTTGACAATCAGCTATGACAATTGGAGTTCCTGCCTCCCTGCAAGTTTACTGTCCCATTCTATAATCATGTTTCTCAGTACAGGACAGAAATCCCACAGGGAGGCAGGGACTCCTAGCAACATAGATGATTATGAAACTTCTGGGTAACAAGGTCTGGGTAACATGGTCTGGGTAACAGATCATGATTTACTCTAGGAAATACAGTGGGGAAAAAAAGTATTTAGTCAGCCACCAATTGTGCAAGTTCTCCCACTTAAAAAGATGAGAGAGGCCTGTAATTGTCATCATAGGTAGACCTCAACTATGAGAGACAAAATGAGAAAACAAATCTAGAAAATCACATTGTCTGATATTTTTAAGAATTTATTTGCAAATTATGGTGGAAAATAAGTATTTGGTCACCTACAAACAAGCAAGATTTCTGGCTCTCACAGACCTGTAACTTCTTCTTTAAGAGGCTCCTCTGTCCTCCGCTCATTACCTGTAGTAATGGCACCTGTTTGAAATTGTTATCAGTATAAAAGACACCTGTCCACAACCTCAAACAGTCACACTCCAAACTCCACTATGGTGAAGACCAAAGAGCTGTGGAAGGACACCAGAAACAAAATTGTAGACCTGCACCAGGCTGGGAAGACTGAATCTGCAATAGGCAAGCAGCTTGGTGTGAAGAAATCAACTGTGGGACCAATAATTAGAAAATGGAAGACATACAAGACCAATGATAATCTCCCTCGATCAGGGGCTTCACGCAAGATCTCACCCCGTGGGGTCAAAATGATCACAAGAACGGTGAGCAAAAATCCCAGAACCACATGGGGGAACCTAGTGAATGACCTGCAGAAACACACCGTCAGTAACACACTACGCCACCAGGGACTCAGATCCTGCAGTGCCAGACGTGTCCCCCTGATTAAGCCAGTAAATATCCGGGCTCATCTGAAGTTTGCCAGAGAGCATTTGAATGTTCCAGAAGAGTATTGGGAGAATGTCATATGGTCAGATGAAACCAAAGTAGAACTGTTTGGTAGAAACACAACTTGTCATGTTTGGAGGAGAGTGAATGCTGAGTTGCATCCAAAGAACACCATACCTACTGTGAAGCATGGGGGTTGCAACATCATGCTTTGGGTCTGTTTCTCTGCAAAGGTACCAGGACGACTGATTCGTGTACATGAAAGAATGAATGGGGCCATGTATCGTGAGCTTTTGAGTGCAAACCTCATTCCATCAGCAAGGGCATTGAAGATGAAACGTGATCCCAAGCACACCGCTTTGTAAGAAGCATTTCAAGGTCCTGGAGTGGCCTAGCCAGTCTCCAGATCTCAACCCCATAGAAAACCTTTGGAGGGAGTTGAAAGTCTGTGTTGCCCAGCAACAGCACCAAAACATCACTGCTCTAGAGGAGATCTGCACGGAGGAATGGGCCAACATACCAGCAACAGTGTGTGCCAACCTTGTGAAGACTTACAGAAAACGTTTGACCTCTGTCATTGCCAACAAAGGATATATAACAAAGTATTGAGATGAACTTTTGTTATTGACCAAATACTTATTTTCCACCATAATTTGCAAATAAATTCTTTAAAAATCAGACAATGTGATTTTCTGGATTTGTTTTCTCATTTTGTCTCTCATAGTTGAGGTCTACCTATGATGTCAATTACAGGCCTCTCTCTCTCATCTAGTGGGAGAACTTGCACAATTGGTGGCTGACTAAATACTTTTTTTTCCCACTGTATGGTTGACATACAGTCTGTATTTCATGGACCTAATATATCTGTGAGGAAGGCTGTGTGCCCTTGAAATGTCATATATATATATATATATATATATATATATATATACTGTACAGACCAAAAGTTTGGACACACCTTCTCATTCCAAGAGTTTTCTGTATTTTCATGACTATAAAAATTGTAGATTCACACTGAAGGCATCAAAACTATGAATTAACACATGTGGAATTATATACTTAACAAAAAAGTGTGAAACAACTGAAAATATGTCTTATATTCTAGGTTCTTCAAAGTAGCCACCTTTTGCTTTGATTACTGCTTTGCACACTCTTGGCATTCTCTTGATGAGCTTCAAGAGGTAGTCACCTGAAGTGGTCTTCCAACAGTCTTGAAGGAGTTCCCAGAGATGCTTAGCACTTGTTGGCCCTTTTGCCTTCACTCTACGGTCCAGCTCACCCCAAACCATCTCGATTGGGTTCAGGTCTGGTGACTGTGGAGGCCAGGTCATCTGGCGTAGCACCCCATCACTCTCCTTCTTGGTCAAATAGCCCTTACATAGTCTGGAGGTGTGTTTGGGGTCATTGTCCTGTTGAAAAATAAATGATGGTTCAACTAAACGCAAACCGGATGGAATAGCATGCCGCTGCAAGATGCTGTGGTAACCATGCTGGTTCAGTATTCCTTCAATTTTGAATAAATCCCCAACAGTGTCACCAGCAAAGCACCCCCACACCATCACACCTCCTCCTCCATGCTTCACGGTGGGAACCAGGCATGTAGAGTCCATTTGTTCACCTTTTCTGCGTCGCACAAAGACACGGTGATTGGAACCAAAGATCTCAAATTTGGACTCATCAGACAAAAGCACAGATTTCAACAGGTCTAATGTCCATTCCTTGTGTTCTTTAGCCCAAAAAAGTCTCTTCTGCTTGTTGCCTGTCCTTAGCAGTGGTTTCCTAGCAGCTATTTTACCATGAAGGCCTGCTGCACACAGTCTCCTCTTAACAGTTGTTGTAGAGATGTGTCTGCTGCTAGAACTCTGTGTGGCATTGACCTGGTCTCTAATCTGAGCTGCTGTTAACCTGCGATTTCTGAGGCTGGTGACTCGGATGAACTTATCCTCCGCAGCAGAGGTGACTCTTGGTCTTCCTTTCCTGGGGCGGTCCTCATGTGAGCCAGTTTCTTTGTAGCGTTGATGGTTTTGGCCACTGCACTTGGGGACACTTTCAAAGTTTTCCCAATTTTTTGGACTGACTGACCTTCATTTCTTAAAGTAATGATGCCACTCGTTTTTCTTTACTTAGCTGCTTTTTTCTTGCCATAATACAAATTCTAACACTCCATTCAACTGATGGTCCCAACCCCATTTATAAGGCAAGAAATCCCACTTATTAAACCTGACAGGGCACACCTGTGAAGTGAAAACCATTTCAGGTGACTACCTCTTGAAGCTCATCGAGAGAATGCCAAGAGTGTGCAAAGCAGTAATCAAAGCAAAAGTTGGCTACTTTGAAGAACCTAGAATATAAGACATATTTTCAGTTGTTTCACACTTTTTTGTTAAGTATATAATTCCACATGTGTTAATTCATAGTTTTGATGCCTTCAGTGTGAATCTACAATTTATATAGTCATGAAAATACAGAAAACTCTTGGAATGAGAAGGTGTGTCCAAACTTTTGGTCTGTACTATATACAGATAGAGAGATAATAAGAGAGAGAGAGATCGCAAAGCTCTCCCTGGAAGTATCTATCATGTGGTGGAAGGGCACCAGCCACTAGGATGAAAAATACACTGGACAAAATGTCAACAGTGAACTACTAAATGTTAGTTGTGGATCTCATTAAATGCAATAATGCAATAACACCACAATAGCCAGTAACTCGCATTTTGTGATTTTGGACTAATGGGGCTAGTGGACACTTTATATTGGTGCAGTTCCAACAAGGATTTGGATTTGACTGCATTCAAGTGTCCCAAATCACTGTTGCCCATAGTGGCCAATCACAGCTCAACTTTTACCACATTTCATTCTGTTCATTCCCATCGTTTGATCTATTTACAGAAGAAGAAGTCTCCCCGCTCCTTTCTTCTTCTCGCCTTATTACTTGCATTAGTGACCCTTTCCTCTCACATCTTCTCCAGTCTCTGTCCCTGGCTGTCGCTACTTATCTTACAAAATATTTAACCCCTCTCTTTCTTCTGGAATATATAGTCTATCTGTTAAATATTCTGTTATACCACCACTACTGAAGAAATCCTCCATTAACCCAACCTGTGCTGCTAACTACCTACTGTACCTGTCTCCAATCTCCCTTTTATCTCCAAAATCTTGGTCTATTCTCACTTAATTCGCTATCTTTCCACTAAATGTCTTCCTGACCCCTTACAATCTGGCTTCCGCATTCTGCACGCTACTGAAACAGCACTTACAAAAGTCTCCAATGATCTCCTGACAGCTAAATATAATGGTGACTATACTCTTCTCATTCATCTGGATCTTTCATTTAAAACTCTAGACCACCAACTCCTCCTCGCTAAATTCCACCCTTTACCAACCCATATCCAATTGCTCATACTCTCATATAATCTCCATCTCAAAAACAACTCCAGAATCCGCCCTTTCCTTATCATGCAAACATCAAAAACCCTTATTGTCAACCTAATTCAATCTAGATTTGTCTACTCTAACTCCCTACTAATCTGTCTTCCCCTCACTAAACTCTCCCCTATACAATTGATTCTGAATGCAGCAGCCAGGCTGTAACCCAGTATGACCAGGCACTGTGGATTTGTTCATAAAAGGACACTGGCTGGTGACGGCTCATACAGCTTTATTTATTTGTTTTCTTATAGTAAACCTTTTTCATAAAAAATGGCTGGTCTACTGTATAAGCAATACTACCTCCTATGCTGATCCTGCTACCTCTACCTCATAGATTGTAAGCTCTTGCGACCAGGGTCCTCACTCTTATTGTATGAATTGATTTATTACTCTGTAGGGTCTCATTTTTCTGTACTTGAACCCTACGATTTGTAAAGTGCTGCGGAATATGTTGGTGCTATATAAATAAAATGTATTATTATTATTTACATTATTATTACTGGTTGTTATGGACAACTCCTGCTAGAAACGCTCTCATCCCTTGGCATCTCAGACCGGGCCCTTTCCTGGATCTCCTCATACCTCACCAACTGCACATTCAGCGTCTCCCACTCACACACCACCTCCCCGCCACACCCTCTTTCTGTAGGTGTCCCCCAAAGGCTCCATCCTAGGACCCCTCCTGTTCTCCATCTACACCCTAGGCCTTGGCCAACTCATAGAATCCCATGGTTTCCATTACCATTGCTATGCGGACCACACCCAAATATATCTATCTGGACCAGACATTACCTCCCTGTTGTCCAGAGTCCCAGCATGTCTAGCAGTCGTAGCCTCCTTTCTCTCCTCCCACTTTCTCAAACTCAACATGGAGAAATCTTCACCCTTCCACGCACGACCCCCCACCTGACCCATCTATCAAAATTAATGGAACCACTCTCACCCCAGTCCCACAGGCCCGCTGCCTTGGGATAAAATTAGACTCTGACCTATCCTTCAAGCCGCATATTCAAACCCTCAACACCTCCTGCCGCCTCCAACTCAAGAACATCCATCGAATCTTCTCCTTCCTCACCCCTGAAACTACAAAGATGCTAGTCCACACCCTCATAATCTCCCGCTTAGACTACTGTAACACCCTTCTCTATGGCCTCCCAGCTAACACCCTCACCCCCCCTCCAGTCAACCTTAAACTGTGCTGCTCGCCCTAATACACATCTCCCCCCCCCGTTCTTCATCGGCCACCCCCCTCTGCCAATCCCTTCACTGGCTACCCGTTGCCCAGCGAATAGAGTTCAAACTACTAACGCTGACATACAAAGCCATCAACAACCTGTCCCCTCCATATATCTCCGACCTAATCTCCCGCTACCTGCCCACATGTAACCTCCGATCCTCCAAAGACCTCCTACTCCGCTCTGCTCTTATCCGCTCTTCACACAATCGTCTCCAAGACTTCTCCCGTGCATCCACCATACTCTGGAACTCATTACCAAGACACATAAGACTGTCCCCCAAAATCACAAGCTTCAAGAAGGCCCTGGAGACTCACCTATTCAGGAAGGCCTACAACCTCCAATAACACTACTGTCTCCACACCACCACCTGAACAGCCTTTACCTCCACCTTCTGTCTTTATCCCTCTTCTCTTATAGATTGTAAGCCCTTGCGGCAGTGGCGTAACTAGGAATGGCTGGGCCCCAAGGCGAACATTTGACATGGGGCCCCCCCAAGCCGCCGCCCCCCAACCCCCCCCCCCACAAACCGCATTCCTGCGCACACTATTATGCCCCACAGTGGCCCCTGCACACGGTATTATGTGCCATAGTGGCCCCTGCACACGGTATTATGCCCCATAGTGGCCCCTGCACACGGTATTATGCCCCATAGTGGCCCCTGGACACGGTATTATGCAGCATAGTGGCCCCTGCACACAATATTATGCCCCATAGTGGCCCCTGCACACAGTAGTTTGCCCCATAGTGGCCCCAGCACACAGTAGTTTGCCCCATAGTGGCCCCGTCACACAGTAGTTTGCCCCATAGTGGCCCCTGCACACAGTAGTTTGCCCTATAGTGGCCCCTGCACACAGTAGTTTGCCCCATAGTAGCCCCTGCATACAGTAGTTTGCCCCATAGTGGTCCCTGCACACAGTAGTTTGCCCCATAGTAGCCCCTGCACACAGTAGTTTGCCCCATAGTGGCCCCTGCACACAGTATTATGCCCCATAGTGGACCACCCATGAACGATTATTATACTCTGGGGTCTTTTCAGACCCCAGAGTATAATAATCGGAGACCCAGGGGAGGAGAGAAACATAGAAAACACTGCAACTTACCTCTTCCTCGCTCCGGTGCACTCCCGTGCGCTACTTCGGCCATCTTCAATGTCGGACCGGATCTCGCGCGATCCAGGCCGGCGTCGCGACGCATAATGACGTCGGCCGACGTCTGAGACGTCACCAAACAGGCCCGAAGCCTGCGGAGCGGCAGATAGGTGAGTTCCAGTGGTTTTTATGTTCGCTCACCTCCCCTGGGCCCCCGATCGTTATACTCCGCGGTCTTTTGAGACCCCGGAGTATAACGATGGCAGTGATTGTGGGGTTCACGGTAGCGACTGCCACAGGGCTCCGGGCCCCGTAATGTTCCGGGCCCTGTGGCAGTCACTACCACTGCTACCCCGGTAGTTACGCCCCTGCCTTGCGGGCAGGGCCCTGTATCCCACTGTGCCAGTTGGTCACTGTTACTATTATCTGTTTTGTGTATCTTGTGTACCGTATGTAAACCCTCAAATGTAAAGCACCATGGAATTAATGGTGCTATATAAATAAACAATAATAATAATAATAATTTAATTGTTAGACAGTTTTGGTGACTGAGTCCAATACATGTCTGTCAGAGGCATTGTTATATTGTACATGAATGCACGTATTTTCTTATAATCCACATTATAACATCGATTCTGTGTGATGTTATTACATCATGTCTCATCTAAAACACCTAACTGTCATGAATACAGACCATTACTAGAATAAGAGAAAACAGGACAGGGAGGTGCCACCACTGAAGGCATAAAACTAGGGGTTTAGTTAGATTGAAAAATACAGTTTTTGGATGGAATTAGAAAAATCCCTGCATTTTCTTGTCCACTGTCCTTCCTACCTCCTTTCATAGCTGGGAGTGATCTGCTATTAGCACAGCATACTATGGACTCCTTTTTATGCAATATAATTTATTATTGCAATGTAATTATTTACTTATTGTGCAATATAGAATGTTAATATATAACTGTAAATATCTGTTCACAATGAATCTGAGCTCTTCTCTGGACATTTTCTGCATCTCTGCCATCTCCTGGCAGAATACATAGCCCTGCTGAAGCGAAGATCATTCATACAGAGCAGTTCTCCATTCTGGTTTATATAGATGTTCCTCAGTGGAGGACCTTTCATTGTAATGTCCATAAACCCTAATAGGGCATATGAGCAAGGATGGTCTTCATAGGTGGCCTTTGTGGTCTATAAGGTTTGAAAACAGATGTTTTGGTTACATTACAAATGGAAGCCATGATTTACAGTAAGCACAAACAGAGCCTTAAATTGAAAAATCTGAATATATTGTAAAAAATATAATCTTTGTGCTATAAACTCATGTGTTAGTTTGGATATATGAGCAGAGCAATGCTGGTACAATGGGTACCTCTCCTGCGATGTGAATGACCACACAGAGATGTCTAGAATCATTCTGACAGCCTGTTACAATATATACATAAGGTCAAACAAGCATATCAGCCAAGGCAGATTAAACCACTTGTGATTCTGAGATAATAAATAGTGTGGTCCTGGAACAATCTGACCACATGCTGTTAAGGGAATGCGTCACATGAAGTATTTGATGCTTCCCAGAACCTCAAAGGATTCCAGCAAAGGATACTCTACAACACTAACAAATTGCAGCCACCTTCCAAATCTGAGAGTACAGTTTATTACAGCAGATACTGAAGGCAGAGCAGCAGCTTTCATACATTGTGTTCTATGTGCAATACACAATAACTCTCTTATATCAACAGCATAAATAATTTCATTGTAAGAAGAAATGACCAGAGATAATGAAGTCTCCTCCTTGGTGGTCCATTTAAGTATTTCCCATTTAAAACAATATATTCAACAGGGCTTAGCCAAATGACTGCCAAAACACATATACATGCTTCAGCATTGCTGGTGGGCTTGAGGTTTGAAACATTAATCTTTTTCTAATGCATATTATATGGGTGTTGACATGGGAACCATTACGGTCTGTTCTGTTGGCATGATCCCCACCAGTAGTCATGGTGTGTACAAGATCACAATAAAGTAGTGCTATTGTACTTGTGAGAATTTCACAATGAACATCTAAAACAACTCTATGACACTCCTATGTAGTGTTCCAAGAGAAGTTTTTTCTCTGAGGACTAGGTTGTAAGGAATTTACTTTGCCATGTTCCTGTGCTTCTAGCGCTGCATTTTACTTTATGCATCAAGAAGCAGGACTAGCGGGGATACCATTCAGAACTAAGCCTGTACTTGTTACTACTACATATACTACACTATTACTTGTTACTAAAACCAGGGCCGGCGTTAGGGGGGGGGGCAAACTGGGCAATTGCCCAGGGCCCATCCCCAAAGGGGCCCCCGGGATCCGGAACCTGAGGTGAGTAAAAATAACAAACATTTTTACTCACCTGTCCTTGGCGTCCGACGTCATCTTCTGGCGTCCCGGACATCACCACTGAGGCCAGGCCTCAGCCTTAGAGATCACGTGGGGCATGCTGACAGCGTGCCTCACGTAATCGCTGAGGCCCAATCACAGGCCTCAGCGGTGACGTCCACAAAGCGTGACGTCAGCCGCAGAGAAGAAGAAGCCAGCACCGGCGGGGATAGCGGAGCAGCGCGAGGAGGCCCAGGAGAGGTAAGACAAGGTGAGTATAACTGTTTGTTATTTTACCTTACCTACCCCGGGCCTTCGATTATTATACTCTGGGGTCTGAAGAGACCCCAGAATATAATATAATAATTGCACTGTAGGGCCCCTGTGGAGAATTATACTGGGGGGGCCCTCTGGATAGCATATTATACTGTGTGGGGCCACTGTGGAGTATTATACTGGGAAGGGGCCCTCTGGATAGCATGTTAAATTCTGTGGGGCCTCTGTGGAAAATTATAATGTGGGGGGGGGGGCTCTGGAGATAATGTTATATTATGTGTGGCCACTTTGTAGCATTATGCTCTCCAGAGGGGCCCCCCAGTATAATGCTCCACAGTGACCCCACACAGTATAATATGCTCTCCAGAGGGGCCCCCCAGTATAATGCTCCAAAGTGGCCCCACAGAATATAACATGCTCTCCAGAGCCCCCCCACTTTATAATACTCCATAGAGGCCCCACAGAATATAACATGTTCTCCAGAGGGCCCCCTCCCCAGTATAATGCTCCACAGTGGCCCCACACAGTATAATATGCTCTCCAGAGGGGCCCCCCAGTATATTATACTGTGCGGGGCCACTGTGGAGCATTATACTGGGGGGGGCTCTGGAGAGCATATTATACTGTTTTGGGCCGCTGTGGAGTATTATACTGGGGAAACCTCTCTGGGCAGTATATTATACTGTGTGGAGGCCATTTCTGGAGCATGTTATACTGAGTGGGGTCACTGTGGAGCATTATTCTGGGGGGCCATCAGCAGAGCATATTATATTGCGTGGCGCCATTGTGGGGCATTATTTGGGGGGGACTAATGAGCATTATACTAGGGAGCCCTCTGGGGAGCATACTATACTGCGTGGGGCCTACTGTGGAACATTATACTGGAGGGACGCTCTGGGGAGCATAATATATTGCGTGGGGCCACTGTGGAGCAAAATACTGGAGGGGGCACTGTGGAGCATTATACTAGCGGGCGTCCTCTGGGGAGCATATTATACTATGGGCCACTGTGGAGCTTTATACTGGGGGAAGGGACAGTGCAGGGAGCCTGTTATACTGTGTGGGGCCACTGTGGAGTGTATTATATTGTGTGGGGCTTTTCGGGAGCATATGATACTCTGTGGGGCCATTGTAGAGCATTATACTGGGGGGCATTGTGGGGTGCATATTATACTGTATGGAGCATATTATATTGTGTGGGGCTGCTGGGGAGCATATAGCACTGTCTGGGGCTACTAAATGGTAGTATACTGTGTGGGCCACTGTGGAGTATTATACTGTGTGGAGCCTTACATACCATGTGGGGCCACTATGGAGGGCTCAGGGGAGCATTTTATACTGTGTGGGGTCACTGTGGAGCATTATATACCATGTGGGGAAACTGCAGGGCTCAGGAGAGCATTTTATACTGTGGAGCATTATAATGTGGGGGGGGGGGGGCTCACAATTCCTGCTGGTAGCCCTGTGTGCTATGTCTGCATCACAGCTCCCTCACTATAATCTTGCACATATGTGTAGTGCTCCATAGCCATGTCATTCCCCATACAGTACTGTGCATGAATTGGCCATGGAGTTATTGGGGCCTGCACAGTACAATAGGGGCTGACTATACTGGGAACATACTCAGTAACGCCAGATAGTCAGCACATATGTAAGACTTCAGTGAAGGAGCCGTGGTGTAGGCTATTAGCAGGAAGCTGTTGGGTGGGGCCCCAGAACAAGTTCCTCTGGTGGGCCTAAGGACCTTCAGTCCTACACTGTATAACGGAGAACTATTATATATAAGGATGGGTTACTATATATAATTGGGAAACTTAAGTATGAGGGGGCTATTATAAGGGGGAACTATTATTTATAAGATGAGCTATTATTTATAAGGGGGGAACTATTATATATAAGGCATCCATTATAAGGGGGGAGCTATTATTTATAAGAGGGGAACTTTTTATAAGAGGGGTATAATTGTTAAGTGGGCTTATTTATAAAGTGGGCTATTAGTGATAATGGGGACTATTATTTATAAGGGTAACTATTATTTATGAGGGGGCTATTATTTATAAGGGAGCAGTATTATTTTTACGGAGTGTCTGTTACTGATAAGGGGGGATATTATTGATACAGGGCACTATTTATCATTTATAAGGGCGCTATTACTGATAAAGGTGTAATATTATTTATAAGCAGAGACTATTATTTATAAGGAGGCGGTATAATAACTGATGACTGGGTGCAAAAATCTATTAGGGGGTACAAAGGTGCTCATTTGAATTGTGTGTGGTAAAATGGGGCTTATTACTTTTTTGTTGGCAGAAAGGAGGCGTTATTATAGGGGTTGCCACTGGAAGACGATGGTGTTGTTTGCATATCAGCATTTGGGGCCCCACTTTTAATTTTGCCCAAGGCCCCACTTTGTCTAAAACCGGCCCTGACTAAAACATAGTTAATCCCTGTCTGTTGACTTGACCTGCTACTATGCCCCTTGGAGACTCACATTTCACCAAAGTTCTAGGGGCAACATAGTGGCAAAATCAAAACTAAAGCTGTCGAAAAGAGATGTCACAGGTGAACATTAAAAGGACCTGTACTTGCCTATGCAACATAGTGCTTTCGAGGAGCGTCTTAGTTTGCCTTGGCTTTGGTCTCAACTCTAGATTCCCAGACAAAGCACCTTTTCCTTAATTTGCATATGACTAATACATTGATTTACATGAAAATGGGGTTTCAGTGCTATATAATAGAGGCATATTTGGAAACTGTAGAATCACCTCTATAAGCTACTGTGATTAGTAACCTGTTTACTGCTGACAGTCTTCCTCTAATGCTATTATATCCATGGAGGCAGAAATAAATAGGCACATTTGTGAAAAGACAATCCCACATCATTTTTTGTCTTCGTGGCTCTTGTTATTTATAGATAAATATAATTACATCTAAGAAAACTTTTATAAGGGAAAGATCACAGCTTCTATACAATACAGATATGTGTGCTCGAGACGTTAAATATATTATCTATCAGTTTCTCTGCCAAAAGCTAAATCCAAGTTCTGTAATTGTGTTTACGCTCTCTGTTACTAATAGTGTCATATTTTGGCCACTATGTAACAGCTTGGATCTGATCTGGTATTTTTTTTTATATAATTCCCGTTTAGTAATTATCATTTTCCACTGTACTGGCAGATCGTACTTAGCTGAAAGAAGAATTAGATTCAGCAAAGACTGTCATACATCATTCTTACAGTAATCACAAACATTTTCACATCAATATAAGCAGGAAGCACATTACACATAAACCTTGAATACAGGGGCGTAACTAGGAAAGACTGGGCCTCACAGAAAACTTTTGTCTTGGGCCCCCCACGGCATAGCACCCTCTTTCCTGGCTCACACACAGTATAATGCCCAATTTACACACACAATAAGTGGCCCCCAGACATTATAATGTCCCATAGCGGCCCCTCCACATAGTATAATGTCTCATAGCGGCTCCTTCACGCAGTATAATGTCTCATAACGGCCCCTCCACACAGTATAATGTCTCATTGTGGCCCCTCCACACAGTATTATGTCCCACAGTGGCCGCTCCACTCAGTATAATGGCCCACAGTGGCCCCTCCACACAGTATTATGTCCCATAGTGGCCTCTTCACACAGCATTATGTCCCACAGTGGCCGCTCCACTCAGAATAATGGCCCACAGTGGCCCCTCCACACAGTATTATGTCCCATAGTGGCCTCTCCACACAGTATTATGTCCCACAGTGGCCCCTGCACACAGTATTATGTCACATAGTGGCCCCTCCACACAGTATTATGCCCCATAGTGGACCACCTACGAACTATTATTATACTCTGGGGTCTGAAAAGACCCCAGAGTATATTGATTGGAGACCCAGGGGAGGTGGCAAACCTCTCCTGGGCTCCGGCGCACTCCCTGCTGCTTTTCGCCCTCTTCAATGTTGGCACAGACGTTGGTTGCGCCAGCGTCATTATGTGTTGAGACACTGGCCTGGCCCATGTGACATCTGTGACATCACTAAAGAGGTCTGAAGACTGCAGGGAGTCACGCGGGAGCGCAGGAGAGGTGAGTAACACTGGTCTGAAGATACCCCAATGTATAATGATAGCAGTATTTGTTGGGGTTCACTCAACAAATACTCTTGCCGCTGGCCCGCATCCTTACTTACTGATCCCCGCTCCTGCTCACAGCCACCTCCACTTCCACTTCTGCCCTCCAGGGGGCCCCAGCGACGTGATATTGGACACAGAAGGGGAAGCGAAGGCAGCCGTGAGCAGGAGTGGGGATCAGTAAGTAAATAGGGCCCGTTACCTACTGGGGTTAAAAAAAAAAAAACATTGGGGGCCCTCTGGGCCCCCTAAGGTTCTGGGCCATGTGGCAGATGCTATGACTGCTACTGTAGTACTTACGCCACGGCTTGAATATAATAATATAGGTAACATAGAGGAGAGACCAGAAATCCAATATGTGCTTTGAAGTGGTTTCCTATGATTTTTGTTGTGCTGCACTGGAGTCTGATCAGTAACTTAAAGAGGGCCTTTCACCAGCTCATTAAAACCTTCAATAAACGCCGCTCCACTGATTCAGACACAGTTACAATTTTTTTCTCTAGCCTTCCACTACTGACAGTACAGAGCATAACTGTGCTTAAACTAACAGCATTGATTGCTCAGGAATGATGGGGGCTGGAGAAAAAAATTCACCTGTGCCAGAATCTGTGGAGCAGCAGCTATTCAAGGATGCAAGAAGGTAGTTGTGAAAGGTACTCTTTAAAGCACACTTATAGTTTCCATGTATGTGTAGATGAGGAATAACACTATTCCTGCCATTAGCCTCCATGCACATGGGGTAATCCAGACCAGAAAATTTACTTGTATCATAATTGTACTTGTATCATAGTGATCTGTGATGCTGGGAGTCCCTACCTCCTCATAGCTCTACTGTCCACACTAAATACAATATGAGACAGCAGAGCCGTAGGGAGGCAGGGACTCCTAGCATAAATCGTGACTAGGTTTGGACCAGAAAAGCTTGCTGATATAGTTAACAGATTTTATGGTCCGTATTGCCCCATATGCATGGTCATGGCCTAATGGTCAGGAATAGTGTACACACACATGGAAACGTCTCCTCATGTACTCACACATACAAGCTCCTTCTTACTAAGAAGATGCAGTTATGTATCACGGCATGCACCCTGACATTTTTTGTCAGTTTCTATTTTTTGGCCAGTTCCTGAAGGACCCCTTTAATGTCATTTTCACTGTTATATAACAACTAATTGGAGAAATAACTTAATTCCTAAACAGAAACTTCCTGTGAATCACTGTAATTGTTTTCTGATCTTACATTCTCTTGGTTTCAAATCCACAATAATTTGCAACAGGAAGCTAAGTTTCCATAGTTAATCTTTTTATGTATGTTTGTAAAGGTTACAGAGTCTTAAGAAAGGCATGGAGAGCAGCAGCTGTAATAGCTGTCAAGAGACAGAGATTTCTGTTGTCTGCAAATAAAATTGAGTCTACAAATACAAGGAGCTTAAATAAGACTTGCATATATTTAAGAACTTTGAAAGTAAAGTCATGAAAAATGGATCATTGGCAAAAAGAAAACACTTTAAGGCTAAGGCCCCACGTAGTGAGCCGCAGCCAAAAAGTGGTAAAAACAAAAATATGTAAAATGCTGCGGTTTTTACCATGGATAAGGCCCAGACCCCACGTTGCGGAAAGGCAGCTTTCTTTGTGGTAGATTTTGTTGCGTTTTTTGAGTCAAAGCTAAGAGTACATAAAGAAAAAAATGCAAAAAAATCTGTAACAAAACAGCTACATTTCTGCAACGTGGGGCCTCAGCCTAAGGAAGGCAGTTGCAAGGCATTGGTCGCCATTTTGGTGGCTATGTAGAGCTCAATTTAGACTCTCAGTCTAAGGTGTGATACAATAAGCACTCAAGTCTGTCACTTTTTTATATTACACCCATAATCACACAAATGTGCTTTCCTATGACTGTATTATTGATGACCTTTGCTTAGGATAGGTCATAATTTTTTTTTTATATCAAGTACTTTTTATTTAAATTCTACTCCCAGCCAAACCAAGTGAGTGTGAATGTCCTTTGTTACAGTTATTTCTAAGCGAAAATAGAATCCTGTTTGTCTTGATTGAGCATTGTAAATCAAGGTTGCAATAGCTATCCCTCCCCTTATATACAAATACAATTGGTACACACACTAGGGCAAAAAGAAATTCTTTAGAAGAACCACAAGTTGGTGACCTATATCCTTATTAATACTATTAGTTAAATAGCCGACCAAGAATCTGATCCTTGTTCAAAGTTAATGGTGCAAGTTTATCGAGCAACCGGACCCACATGTACTCAAACTTTTTGGAAGTCCCTCCTTTTTTTGATAAACAGATAATAATAGAATCCAGCACCAGAACAAACTGTTAAAATTTATATCGTTTACTTCTCATATTAAAAATCAAGATTGCATTTAGGTAGTGTGTACATGCTTACATGTTTCAAGGCACCCCAGTCTCTTGCTAATAGCTTTATACCCTGGTGGTGCTAAAAACATTTACCAATGAACATTATCATAGAGGTCACATGACAAAAAAAACACAACAAAATTTTGCGCAGCTCACAAGCTTAAAGAAACACCAATCAAATTCAAGGAATGGAACCTAACACAACCAAAAAATATACAACAGGCAAAAAAATCTTGTATAAAATGAACACATGTATAAAGCACAAAGGGAAACCAAGGTCAGCAAAAATTAAATCACACCAAACCTATATTCATGACATGGCTTATCCGATTCTATTGAAACAATACAACTATACAACACTGAATCTGAAAAGCTTGATGACGCATTTAATAAAATGAAAAAAAAAAACAAAAACATTAGGACAGATAAACTAACAAAAATGCACAAGAATTCTGGTGTAATATGCCCCAAAAATGGCATACATGCTTTACACCTCATTTTCTATGAGTTTTAGACATGTTCTAACAGTTTCTACACCTCGTCCTACAGCTGGGTGTGGCTTGTTAAAAAAAGGCGGTGCTTGATATGAAAAACTGTGAACCAAACAAAATTTTGGCACAGAATTTTGGTGCATTGTCAGAAACTAAGCTAACTAATAAGTGGTGTAAAAGTACACCCGATTATCAAAAAGCTCTAGACATTAGTATTAGTTTATCTTCCCCAATGTGTCCATTGGCCTCAGCCTGACATATAAGTTAGAACTAAAGCCAGTTTTCTGGCTCCATTCTGGAGCAAGGATGTCTGACTGATTTTTGAAGAGACCAGTCCCACTTCATAAATCTCTTGTTCCCTGCTCCATTTGGGGCCCTTATTAAGACTGGCACACGAGACGCCAGTCTTAATAATTTTTCCTTACTGTATGTGGTATATTCTTTTAACATTCCTATCAGCTAACTGGCACACCATTTTTTGTGCAGTAGGCAAAATGCCACATTGTGTTTTGTGCTTTTTATTACTATAATGCTATGCTATCTTTTTTATGATGCTGTATGTCTCCCACGTGGTGGTGTTTCAGGGTGCCCTTAATGTAAAGCGCAGGAGATGGGTGACACCTGATGGCCATCTCATGTTTAGGTTACATAAGTGGCTCATCCATTGCAAGCCACATTGTGTTTTGAGTCAGGCTTTATTTTTTCTTTTTCATTTTACCTAATGGAAAGACAGTCATCATCACATGTTTAGGCCCACCATGTCTAGTCACATGAGTGTCTTATCCTTTACAAGTCACATTCTGTTTTGAATTAAATTTTATTTTTTTTTACAAGTCTTTTTTTGTGAACTGCAATGCAACTGCAACTCATTCTGAAAACAATCTCCAACGTGTTGTATTCGTTCTATGTTCCTATTCAGAATGTAGACCGCTGTAAAACAATGCAAAAACACTTGTTTGTTTTTACAGACTCCAGGTGGTAGACAAAATTGTAAAGCTTGCTAATCCCTCTATGAAAACTATCCTGCCTTCCATCCTGTACTTTTCTGAGATATTATAATGTAAAAGAATGGTACAGGAAAAACAGAAAGGATGAGATTTCAGCTAGTTTTGAAGTTAAGCCTCTAGGACAATAGTGCAGTAGAATGTCACAAATAAATGTCACTGCTCTCTCTTTAAATAGACTGATATAGTCACATATCTTGTGAGGTTGGATAAAGAAACAAGTATATCTATTCTTGAAGGATACAAAATGTATCAATATCTTCTGTTCTCCACATAGCTGTGAATAGCATATAGCCATTCCAGGACTTGCTAGCATTGACACCTCAGATCTAAGGTGCTCCCTACTTTGGCCATAACAGTCTTCCATTAAATCAGTTCATTACGTATTTCTATAACCACTTTGTTACCTTGTATAATCTAATTTTGTTTAGAAAGTCTTCTAATGATAAACTATTAACAAGTTACGCCACCTCTGCAAACTGTAGCGAACCCGGTAGCAAGTGTTCAATTCCCAATACAAGGGGAATGAAGAATTAAACATAATGACATAGTGGTAAGTAAATGGCATATTTCTGAAATAAAGTATGTAAAGTACTATAACCCTTTTAATGACCAGAATAATGACAAAGCAATTTTTTTTTATTTCTGTCAACAGAGCTATATAAGGGCTTATTTTTGTATGATGATTTCTAATTTTAACGGCACCATTTTAGAGAACATACACTACTGTGCAAAAATTTTAGGCATGTGTGGAAAAAAATACTCCAAAGTAAGTATCCTTTAAAAAATATATTAATAGTATATTGTTTTGACAATTAACAAAAAAAAAAAAAAATCAATATTTAGTGTGACCCTTGCCTTGAAAACAGCATCAGTTCTTCTAGGTACACTTGCACACAGAGGTGTTCCAAACATCTTGGAGAGATATCCACAGATCTTATGTGGATGTAGTCTTGCTCAGATCCTACAGGTAATCCCAGACAGAATGGATGATGTTCAGTTCAGGGCTCTGTGGGGCTATATTATCGCTTCCAAGACTTCTTATTCTTCTTTATGCTGAAGATAGTTGTTAATGACATTGACTGTATGTTTGGGGTCACTGTTCTGTAGCAGAATAAATTGAAGCTAATCAGACATTACCCTGATGGTACTGCATGATGGTGAAGCAATGACATGTATGTTTCAGAATTGAGGATACCTTTAACCCTGACCAAATCCCCAACTCCATTTACTGAAATTCACCCTAAACTTCCAAGGAACCTCCACCATGCTTTTCTATTGCCTGCAGACACTCATCTACAACACTTTGGTGAACAAACTGCCTTCTTTTACAGCCAAATATTACAAACTTTGACACATGAATCCAAAGGATCTGGTGCTATGTTTTTTTGCATAATTGAGTCGACTGGCCTTGTTTCCACGTTGAAGATATGGCAGCACATATTGAACCCTCAGTCTGCTTTAAAATCTTTGCCTGGTAGAGACTTTGCTGATGCAATGACTGCAAACATGCACCCAATGTCATTAAGAACTATCTTCAGTGTAAAGAAGATCAAGGAAGGGATGATATGGACGTACAGAGACCTGATCTCAATATCAACAAGTCTGTCTGGGATTTAATGAAGAGATAGAAGGATTTGAGCAAACCTGCATCCACAGAAGATCTCTAAAGAGTTCTCCAGGATCTGCCTAGATCTCCTACAAAAGCTGTTATTGATTTGACATAGATTTCTGTTTTGTTCATTCACTTTTCATTTTGTTAATTGACAAAAATAAACTATTAACACTTCTAATTTTGAAAGGAATTTTTGTTTTGAAAAGTATTTTTCCCACACCTACCTAAAACATTTGCACAGAACTGTAATTTATTGTATAACTTGTATTAACTTTTTATAGGGATAACTTTATTCTGTGGGTCAATATGATTACATCAACACTAAATTTATAGTTTTTTATGTTTTGCTACTTTTGCAGAACAATAGCAATGTGCACAAAAGTACGTGTTTTTGGATTACCTCAGACCCATAACATTGTTTTCCACCTAATATGCTTTTTTTGGGTATGAGTGGTACATTCATTTTCAGTATTTTGGGATAAGACTTTTGATTGCTTTTTTTTTTTTTGTTCTGTTTGTGGAAGGTGGGATGAACAAAAGACAGTAATTCTATATTGTTATGGGATTCACTGTGTGAGATAAATAAGGTGAACATTTATTATTATTATTTATATAGCGCCATTTATTCCATGGTACTGTACATTTGTGAAGGTGTTAACAGACATAGTACCACTACAACAAGTACAATAAACACAAAACTAACTAGATGACCAACATGATAAAAGTAGGAAAGACCCTGCCCACAGGCTTACAATCTATAGGGGAAGGTAGGTGGACACAAAAGGTATGGGTAACAGTTACTCATATGGTGGAGTACTGAGAGCAGGGTTAATGTGTATTGTATGCTAAGGAGGTGAGACACAGCTCAGGTTGTTACAGATGTGCCCAGGGCCACTTTAACTAGGGTAAATGGTACATCCACACTGGGCCCGATGATAGTGGGGGGCCCTCAGCTGACCCGGATTGAGCAGGACAGTTCTGCATTTTTGGTGCTATCCTGTTGTTCCAGGTAGCAGATTTCAACTCTCTCTCTATATATATCCTTAGGACACAGACAGAATTGAATACAATAGTGGAGCGCGGAAGTATAAGCCCTGTGATCCACTATAAGCCATAGACATCATTAAGATGGAATCTGAAGACACCTCCTGAGAAACGGGTTAGGTGAGCATATTTTATTATGTTATGCTAAAATTGTATGTAAATTCTTTTTAAATTTGTATGTAATATACAGTACAGACCAAAAGTTTGGACACACCTTCTCATTCCAAGAGTTTTCTGAATTTTCATGACTAGAAAAATGGTAGATTCACACTGAAGGCATCAAAACTATGAATTAACACATGTGGAATTATATACCTAACAAAAAAGTGTGAAACAACTGAAAATATGTCTTATATTCTAGGTTCTTCAAAGTAGCCACCTTTTGCTTTGATTACTGCTTTGCACACTCTTGGCATTCTCGTTATGAGCTTCAAGAGGTAGTCACCTGAAATGGTCTTCCAACAGTCTTGAAGGAGTTCCCAGAGATGCTCAGCACTTGTTGGCCCTTTTGCCTTCACTCTGTGGTCCAGTTCACCCCAAACCATCTCCATTGGGTTCAGGTCTGGTGACTCTGGAGGACAGGTCATCTGGCGTAGCACCCCATCACTCTCCTACTTGGTCAAATAGCCCTTACACAGTCTGGAGGTGTGTTTGGGGTCATTGTCCTGTTGAAAAATAAATGATGGTCCAACTAAACGCAAACCGGATGGAATAGCATGCCGCTGCAAGATGCTGTGGTAACCATGCTGGTTCAGTATTCCTTCAATTTTGAATAAATCCCCAACAGTGTCACCAGCAAAGCACCCCCACACCATCACACCTCCTCCTCCATGCTTCATGGTGGGAACCAGGCATGTAGAGTCCATTCGTTCACCTTTTCTGCGTCGCACAAAGACACAGTTGTTGAAACCAAAGATCTCAAATTTGGACTCATCAGACCAAAGCACAGATTTTCACAGGTCTAATGTCCATTCCTTGTGTTGTTTAGCCCAAACAAGTCTCTTCTGCTTGTTGCCTGTCCTTAGCAGTGGTTTCCTAGCAGCTATTTTACAATGAAGGCCTTCTGCACACAGTCTCCTCTTAACAGTTGTTGTAGAGATGTGTCTGCTGCTAGAACTCTGTGTGGCATTGACCTGGTCTCTAATCTGAGCTGCTGTTAACCTGCAATTTCTGAGGCTGGTGACTCAGATGAACTTATCCTCCGCAGCTTCGGTGACTTCGGTGTCTTCCTTTCCTGGGGCGGTCCTCATGTGAGCCAGTTTCTTTGTAGCGCTTGATGGTTTTGGCCACTGCACTTGGGGACACTTTCAAAGTTTTCCCAATTTTTCGGACTGACTGACCATCATTTCTTAAAGTAATGATGGCCACTCGTTTTTCTTTACTTAGCTGCTTTTTTCTTGCCATAATACAAATTCTAACACTCCATTCAGTAGGACTATCAGCTGTGTATCCACCTGACTTCTGAACAACACAACTGATGGTCCCAACCCCATTTATAAGGCAAGAAATCCCACTTATTAAACCTGACAGGGCACACCTGTGAAGTGAAAACCATTTCAGGTGACTACCTCTTGAAGCTCATCAAGAGAATGGCAAGAGTGTGCAAAGCAGTTATCAAAGCAAAAGGTGGCTACTTTGAAGAACCTAGAATATAAGACATATTTTCAGTTGTTTCACACTTTTTTGTTAAGTATATAATTCCACATGTGTTAATTCATAGTTTTGATGCCTTCAGTGTGAATCTACAATTTTTATAGTCATGGAAATACAGAAAACTCTTGGCATGAGAAGGTGTGTCCAAACTTTTGGTCTGTACTGTATATCATGATGACTGAGGCAGCAGAGGTGTTATGTGAGGGCAACTTAAGGGGGAATTAAATTATATGGGGGGGCACCTAAGAAAAGTTTGAACTGGGCCCACGTATATACTAAAACAGTCTTGGATGTGGCAATGCTAGCCATGTGTAACTTCTCAAAAAAAACTCTTTGCTTTTCTTACTTAACACTTTTTTTTGTTTTTCTCTTACATAACATTTATTGACAAGAATCTCTCACATTGAGGAGAGCACCAGTGAAGGTGTGTAGAGATTTTAATTGCCTTTCGCCCTCTACTTAGCATCTACATATCACAAGGCATTATGGGAAAGGAGCTGGGGAGCTCATGCGCCCTCTATTGGATGTAACAGATCCTCAATTTGCTTTTGACTCACCGAGCCTTGAGACAGCAAAGGGATCTTAGCCAAGCCAATTTCACTTATCTGCATACAGCGCTGTTTCCGGATTGTTGTCCTTCATCAGTACAGAGCAAAGTGAATTGGCTGGCTTAGTGGGAGGCAATGAGTGGGTTAGGGACAAGAATCTCTCACATTGAGGAGAGCACCAGTGAAGGTGTGTAGAGATTTTAATTGCCTTTCGCCCTCTACTTAGCATCTACATATCACAAGGCATTATGGGAAAGGAGCTGGGGAGCTCATGCGCCCTCTATTGGATGTAACAGATCCTCAATTTGCTTTTGACTCACCGAGCCTTGAGACAGCAAAAGGGATCTTAGCCAAGCCAATTTCACTTATCTGCATACAGCGCTGTTTCCGGATTGTTGTCCTTCATCAGTACAGAGCAAAGTGAATTGGCTGGCTTAGTGGGAGGCAATGAGTGGGTTAGGGACAAGAATCTCTCACATTGAGGAGAGCACCAGTGAAGGTGTGTAGAGATTTTAATTGCCTTTCGCCCTCTACTTAGCATCTACATATCACAAGGCATTATGGGAAAGGAGCTGGGGAGCTCATGCGCCCTCTATTGGATGTAACAGATCCTCAATTTGCTTTTGACTCACCGAGCCTTGAGACAGCAAAAGGGATCTTAGCCAAGCCAATTTCACTTATCTGCATACAGCGCTGTTTCCGGATTGTTGTCCTTCATCAGTACAGAGCAAAGTGAATTGGCTGGCTTAGTGGGAGGCAATGAGTGCCTCCCACTAAGCCAGCCAATTCACTTTGCTCTGTACTGATGAAGGACAACAATCCGGAAACAGCGCTGTATGCAGATAAGTGAAATTGGCTTGGCTAAGATCCCTTTTGCTGTCTCAAGGCTCGGTGAGTCAAAAGCAAATTGAGGATCTGTTACATCCAATAGAGGGCGCATGAGCTCCCCAGCTCCTTTCCCATAATGCCTTGTGATATGTAGATGCTAAGTAGAGGGCGAAAGGCAATTAAAATCTCTACACACCTTCACTGGTGCTCTCCTCAATGTGAGAGATTCTTGTCCCTAACCCACTCATTGCCTCCCACTAAGCCAGCCAATTCACTTTGCTCTGTACTGATGAAGGACAACAATCCGGAAACAGCGCTGTATGCAGATAAGTGAAATTGGCTTGGCTAAGATCCCTTTTGCTGTCTCAAGGCTCGGTGAGTCAAAAGCAAATTGAGGATCTGTTACATCCAATAGAGGGCGCATGAGCTCCCCAGCTCCTTTCCCATAATGCCTTGTGATAACATTTATTGAGCAGTATATAACGGTTTTTGTCCTACAGGCAAATTAAACAGGAGTCTGGTCACTTCTGCCTGGAAGTTTTACACTGATAGGCAACCTATTAGGCCCTGCATTTTATGCAGACATAATAACTCTCCCTTTGTGTAAAGAAAGGATGTGGTGCCAAAAATAATGCAAATTGCATGGGTGGTTCACCTTGAAATACGATGATTGCTCCATGTAAATGGAAGTATGAGAGCACCAATTGATTTGCTTACTACAGGCAGATGATTCATATATTTGATAAATGTCAGGGAAACTTTGTTTTGGTCATCATTTATTGCCCAGGACACCAGTACAAAGTAATGTATTCACATAACTGATTCTAGTGCCACTGCTCTACTTAGGATACTCAAACTCCATGTTGACAATGCTGAATACATTTTCATAGGCATTTTTTTTTCTCCCATATTTCCTCCACCTATTGTATGGGCCATGCTACTCCAGCTCTACAAAATCTGTTCTAGACACTATTTAAACAACTGAAAACTCCAAGTGTGAATTTGCCCTAATATGCTTTACAAAAGTTCTGACATCTCCAATATTTTGACTTGTGCCCCGACTTTGCAGACTGCTCTTCTTCTGGAATCCACACCTTGACCTCAGAATGAAGCAGAAATAACCATTTGAAATCGTGAACACTCAAGAAATTTATTTGGATTTGCTTTTGTGGCTTGTGTTGATGAATATTCATGGTGAAAATATAGACATGAATAACTGTATGTATTAGACAATAGCATGTTTTCACATTGACCAAGAAATACTGTATGGAATTTAAGCTATAAGACTCTTCCAGTATATGCATACACAGTGGTGGATAAATGGCATGATTCAAGAAAATATTTGGTTACGTTTTCATTGCGCACTTTAAATCATCAGTGCCTGGTAGATTAATGGATCGTGATCAATGCAGTTATGGAAATAATGCTAAAGCCCATATAGAATCTCCACTATCCCTTTATTGTCCATTAACCTCTGCTCACAGGCACACATTACTATGCTGGCAGCTTCACAATGCTAACTCAGCATCCATCAGTCACTTCACAGATTCCCTACTCATTTTACAAGCAATTCCTTGAGGAGTAGCAGAAGCAACTTTGTAAAATTCCCCTCTGCATTCCAATTAGCCTCTATCCTCATAATGGAAAAAAAGGAAAATCACTTTCAATCCACTCAAATATGTACACAGTAGGGCCAGCTATGAGAAGGGTGTGGGAAAAGGAGGAGGAGATGATAACGTGACCCAGAAATAGAGGAAAGCTGGGCATCACTGCAGTGTGGAGCAGAGCAAAGCATGAGTGAGCAGATTTCCACCTACTGCATGCATCTGCTCTCAGTGTGTACACTGCAGTAGAGGAGTCTACTGGGTACCAATTCCCTTACAGAATGACAAAAGGCAGGACTGGGAAGTTACAGCTCCTGCATTGTTCTTTAACTGCTTCACAGTCTGCAAGATTTGTAAAGCTCAGGCTGCAGTAATGTACAGACAGGGGTGGTAGGATCTGTGCACCAGATTGGAGATCTGCAGCAAATTGACCTTCTGGAGAATCAATAGAGATAAGAATTTTTGCTCATCTATATACAGCATGTTATAAAATAGTTGTTACTTACCATGTAAGTAAATATATTCTTTATATTGTACAAATTAACTAAGTTTGTATGTTCACAATTGTATGAATTGTATTTATTGTAACCTTAGACAGATAAATAGATATGAGCTAGATAGACAGATAGATGCATTGGGACACTATCAGCCATCACGGTGATGGTGTGTAACCAGTATGAGCTGCTCAGACATCCACGTGCTTTAACCTTGAGGGTGTGGAAAGACAGGAGTGGCTGTGTGGAGCTAGACAATGACGAGTCAATGCTGCATACAGGATAGCTGGACTACAGCAGTAAAATCTACTTTCTAAGGGATTCAGCTTTCTCTGCAGGTTTCTTATTGGGAACTCATGGCTATAACAGATGTCAGTGCCTGGCTCACACATGGCGATGGATTAGGTTAATGTGATTACCAATTTTATGACTGCAGATCTTATCAATGCGCAGTTGGCACAGTAAGATCCCATGCACTAGCAAGCCATGCAGCACAACACGCCACCCACTATTAACTGTACAGAGTTTTGCCTTGATACAATGTTAGGAATGTACACAATGTAAATAACCCTGATTTCAAGTTATTTTGTTTGGTTTACAGGATAGTTCACAGCTTCCTGCCCCCACATCCCTCTCTGTTTTCTATGTGGGACTTTTTATGGGTCCACACTAAAGCAAAATGAAAATCACTGCAAACAAATACTATCCATCTATCTGATAAGGAAAGTATTTGTGCTGTGTCCCGTGTGACTCTGAATAGGAGAATTCCCATACTGAGCCTCTCATCTACTACCCTGCTATTTGCTCTGATGGTAAATGATCCCAAACCAGCACTTTTACCTTTTACCGTCTATTCAGTACTTTTATATGTAACATGCTATGTATTTGGCATAACACAATTATGTAACTTGGCATAGATATATTGTATGTATTGCTGTATTTGCATGTCTAATATGGGAATAGTAAGTGATTGTGGATAAATTGTTACAACGTCATTTGCAGGTGTGGCAGATACTTGGATGCCCACTATCTGAACTCCTATTGCTTTATGTTACTTCACTGCAGAGGACATGATACAATAGCCCATATTACCTTAATGGAATAGGGTGTATCCTGTATCTTACCTTGGCATCACCTGCTGCATTGACCTCCACCTCTTGACCATCTTGCTCCTCTTGCCCCAGGTCAATGCATTGCTCAACTTGTTCTTCATTGGGCTTTTCTGCGACCGGTTCTGTAGAAGTCCCAGCTCCCATCCTTTCTCCTTTTGCAAGCCCTGTGACCTGTGTTCCTCCTTAGAATAACAGAAAAACTCCTCTGAGAGCAAATCGACTTGACAGACGTGTATAGAGGCTTTTTTTTTTTATCACCTGAGGGGTTGAATTTCCAATATGCAGTGTCCCACTATAGAAGAGGTTTGTGTCTGCTTTCACTGACTCCTATGGATCTGTCTGCAGGCAGTTATTGTCAAGTATCTCATCCAGCACCAGGTCCAGGAATCCTTCTCTCTCAAGTTGTAAAATGCAAATGCTTTCTAACCAGAGCAGCCTCTAGCCAACTATCTTACACACTCTTCAGTGTGTGGGTTTTTTTTCTTTTAGATGACAGCCTCTCCTTCTATTCCTCTCTTAAGTCTTCCCCTCCCTCTTGCTTTCTCCATCACATGAGTATGGGATCAGACACGCCTTGCAGTATCAAAACAGTCACATTAAAAGGAATGGGGACAGGGGCAGAGGGAGGAGTACTGGCAATGTCCCAGGCAGAATGTCTTCTACATCTACAGAAACAGGATCACAGAGGAAGCATAATGGAGGAAGTCCAGTGAAACCGTCTACAATCCTATGCAATTCCTTTATAGAAAAATGTACCATATAATGTAGTAGCAATCACCTATTAACAGAGGGGACCACAGTACGTAAGATTGGACTCCGGATAAAGCCCTATCATACATGCTTACTTTGTCAACTTTACATAACCTAGGCCACCAGAGATATGCTCTTTAACCCCTTCACTACCCTAGACTAGCAGTAAAATGTTCATTAACCTCTACAAGACCATATACATCCACCAATATGTTCGTTAACCCGTAAATCATCCTAGACCTCCAGATATGCTCAGTAACCTCTAAGTCACCAAACACTAGCAGTTTATTTATCCAGAGACCTACAGAGAAAAGTTCATTAATGGGAAGCCATCACTTGGAAACTGCTGTTCAATTTGCGGGAAGTATCTTATATAGCAGGTGGAGCTGAGCAGATCCATATACAGGTTTTAGGAAAAGATTCAGTATAACCTGTAAATTATCCATTAAAATCTGTCTTTCTATTTTAAGTCAGTGACAGCCTCATCTCTGACTGAATACATAGAAAGGGCAGAGATTTAAAATCATTTATACTTAATATTTTCCATAAACCTTGTACACCAATCTGCTCAGCTCCTCCTGCTTATAACTTGTTATCTGTAGATTAGGCAGCATTTTATGACAGCATATGACAGGTTCCCTATAGTCCATTTACTGCCCTAGACAACAAAAGATATTTGGTATATTTGCCACAGACAAACATTGACTCCAGATGCGTAGATAAAGGTTCAGCACAAGAGGGGCAAACATGTCTAAGTGGGCCCCCAACTCACGTATACCGATATTAGTACTAATAATGATAATAATAATAAACTTTATTTATATAACGCCAACATATTCCGTAGCACTTTACAAATCAGAGGACACATGAACAGACAATATGAGACATTACAATGTGACAAAGAAATAAACATATCACACAATAGGAGTGAAGGCTCTGCTCGCAAGAGCTTACATTCTATGAGGAGATAGGGGGACACAAGAGGTCAGAGGGCTTGTTTGCTACAATGGTCCAGCCATCTTTTAATAGAAAAGGTTGTGTAACTGAAGCTGTATGAACCCGTCACCAGCCAGTATCTGTGAATAAACATATACTAAATGCAAGGAGTGCAGTATAACTTCTAGATGGAGAGGACAGGATCTGAGGAACAGATGAGCAAGGATAAAATGTGTTATTGTTCTACACCTCCGCAAACTACACTGTGATCAGGTCACGTGATAAGCCTGACCATACAGATGTGATTTTAGGGCAGCTTTAACCTGCTGTAGTTGGGGATTAATCGGATTGTCTGGGGTAAAGCATTCCAGAGTACCGGTGCAGCTCAAGAAAAGTCTTGGAGACGGGAGTGGGATGTTTGGATAACAGAGGATATAAGTCTAAGGTCATTGGCGGAATGGAGAGGACAGTTAGGACAGTAGACAGTGACGAGAGAGGAGATATAGGGGGACGCAGTGCTATGGATGGATTTGTGGGTCAGTGTGATAATTTTATTTTGTATTCTGTGATGGATGGGCAACCAATACATCGACTGACACAAGGTAGATGCGTCTGTGTACCGGTTTGACAGAAAGATGAGTCTGGCGGCTGCATTCAGGACAGATTGTAGTGGGGAGAGTTTAGTAAGAGGAAGCCCAATTAGAAGAGAATTGCAGTAGGGAAGATGAGAGAGATTCAGAGCGACAATGAGGGTTTTTGATGTTTCCACGGTGAGAAAAGGGCGAATTCTAGAGATGTGTTTAAGGTGCAGGTGGCAACAGGGTGCAAGTTTCTGAATATGTGGGGTAAAGGTGAGATCTGAGTCAAATACAACCCCCAGACAGCGGGCATGCCGCCTCGGTGTAATAGTAAGGCCACAGATAGAAATGGAGATATCTGGGTTAGGTCAGTTAGAAGATGGAGGGAACAGAAGAAGTTCAGTTTTTGAAAGATTCAATTTCAGATAAAGAGAAGACATGATGTTAGAGACAGCAGAGAGACAGTCACTGGTGTTCTGTAGTAGTGCAGGGGTGATGTCACCTATACGGTGACTGTATAGTGGTATATTTCGGCTCTACACAGAGCTCTACAGACCATTTAGGTGAATACAGCACAGGAAACGTTTCATGATTTACAGGTGATGTCTTTGTGTCCCCTTTCTCTGTTTACATTGCATTGTTCGTTTCATAGTGGCCATGCTATGTAACTACAGCCTCATCCTATACATTTCTATGGGACAAGGCTGTAATTACATCACATGGTCACTATAACACAGGACAGTGTGCAATGTAAACAGTGAAGGGGTCACCATGCCTGCACGAGCGCCATGGACCCTTTAAACATTGGTGGTGGTCCCAAGTGTCATAACCCCACTGATCTCTTATTTATGATCTATTCTGAGGACTGATCATCAACAAAAACCCCTGTAATACAGCCCAAGTGCTCCTTAATTTAATACTGCCCAATTGCCCACTTATATTATGCCTTCTGAGATAAATACTGCCCCCCTAATGCCTCCTTATATAAATGACCCCAATTATATTTAGCCCTCTAATACCCCAACATTTTATATAAATAATGCTCCTTATATTCTTTAGGCCTCCTTACACAAATGACCTTCCCCCCTCGTAATAATGCCACTAATGACCACATATGTAGAGAGAAAGAGAGATAAAATGTGGCCCCTTATATTCTATAAGCCCCCTTATATAAATGATCCCCCCCAGTAATAATTCCCCCAATGACCCCTTATATTCTCTATGCCCCCTTATAATAATATAATTATAATAATACATTTTATTTATATAGCACCAACATATTCTGCAGCACTATACAATTTGTACAGACAAAAAAGATCCATTACAAAGAAATAGTCAATTCACACAATGGGACTGAGGGCCCTGCTCGCAAAAGCTTACAATCTATGAGGTAGAGGGGGTGACACAGGAGGTAGCAGGGGCGGCAACAGACGTAGCATTGCTTGTACAATGTTCAGACAATTTTGTAATAGAGGTTACCGTCATTACACATATATAAAGCTGTATGAGCCGTCACCAGTCGTGTCCTTTAACGTGCAGATGGTGCCTGGACATATAAAGTTAGTCTGATATGGCATCATATCCTGTGAGGTAATGTGGGAGCGTGAACAGAGGAGGGTACGTTTTAGGTATTCTAACTATGGAAGGGTTTACATTAGGAGTTGTGATAGGCCTGTCTGAAAAGATATGTCTTTAGTTTGAGCTTGAAGCTGTAGAAATTGGGGGTTAATCTGATAGTCCGGGATAGAACATTCCAGAGAAGTGGTGCAACTCGGGAGAAGTCTTGTATACAAGCGTGGGAGGTTCTGATAATAGGGGATGTTAGTCTTAGGTTATTGAGTGAAGGGAGAGCATAGGTTGGGCGATAGACAGAGATGAGGGAGGAAATGTAGGGAGGTGCAGCATTATGGAGAGCCTTGTGGATGTGGGTGACAATTTTATATTGTATTCTGTATTGAATAGGCAGCCAATGTAGTGACTGGCACAGACCGGAGACATCGCTGTAGCGTCTAGACTGATAGATGATCCTGGCTGCTGCATTCAGAATAGATTGTAGGTGGGGAGAGTTTAGTAAGGGGAAGACCGATTAGTAAGGAGTTACAGTAGTCAAGGCTAGAGTGAATCAGCGCAACAATAAGTGTCTTTAGTGTATTTCTGGTAAGGAAAGGACGTATTCTGGAGATGTTTTTGAGGTGGAGATGACATGAGCGTGCGAGTGATTGGATATGGGGGGGGGGGGTGAAGGAAAGGTCTGATTCAAACATAACCCCGAGGCAGCGGGCATACTGTCTAGGAGATATGGTAAGGCCAGAGACTGCAATGGAGATATCAGGGACAGATCTATTAGATGGTGGAAACAGCAGTAGTTCAGTCTTTGAGAGATTCAGTTTCAGATAGAGTGAAGACATGATATTTGAGACAGCAGAGAGACAGTCACTGGTGTTCTGTATTAGTGCAGGGGTGATGTCACGGGATGACGTATATAATTGGGTGTCAACAGCATAAAGATGGTACCAGAAGCCAAATCTGGTCATGGTTTGTCCAATGGGGGCCGTGTAGAGGGAGAAGAGCAGTGAGCCTAGGACCGAGCCCTGTGGAACCCCAATAGCAAGAGGTAGAGGGGAAGAAACAGAGCCCGCAAATGATACACAGAAAGTGCGGTCAGAGAGATAAGAGGAGAACCAGGAGAGAGCGGTGTCTGTGAGGCCGACAGAGCAGAGTATAGTGAGGGGGAGTTGATGGTCAACAGTGTCAAATGCTGCTGAGAGATCTAGAAGAATAAGAAGAGAGAAGTCACCTTTGGATTTAGCCGTCAGGAGATCATTGTAGACTTTTGTGAGGGCCGTTTCAGTAGAGTGCAGAGTGCGGAAGCCAGATTGTAAGAGGTCAAGAAGAGAGCAGAAAGATAGCAGATTAAAGGATAAGATTTTGGAGGGGAGGTTAGAGACAAGTCGATAGTTAGCAGCACAGGACTATTTCTTCAATAGTGGGGTTATGACACCATGTTTTAAAGAGGATGGGAAAATTCCAGAAGAGAGAGAGAGAGAGAGGTTAAATATTTTAGTAAGGTAAGTCGTGATCTTCCCCTATAGGCATAATGCCCCCTAACGTGGAAAACTTGAACCAGAGTTTCATATATATTTGCTTTGCTATGCTGTCAGTATTTACTGCAGTTTTGCATTACATTTGTTAGGATGGTCAGCATTATATTTTCCTAAGATTCTTGCTATATATGTAAATGATAAAGGCCAGATAAAAACTGTAATTTTAAAATGAACTGAAAACTCTTAGGCTAGGTTGACATCTGCACTGGGCTCTCCATCGTACAGGTTTAAGAGGTTACACACAAACACTGGTGGACAGGGCCATTTTAACACATTGGTGGGCCCTGTGCAAAGATTTCATAAGTGGGTTCCCCCATCACTACTACTTAGAAATACTTGACCTGCATAAATTATAATGCCCCCTCAATGGCCCTCACATAGTATAATGCCCCCTAGTGGCTCCATACAATATAATGTCCCCTTCCAGGTTGCCCCCAAATTTTCATGTCCCCTCAAGGTTACCCCCCCCCCAGATTCATGTACCCCACCCCCCTGGTTGCCCCACAGTCCACAGTGTCATGTTTCCCCCCCAAGTTGCCCCCCCCGCCACACTGTCATGTCTCCCTCAGGTTGCCCCCACAATATCATGTCTCCCCATCCCCCACGTTGCCCCCACAGTATCATGCTCCCCACCCCTCAAGTTGTCCCCACATTATTATGTGTCCCCACACTGTCATGTCCCCCTCAGGTTCCCTCCACAGTTTCATGTCCCCTGAGGTTGCCCGCACAGTGTCATGTCCCCTTCAGCTTGCTCCCACAGTATCATGTCCCCCCCACCCCCCAGGTTGCCCCCATAGTGTCATGTCTCCTCACCCCCTCAGGTTGCCCCCACAGTATCATGTCCCCTCACACTGTCATGTCCCCCTAAGGTTGCCTCCACAGTTTCATGTCCCCCTGAGGTTGCCCCCACAGTGTCATGTCCCCTGCAGCTTGCTCCCACAGTATCATGTCCCCCCCACCCCCCAGGTTGCCCCCATAGTGTCATGTCTCCCCAACTCCTCAGGTTGCCCCAACAGTATCATGTCCCCTCACACTGTCATGTCCCCCTAAGGTTGCCTCCACAGTTTCATGTCCCCCTGAGGTTGCCCCCACAGTGTCATGTCCCCCTCAGCTTGCTCCCACAATATCATGTCCACCCACCCCCCAGGTTGACCCCAGTTTCATTTACCCATCAAGTTGCTCCCTCAGTGTCATATTCCCCCCACAGGTTGCCCCCACATTTTCATGTCTCCCTCAGGTTGCCCCCACAGTATCATGTCCCTCCACCCCTCAGGTTGCCCCCACAGTGTCATGTCCCCAACTGTATATATCAAAGAAAAAAACAATCCTTAATACTCACCTTCCCCCGTTCACTCCCCTCTGGTGTCAGAGTCTTTAAAGAGTAACCGGCGCAATGTAAGTGACATCGCTACATCGCGCCTCCTGCTCCCAGGACACCTGGAGCAAAGACAGCGGCCAGGTGGTGCAGCAAGGACCCTGGACAAAGAGGTCCAAGTGCAAGTCCAAGAGGTGCAAGTGCACCGTAGACCCTATGGTTAAAGTTTACTTAAAAACTGTGTAGCGTCCAGCAAACAATTAAGCTCAGGTGTTGTATAAAACGTAACTTTTAATGAAGGAACATCACAAAAATGGATAAAAAACACGGAGAGATTCTCCCATGTTTACACAGAAAAAGGGGTGTTTGGCTTACGCGTTTCAGGGAACAATCCCCATAGTCATAGCCTATGTAGTCTACTTCTCTGAGCCCCTACAGCACTGTATCAAATGAAGAAGGGTTGGCCCATCAGGGGATCTGGTGTGCCTGTATAACACTTCGCTTGTCTAAAGGTTTACAAACGTTTTCTAATTCATGTAATAAACCAAAACTGAGCAAGTAAGTCCTCCAATACAACACATCATCAGGCTCCATTTTTTTAGGTCAGGCACAGCAAAGGTTGACAAAGAACCAGCAAAGGTGCATAGAGACCAAACATAACAGTTATCTCAAGCAGGCCTTGGCATCAGGTTTGCAAACTTTACTTGTTGTTCCCTAGCCAAAAATCACAGACATTTTTCTTGTATGGACAGCAAACCATAAATTATTCCTATGGATTGTAGGTGATATTTGTTACCCAGATTGTGAAATAATAATACTGACACTCATAGGGTTACATTACTCCAATTCTTTGCATCCACATTACTTGACCCCCTCTTTTTTTTTTTTTTTTTTTTTATTTTATTTTTTTTAAAAAAAACAAAAAAAAAAAAAAAAAAAAAAAAGAAGAAAAAAAAAAAAAAAAAAAAAAAAATATTTTTTAAACAAAAAAAAAAAAAAAAAAAAAAAAAAAAAAAAATAGAATAATGGTTTGGTATGAAAAATAATATTATTTTTATATTTATCCCACCCCCTCCTTTCTCTATTTTTTTTTAAACAAAAACCCAAAAAAAACAAAAAAACAAACCCCACTGTTTTTTTACTTTTTTTTCTTCTCCCCGGGCCGCGGGCGGGGGGTTTTTTTTCTTTCCCGGGGGGGGGGAAAAAAAAGGGGGGGGGGCCCCGGGGGGGGGGGGGGGGGGGGGGGGGGGGGGGGGCCGCCCCCCATTTTTATTTTTTTTTTTAAAATTTTTAGTGTAATTTTTTTTTTTTTTTTTGGCATTTTTTTTGGGGTTTTTTCTCCCCCTTTTTTCTCCTCAGGTTTGTGTTGGTACTTACCGATGAATTCCCCCTGAGTATCCAGTTGCCACTGGTTTTATCTGGTATCCAGAAGCTTCTATCGCTGGGCAGAATTCTCCTATAGCAACAGCTGATTGGCTGATCGGATCCAGCAACGGGAAAATTCAGTTTCAAAAAGAGGAGATTCCCCACTGTGGTCAAACAGTCTTCAGTGAAGAGCTATAAACCTGAGCCCCCGTTCCTTTTTTTTTTTTTTTTTTTTTATTTATGACTATTCTCCCTTTAAGTCATGATGTTTGTTAGTGGGAATTGGTCACCCAGCTAATGCTGGGTGGACTAGGTGTATATAGATTCTGGAAAAGTTATTGGTTATGGTTATGTTATCTGTTTGAGTTATATTTATTTTATTGATTTTATTTATTCAATTAATTTATTATTTTTTTTTTTTTTTTTTTTTATAACTAATTAATACCCTCCACAATTAATTTTTATTTATTTTTTTTTTTTTTTTTTTTTTTTTTTTTTTTTTTTTTTAAATGCACCCACCCCCCCCCCCCCCCCCCCCCCCCCCCCCCCCACCACACCACACACAAAAAAAAAAAAAACAAAACAAAAAAAAAAAAAAAAAAAAAAAAAACAAATTCCTCCTCCCCCCCTCCCCCCCCCCCCTCCCCCCCCCCACCCCACACCCCCCCCCCCCCACCCCCCCCCCCCCCCCCCCCCCCCCCCCCCCCCCCCCCCCCCCCCCCCCCTCCAACCCCCCCACCACACCACCCCAGCCACCAAACAAAAAACAAAAAAAGGGGGGGGGGGGCGGGCCCCGGGGGCCAGGCCCCAACCCCAAATCCAGGCCTGGGGCCCGGCCCCAACCCCCCCCCCCCCCCCACAAAAAAAAAAACACCCAAAAAAAAAAAAAAAAAAAAACAAAAACAACAAAAAAAAAAAAAAAACAAAAAAAAAAAAAAAAAAAAAAAAAAACAAAAAAAAAAAATTAACCCAAAAATAAGCCGGGGGGGCCCAAAAAAAAAAAAAAGGTCTCTTTACCCCCCCCTGAAAACCAAAATTGGGGGGGGGGACCCGGCCCAAAACCCCCCCTCTCCCCAAGGCCCCCCTTTGTTCCTACAGGAGATAAGCCACTGTCATGGTATATTTCCAATGTATGGCCAGTTTAGCCAACGCAAATAAAGCCAGAGAAATTCAGGTCCAAGATGAGTCCATGAAGCACTTGAAAGCAGGCCATCTACCTTTCACACCAAAGCATAAAATCTTATACAGTGTATAAAGGGATAGTCCAGTTAAGAAAAATGATTGTTAGCCTGGCACAGAATGGTGTACAAGAATATAAAAAACACTCACCTCACCCACAGCTGCTCCTGAGTATGACTTTTATTTTTGGACACCATTCTGAGCAGGGTTTAACAACATTTTTTCTTGGCTGGACAACCCATTAATGCCACATTATCCAGAAATGTAGCTGAATAGCTTGGCCATAACCTCATACTCTGTTGGTCACTCCTTTTCAACAGGCAGCAACAATATAAAAGTTGGGCAGTTTAGAGGTGTTTTTGCACACTTTTCAGACTAACATTTTGTTTTGTATTTTCTTCTTGGTTCTCACTGGTCAAAATAAGATGGTGCACTGAAGAATAAAGAGCAACCTCTGTATCCATGGGTATCTCATCACTTTAGATATATTAAATTATTTTAGTACATTGTGTTGTCACATCCACACAGCTGGTTTGCAAATCTGATTTTGGATGTGTGGTAACTAAATTTGCCTTCATTTTCTACACACATAGAATCATTCACTTTAAGGTGCTTAATATAATGTCATTTTCATTAAAGATCTTGTATATGACTTTTTCTGATCAAACATCATCACGACTACTAATAATTTAATATATATAATGACATTACATAATAATCCATAATCACATTTTGTGGAGTAAGTTTTTTTTCAGTAGTTTTCCAACACTCCAGACTGTCAATAACCCTCAAATATATGTGTTCCCCAATCCCTAGAAATGGGAAATCATGACCAAGTGTTCCTCTGAGTCAATGGTGGAACCTGTGAAAATGGCCTGGGAAATAGTATAATAATAGTTCTATTATCTAACAGATTGGTCACAGACCATTAAAAAAACAGTCATTGGAATATGTCCATTATTTTCTACTGGGATTGTTCTGGCGTTAAAAAAAATGGCTACCAAACAGGCATGAATCCCTGTCATTTAACTAAGCAGTTAGTCTGTTATGGCAAATTTATATACAGTACAGACCAAAAGTTTGGACACACCTTCTCATTCCAAGAGTTTTCTGTATTTTCATGACTATAAAAACTGTACATTCACACTGAAGGCATCAAAACTATGAATTAACACATGTGGAGTTATATACTTAACAAAAAAGTGTGAAACAACTGAAAATATGTCTTATATTCTAGGTTCTTCAAAGTAGCCACCTTTTGCTTTGATTACTGCTTTGCACACTCTTGGCATTCTCTTGATGAGCTTCAAGAGGTAGTCACCTGAAATGGTTTTCACTTCACAGGTGTGCCCTGTCAGGTTTAATAAGTGGGATTTCTTGCCTTATAAATGGGGTTGGGACCATCAGTTGTGTTGTTCAGAAGTCAGGTGGATACACAGTTGATAATCCTACTGAATGGAGTGTTAGAATTTGTATTATGGCAAGAAAAAAGCAGCTAAATCAAGAAAAAACGAGTGGCCATCATTACTTTAAGAAATGAAGGTCAGTCAGTCTGAAAAATTGGGAAAACTTTGAAAGTGTCCCCAAGTGCAGTGGCCAAAACCATCAAGCGCTACAAAGAAACTGGCTCACATGAGGACCGCCCCAGGAAAGGAAGACCAAGAGTCAACTCTGCTGCGGAGGATAAGTTCATCTTAGTCACCAGCCTCAGAAATCACAGGTTAACAGCAGCTCAGATTAGAGACCAGGTCAATGCCACACAGAGTTCTAGCAGTAGACACATCTCTACAACAACTGTTAAGAGGAGACTGTGTGCAGCAGGCCTTCATGGTAAAATAGCTGCTAGGAAACCACTGCTAAGGACAGGCAACAAGCAGAAGAGACTTGTTTTGCCTAAAGAACACAAGGAATGGACATTAGACCTGTGGAAATCTGTGCTTTTGTCTGATGAGTCCAAATTTGAGATCTTTGGTTCCAACCACCGTGTCTTTGTGCGATGCAGAAAAGGTGAACGAATGGACTCTACATGCCTGGTTCCCACCGTGAAGCATGGAGGAGGAGGTGTGATGGTGTGGGGGTGCTTTGCTGGTGACACTGTTGGGGATTTATTCAAAATTGAAGGAATACTGAACCAGCTTGGTTATCACAGCATCTTGCAGCGGCATGCTATTCCATCCAGTTTGCGTTTAGTTGAACCATCATTTATTTTTCAACAGGACAATGACCCCAAACACACCTCCAGACTGTGTAAGGGCTATTTGACCAAGAAGGAGAGTGATGGGGTGCTACGCCAGATGACCTGGCCTCCACAGTCACCAGACCTGAACCCAATCGAGATGGTTTGGGGTGAGCTGGACTGCAGAGTGAAGGCAAAAGGGCCAACAAGTGCTAAGCATCTCTGGGAACTCCTTCAAGACTGTTGGAAGACCATTTCAGGTGACTACCTCTTGAAGCTCATCAAGAGAATGCCAAGAGTGTGCAAAGCAGTAATCAAAGCAAAAGGTGGCTACTTTGAAGAACCTAGAATATAAGACATTTTTTCAGTTGTTTCACACTTTTTTGTTAAGTATATAATTCCACATGTGTTAATTCATAGTTTTGATGCCTTCAGTGTGAATGTACAGTTTTTATAGTCATGAAAATACAGAAAACTCTTGGAATGAGAAGGTGTGTCCAAACTTTTGGTCTGTACTGTATATACAGCGCCTTGCAAAAGTATTCATACCCCTTGAACTTTTTTACATTTTCTCACCTTACAACCACAAACTTAAATGTATTTTCTTGAGATTTTAAGTGGTAGACCAACACAAAGTAGAAGATAATTGTGAAGTGGAAGGGAAATGATACATGGTTTTCAAAATTTTAATCAAATAAAAACCTGAAAAGTGTAACGTGCAAAAGTATTCAAAATGGGTACATCAAAAGCAGAATCAACAGGCAAAAGCGATAGCCAAAGAACATGCCAAGGGTCAGTACAGCAATCCAAAACACACACACGGTCAGGTCTACAAGAATCAGTAGAATTATGTACAGTGCTGGCCAAAAGTATTGGCACCCCTGCAATTCTGTCAGATAATACTCAGCTTTTTCCAGAAAATGATTGCAATCACAAATGCTTTGGTAATAATATCTTCATTTAATTTGTCTTCAATGGAAAACCACAAAAAGAATTGTCAAAAAGCCAAACATAAAAAAGGGGGTGGACAAAAGTATTGGCACCCTTTGAAAAATCATGTGATGCTTCTCTAATTTGTCTAATTAACAGCACCTGTTACTTACCTGTGGCACATAACAGGTGGTGGCAATAACTAAATCACACTTGCAGCCAGTTGAAATGGATTAAAGTTGACTCAACCTCTGTCCTGTATCCTTGTGTGTACCACATTGAGCATGGAGAAAAGAAAGAAGACCAAAGAACTGTCTGAGGACTTGAGAAGCAAAATTGTGAGGAAGCATGAGCAATCTCAAGGCTACAAGTCCATCTCCAAAGACCTGAATGTTCTTGTGTCTACCGTGCGCAGTGTCATCAAGAAGTTTAAAGCCCATGGCACTGTGGCTAACCTCCCTAGATGTGGACGGAAAAGAAAAATTGACAAGAGATTTCAACGAAAGATTGTGCGGATGGTGGCTAAAGAACCTCGACTAACATCCAAACAAGTTCTAGCTGCCCTGCAGTCCGAGGGTACAACAGTGTCAACCTGTACTATCCGTCGGCGTCTGAATGAAAAGGGACTCTATGGTAGGATACCCAGGAAGACCCCACTTCTGACACAGAGACATAAAAAAGCCAGGCTGGAGTTTGCCAAAACTTACCTGAGAAAGCCAAAAACTTTTTGGAAGAATGTTCTCTGGTCAGATGAGACAAAAGTAGAGCTTTTTGGGAAAAGGCATCAACATAGAGTTTACAGGAAAAAAAAAAGAGGCCTTCAAAGAAAAGAACACGGTCCCTACAGTCAAACATGGCGGAAGTTCCCTGATGTTTTGGGGTTGCTTTGCTGCCTCTGGCACTGGACTGCTTGACCGTGTGCATGGCATTATGAAGTCTGAAGACTACCAACAAATTTTGCAGCATAATGTAGGGCCCAGTGTGAGAAAGCTGGGCCTCCCTCTGAGGTCATGGGTCTTCCAGCAGGACAATGACCCAAAACACACTTCAAAAAGCACTAGAAAATGGTTTGAGAGAAAGCACTGGAGACTTCTAAAGTGGCCAGCAATGAGTCCAGACCTGAATCCCATAGAACACCTGTGGAGAGATCTCAAAATGGCAGTTTGGAGAAAGCACCCTTCAAATCTCAGGGACCTGGAGAAATTTGCCAAAGAAGAATGGTCTAAAATTCCAGCAGAGCATTGTAAGAAACTCATTGATGGTTACCGGAAGCGGTTGTTCGCAGTTATTTTGTCTAAAGGTTGTGCTACCAAGTATTAGGCTGAGGGTGCTAATACTTTTGTCCGGCCCATTTTTGGAGTTTTGTGTAAAATGATGAATGATTTGACTTTTTTTTTCATTCTCTTTTGTGTTTTTTCATTGAAAGCAAAATAAATGAAGATATTATTACCAAAGCATTTGTGATTGCAATCATTTTCTGGAAGAAATTGAGTATTATCTGACAGAATTGCAGGGGTGCCAATACTTTTGGCCAGCACTGTACATAATCATGAACATCTTTAGATAAAGACAGGGCATAACATGATATACAGTAGAAGAGACCGGCAAGGGAAACAAGAAGCATTACATTTACAGCTCCATTTAACCAGCTCCCCTTTTTCCCAGTCAAGTACTGGATTATGGACATTGTGGACATGTAAACGCCCCTAGTCTCAAATAAACTTTGAGTTTTCACTTAAATATGCTTATTGTCAGGTCCATCAGTCTTTTGCTACAAAATGTCACAGGGAATCTTACATCTAAATTAATCTCATTTAGATGTAATTCTATTGGAATTATTTTGAACCAAAAAAAAAGCAAAGACATCCATTTTTATGGTTTATGCCTATGGGTCTATTAGATCTGGGTCCATCATGGTATTTTCTTTAACAAAGAGGAAATTGATCTCCACACCTGAAAAAATTTTAATAAGGTCATAGAATTTATATAATCTAGACATCTAGATTTCCTATATTAACTTGTTGTATTATTCTTATAGTTGGTACTGAGAAGTGGTATATCACTGCTTGGATGCTTATGTGTAGATTCTCAGACAATTGTCCTGCATCAGAGTATAAATGTGATGATTCTGGTATACTGTATACTGTAACCTTATTTATACAGGTATTTCTTTTTAATTGTATAGTCACAACAAAGCTGTTTGGTCTAAAAATCATAAGAATGTGCCTGTTATCTGAACTATCAGCTAAGGAATGATGTTGTACTTTCCAGAATGGAGATTCTAAAATTGTAATTTTTTTGTAAATTTTTGATCTAGTTTATTATTAAGACCTTTTCTAAATAACAACTTGGTCATTTATAAGTACATTTAGAGCATTGAGGTCATTTATAAGTACATAGAGCTTAGGAAATTTTTGTCCTTGGAAGATATACTGATGACAGAAGACCAATTTATAGGACACAAAACAGTAACAATGCTTCTAGTCGATAATATCTTCATAATATGACATCATATGGAACATGGCACAAGATTTTATTTATGAAATCTTTTTATGAGATCAGAGGATTACATAAGTACAGTGTCATCCCTTAGACCTCTATTGGTGCCACACTACAGCTCCATTCTACTCAGAATATATACAGGGCTGTAATATGGCCATGTGAATGAGATGTAAACAGCATTTTCACCTTAAAGAGGACCTCCCACCACCTCCAACAAGTCTAGTTCTTCACATCATTTAATAGCTGCTGCTCCACTGATTCTGGCACAGTTGGAATTTTTTCTCTAGCCTTCACCATTCCCGAGATATCAATGTAGATAGTTTTGGTGACTGAAATGCTATTTAGTCTCTGTACTGTCAGGAGGGCGGTGTCAGGCAGGAGCAGGCAAGGGGTGTGATTCTGAGCTCTGACATTGGCTGCCTCTGATTAGAGCTCTGAATCACACCCCCTTTCCTGACACTGTCCTTCTGACATTACAGAGCTTAAATAGCACATCAGGCACCAAAACTAACTACGCTTGTTGTTCAGGAACAGAGAGGGCTAGAGAAAAAATCCTAACTGCGCTGGAATCAGTGGAGTGGCAACTATTCACAGATGCTAAGAACTAGAATTGGTGGAGGTGGTGAAAGATCTGCTTTAAATGAAAATATGCCCAATGTTAGTACACTAATAATTATAATCTGTCATTTGTAGGTTACATACAGAAGATAAGAGCTGCCAACGTGGGAACTTTTTTTTATGTTTATGGTCCCTTCGGCAGCACAAGTATGCAATAAAAAAAAGTCAGAACACCCCTTTAAGGGAATGCTTAGAGTGACTGCGTTGTCAATTCTCTATAACATACAGTATTCATGAAGTATATGGCAGATCAGTCATGATAGATTAAAATTTTTTGACAGATTTATTGTGATCCATTTTTCCCTCCCCACTGACTTACAATAAGTAGGTTTTTCCCCTGGATAAAGTACTGTAGCATATCACATTACGCTCTGCTTATACTGTTAAGAGCCTCAAGAGTTCCCTCAGGGTTTCTGTCACTTTTGATGACAAGGATAAAAATGCATGAACCATTTTTTTGCATTTACAATGGCATAAACATACTCAGAACACTATTACACTATTACTAAAACTAAGACAATAGTGTCAATCAGTCACAATTTATATCAGTCATATAACAGATTCTTTTTAATAATAATAATAATAATAATAATAATAATAATAATAATAGTCCTTTAATAGTCCCACAATGGGGAAATTCAGTGTGTTACAGCAGCAAAGATAAGCAGATACAAATACAAATACAAATAAAGGGTTATTCCCCTCTTAAGGATACTATCTAAACTGCTAGTTTATGTAAATTCAAGACTTTTCCTAAATACATTGCAATGCTGCTTCATTTGCCTGCTATGTGAAATTATTCCTCCCATTGTCAAGAAACCAGCCTGTATCTCTCCTTATCTAGCATTACAGGATGGATGATGTGACTCACTACTCTCTGAGGGGGAGGGGGGCTGAGTTATTTGGATTATGCTTGTTCTTAGAGCTGTTATCTTCTGCTAATTGTAGTTTGCTGATTAAGGTTTGGACAGTGCTTGATCTCTCTAAGATAACACAAAGATAACATTGAGTTTAATGCCATTAGTTGTCAGTCCTGGCAGTTATGGAAACAACGTAGTTCAGTGTGCTTGACTATTCTGTAAATCTGACCACTGTTGACAGCCAGAATTTGGTTCTCAGTGAGATTGGATGAGGCTGGGTGGTGATGCAATTTCTACAGATGCGGATCCCAGAGATGTGGATATGTGATAAATGTGGTTTTCCATGACTTCACACAGAGAACCTAGCCTCTCTGCTGCCTGAGGCGAACTATAGAAAGGTGGCCCCACAAAAAAACATACTAAACCTAGCTTTGATTGGATACTTTTTACTCACCAATCCATGTTTTGTCCAGGCCGGCTCTGCTGCCACCTCCAGTGTTGTGATGTAAGTGCAGCACCACCTAGAGGCGGAAGCATAGTCTGGACTGCACAGGAGCGTGGATAGGGGAGTAAAAAGTATTGGCCGCTACCTATTGCAAAAAAGAAAAGAAAAAGAAATGCCGTCCCCCAGTTTATTCCATGAGGCGTCGCCTTAGGCCATCGCCTCAGGTTGCCTCATGGAAAATGCGCCCCTGACTTGCTGTTGATGCATAGGAAAATAAATAAATGTTTCCCTTCTGTAATCAGATTGAGTATAATTGTCTGCTGTGGGAAAACCCATATAATCTGGCAAATGCCAGGTTTGCTGTTTTGGATAAGATGTCTATTCTAAATAAATTGGAGGGTCCACCATGTGGAATTTCATCCAGAGTGCCTAAAAATAGAGCCTTTGTCAGTGGAGGACCCAGTATGTCCATGTATTACATAGAGAACGCATTGATTTCAGTGGAAATTATGTTGTAATACTTTATTTTGCCACTGGTGATGCTGCAGGGAATTAAACCCTTGGTACTTGATTTCCCTGCAGGTTACAGTAGATCTCATGCAGCATAAAACCCTGTAATCATCTTATCATCAGGAGACCATTTTAACAAAAGACTTTAAGAACTGGGTTTGGAAAATATTTTTCTAAATGATCTTGTGCTTATTTAATTTCATTTTCAGTGTAACCAAACTAAAATCATCAGATGCACATCAGCCCTAACCTATTCTCCTACTGTAAGAAGGATTTAATGGAATTAGAAATAATAAAAAATTGATTTGAAACACTAGGCACGCCCTGCGCTATTTGTACATAAGTGATGAGACTCTAAAACCCAGTATTTATGGCTCTAAGCATAAATATGTTTGGTGTGCCCCGAGCATACATGTAATTTGAAGGGTATAAAAAATTGTGTATGTGCAGGAAACTGTGTGATATTTAAAAAAAAAAAAAAAAAAAGTATCTGCCTGTTTTAATGTCTGTTGTTCCAGACTGGAAGTGATGACATCCCATTCGCCATCATGTGATTGTTTTAGCCAATCAATGGCCTCAGAGGTCACATTTGCATGAACAGCAGGTGTCTTCTAAGGCAAGTTTGTTACATGTGCATGAAAAACATGAAAAAAGTTCTGTTAATGTTCTTATGTTGCGTGTAGTGCATGTTTGCCATTTTGTGACAAGTCATACATGTTTGCACATAATGCATGATTGATGCTACTGTGCCTTTAAATGGAGATTATTCACAATACCTTTAAGGAATGAACTGCACCATCTGTGTATCCCACTTTAATTCTACCAAGGTGACGTAAGTCATATGCCTGCTTTATTGTGAGCTATGCACTGTGTATTATGCTGTTCACCATGCATATACACTGATCCTATTAATAGTGATGGCTGACACATACTGTATTATTTTATTATTATTATTTTGCTTAGTTACGGTATATAGTGTCCTCATATTTACTGGTAACACTATTATTTTACACTGTAATATTGTTATTTTATTTGGAAATATATCTTGAAATATCATGACATGAGACATAGTGATAGGTGGCAACCAAGGCTTCAGATGTTATTTTTAGTACAAGTGTACAGCAGAATCCTAATTTATACTGAGGCGTCAAGTAATAGAGTTGTAGTGCAGTGGAGGAGACAAAGCTGCCATTTGTGACAAAATGACAACTGTGCTCCAGGTCTTTAGCTAAGAATGACTAAACAGTGCTCCAGGACCTTAGCCAAAAGTAGGGTCAGAGAGTCAGTGGAGAGCTGCTGTATTGTGCGTGCTTGGCAGGGCGTAAACTGCCAGTGACAGAAGAGAGACTGTGAATTAATTTCTGTGCTTTGTATTGTGGTGACATCTCACATACTTACTGAACACAGGTAGATGAACCATCCTCTGCAGCAGAGACTCTTTTACAATAAAGGTGTCCCTTGTCACCCCAAGTTGAAAATTGTAATTGTCAAAGCTTATTATTTCACCTCATCTCCATGTGAAATACTGCACCATTCTTAGCTGAAGTAATTACTCTCCAACTTTCCAGAGATTCCAATCACATTGAGTACTAAAGCCTCATGCACATGACGGAGTGTGCAGGCCGAGGGGGGACTGATTTTTTTTTTTAACAGAATGCACTCAGTTGACATCTGAGCTGCACACCTGGTTGTGTGCACGAGGCCCAACATCTGAAAATGATAAAATACAAATGTTAAACTTTAACCCTCTACCCAACTCCTAAACTTGGGTCTTTATCTCAGATTTCTTCATGTTCCGCTAACATGATAACACTTTCAAAGGGTCACAAAACATGTTACAGAGCACACTACAGTGATAAACATCATACCTTTGTTAGTTATGCCACTTTTGCAGATTTGGAATAAGAATACTTTGAAGTCTTATGCAAATGAGGTAGTTTGTGTTCCCTGGAGCACTGCTCTTGCTGCTCGGACCCCTACCATCTCCTACTGAGAGTTGATCCTCCAAATGCTATGATATCACCCATCCTACTTGAACAGCAAGAGCAGTGTTTTGACAGCTGATGGCCACCCCCAACTGCATGATTTGCATAATACTTCAATGTTGTTCTTCCCCACATCTAAAAAAAGTGACATACATAACAAAGGTATGGTGTTTATCTCTGAAGCATGCTCTGTAACATGGTGGAGATAGTTGAATGTTCTTGGGGGAGGAGGTAGATTCCCTTTAATCCTTTTTTTAATGCATATTACAATTAAAACTCAGAAGTATATAAAGAAATTTTTCTATGTGGATGTCAGGTGTAGGAGCTATCCCCTCTGAGTGTGTTTGGCACTTTTGCCACTAGCTCAGCAGTTTATGCACAGGCTAGGTGGAATTTATAAGGATCAGGGCATCGTTTGCTGGTCTTAATATGTATGTGCTGATGGCAGTGACCATTTAGTAATTGTGGCGAGTCGTAGAAGATCCCATGTACCAGAATATCAGGCGTAGATATTAGGCATAACTCATTCCTGCTTTCTGGCATGAGTTAAAGTAAATCTGTCAGGCCGAGATGTCCCCTTTCTAGTCCACCTTGATCACCTCTTTGCTCCACCTACATTTTTCTAGAGCAACGACCAGGTTGGCACAAACAGCTGTAAGCCAATAATGTACCATTTTAGCACCACAAAACTAGCTTGGCAATATTAGTAAATTCTCACCATTGACTTTTCATATGGTGCATTACATATTCAATTATGTCTTACCTGTTTTTCCCAGGCCACCACTGGTTTAACTTGAAAGGCAAGCAACAGATGTTTTAATTGTATATTCATACCCTTGTTTATATCCTTGTTGTATACTATTTGGTGGCTATCCTTGAATTATGTGTAGATCCCCTGTGCCAAGTTAGGGATGGTGTTGGGCGAAGTACCTTCCCGGACACAATTATCGGCTTTGGAGTTCCACGGTAGTTAGATCAAGTATAGCGTGAGCATTCATAGGCATAGTGAAGCCATATTTCTCATTTGAGCAGAGAAATAAGCCTTTAAAAAAGGCATATGCCAGTGAGTGAGTTCCCCTGTGTAAAGCTGCAGCAACAGTGAGAAGTTCTACAGCCTAAAATAAGCAGCAGGTGTACAGTGGGAACCCCACACAATTATGACAGCAGATACAAAGAGAAGTCTGAGAAGAGTGTGGTGGTAGGACCTCCTCGTTCTCTGTACTAGATGTTTGCACCCAGGGTTAAGTGGCAGTGCAGGCTGTTGGAGAGGCTGTGCAAACCAAGATTATTATTTTTTTTTTTTATTATTATTGTTTATTTATATAGCACCATTAATTCCATGGTGCTTTACATTTGCGGATTTACATACGGTACACAAGATATACAAAACAAATACAATACTAACAGTGACCAACTGGCACAGTCGGATAGAGGGCCCTGCCCGCAAGGGCTTACAGTCTATGAGGGAAGAGGGAGAGAGACAGAAGGTGAGGGGAGAGGCTGTACAGATGGTGGTGTGGTGACAGTAGTGTTATTGGAGGTTGTAGGCCTTCCTGAATAGGTGAGTCTTCAGGGCCTTCTTGAAGCTTGTGATTGTGGGGGTTAGTCTTATGTGTCTTGGTAATGAGTTCCAGAGTATGGGGGATGCACGGGAGAAGTCTTGGAGACGTTTGTGTAAAGAGCGGATAAGAGCAGAACAGATTAGGAGATCTTTGGAGGATCGGAGGTTATGTGCGAGCAGGTAGCGGGAGATTAGGTCGGAGATATATGGAGGGGACAGGTTGTGGATGGCTTTGTATGTCAGCGTTAGTAGTTTGAACTCTATTCACTGGGTGATGGGTAGCCAGTGAAGGGATTGGCAGAGGGGAGCGGCTGATGAAGAACGGGGGGAGAGGTGTATTAAGCGAGCAGCACAGTTTAAGGTGGACTGGAAGGGGGCGAGAGTGTTAGTTGGGAGGCCATGGAGAAGGGTGTTACAGTAGTCTAAGCAAGAGATTATGAGGGCGTGGACTAGCATCTTTGTAGTTTCAGGGGTGAGGAGTGGATTCGGTGGATGTTCTTGAGTTGGAGGCAGCAGGAGGTGTTGAGGGTTTGAATATGCAGCTTGAAGGATAGGTCAGAGTCTAAGGTTATCCCAAGGCAGCGGGCCTTTGGGACTGGGGTGAGAGTGGTTCCATTAATTTTGATAGATAGGTAGGGGGGTCGTGCGTGGTGGGGTGAAGATTATGAACTCTGTTTTCTCCATGTTGAGTTTCAGAAAGCAGGAGGAATAAGCCCTCTGTAACAAAGAAGAGTTTGAGATACAGTCAGAGATTGTCAAAAAATATGGATTGTATGGCATCTCTTTAGGATAGGCCATAAATATATAATCTGTTGGGGGCCGCCTGACAGTCCTTGCACCAATCAGCTGTACTGGGCTGCTTCTGGCAACCATAGTAGACACAACACAGGGCTCAATAGACGCACAGTCTCATGCTGTGGTGATGAAGTCATTTTTTCTATTCATTCCTATAAGAATTAATAAAGAAGTCCACTTTGTATTTATACATAAGACGTATTAGTTGGAAAGACTGATTGCTGGTCACATGACACAGCTGAGGACCAGAAGGGAGTAGATAACTCACAAATACAGCCATCAGTAATAAAATTATCTTCACTACAATTCACATGATGCATCTTTCTAAAGGGCCAGAGAATAAAAATTGTGTGAGCACAACTTTTTAGGAACTGAACCTTCCATTAGAGCAGACTGTGTGCACCAATTTGAGGCTGAACCTTTATACTGCTGTATCTAGTGTAATGTGCACCATGATATGCTGCACGTAGTCAATGACATTTATTTGTGACTTATTCTCACCTGCCCTCCACAGTTATTTTTTTTCCAAAGATGAACCCTATGTAACTCTTCTGTTTAGCATCCGTTTTTATCTACCATACAGATGGATAAAACATGAGCTGAATGTACCCTAAGAGCGGTAAATCTACTGCTAGATCCCTACTATTTGGAAAGTGTTATATTAGCATGACACAAGTTCCAGCTTTGTACCATTTGCACAATTACTTAAGTTACTCTTGTAGTTATTTTCAGCTCAATGTGAGACCATCCATGAGCTGTAAATCTTTCAGTCAGTTAGATGTTGCTAAAGACAATCTTGTATCTATTAGAATTGTCACTCAAGGCCAATTGTCACTAGATCCAGGTTACTAGAGGTCATCCATTCATCCACAAGTGACAAAACACACACTGCGTTCAGTTAATGGAGTTGTCTGATCTAGGAACTAGTTCACTATTCACTGTACATATATAGTTAATATATTAGCCATTTTCTCCATTTATATACTTAGAAAGAAGGCCACTCAAGTTTCCCTTGGGACCGTAAAGGTTCTATGTGGACAACAAAAATACTCCCTTGGCAATATGTTCAATATCTGACTATGGCAGCACATTTTATATACATTTTTTAATTCTGTCATTGCAAAGATGGAACCAGAGTTTCACAGACTATCACCTGTAAGATAAAAATACGCCATAGACAGCAATGTGGCTAAAGTTGGTAATTGGGCCTTGTTAGTGTGATTTTTTTTTTTTTTTTTGTGCGGTTTATTTAAAGGGGGGATGGTTCTGACAATGAAGTGTTCATGACTATCTACGTAAGCTAAGTATTTGATTGACAAAATCCTAGCTACAATACTGGTTTCTGATAAAGTTCAGCCATTTGCACCTAGAAAGAGATCTTATTGTTAATGTATTGGTCATTACAGCTCCTACATGATGTTCAGTAATAGATAAGTAGGCCAATTAATCTCACCAAATATTTTTTTATGCTGATTCTCCTTGTAACCCTTGCGGCGGCACTCCATCCACCGCGAATCCAACCTAAATGTCGGAAAACTGGATAGGGAAAGGTTTGCGATGCTTTGCTTAAAAACCCATTCGCCGCCACTTGCCGGCGCAAGTGTGAACCCACCCTTACGGGGGCTGATACATTAGCCCCTGTTACAGGAGGAATGTAGCCTTTTGGTATACACTGCAGAACTGATCATGGTCCTCTAGGATCCAGCAGCTCCTGACCACATCACATGACCACCGGCCTGGGAGGATATACAGAAACCGGAAAGCCAGGGATGTTTTATCTCTCTCTGGAATGTGCAGCTGTTCCCTACTCCTGCAGCTGCGTGAACCCGTGTAGTTGATTAACTCTGCAAGATGTATGGGTATGTCCTTGAAGAGTTAATTGTCGACCACCTAGATGTATATAGCCAATAGGCAGTCAGTAACTGTCCAGGATTTTTATAAAATTTCTCTAACAGGTAGAAATGTGATAAAATAAAACAAAATAAAATAAAAAAAAAAAACAGTATTCACCTGTTTTATCCCTCACTGTACCAGTATAAGCACTCCAATGGTCTTTGCTGGCTTTTGCTTACTTCCCTGTAACATCACATACATTTACATGACTGTTGCAGCCAGTCATTGGCCTCAGCAGTTTGTGCCACACAGTGCTTTAGGAACAATGGCAACTCAGCCATAAAGTGAGAGACCAAGTAAAGTTACAGACCGGGGTTAGTGAGGCAAAAAAGTTACCAGCACTTGGATGACTCAATAACATCTTCTGCCATTAACATCAGCAGTAAAACTGTGAAAGCAGCTGCATACACGCCTTACATCACCAGGCACAATGCCAAATATGGAATGGGGTAGTGTTAAGCATGCCGCCACTGGCACTGACACTTCTCTCTCTGGCAGTCTGATGGAAACGTCTAGGTTTGGTGAATGATAGGAGAACGTTACCTGTCTGACTGCAACGTTTGGTGAAGGAAGGTTAATGCCATGGGGTTGTTTTTTAGGGGCTAGATTAGACCTCTCAGTTCCAGTGAAGGGAAATCTTAATGCTTCAGCATACCTAGCCATTTTTTGACAATTGGACGCTTCCAACTTTATGTGAATTGTTTAGTGAAGGCCCTATTGTGTTTCAGTGTGACTGCATCCCAGTACACAAACAATGGTACATAAAGGCATGGTTTGGGTGAGATTGGTCTGGAAGAACTTGACTGTCCTGGACAGATCCCTGATCCTAACTCAACCTATGACCTTTGAGATGAACTAGAATGAAGATTACAAGCAAGCCAGGGCTTCTTGACAACATCAGTGTCTGCCCTTACAAATGCTCTTCTAGATAAATTTCCCACAGACACTCGAAGAGATCTTGACGAGACCTCTCCCAGAATAGTGAAAACAGCTTTAGCAGCAAACGAGTGACCAACGAATGCTTATGGTGTAAGAATGGGATGTCATAAAAGCTTCTGTAGGTATAATGTGCAGGTATCCCAATACTTTTGACCATGTAGAGTGCTTGTCTAGGAAAGGGGTTTCTAACATTGTCTAAAATAAAAACTCTTTGTTGTCCATAGTACAAGGAGTGTGGACCCACTTTATTACCTAAATGGTTTGGCTTTGGGCTACTCCTGAAGACATTCTGTCAGTGATTCCCTGGTTTTCATCCTTTAACCCCTGTGCAGTGATTTGGTCATTGCTGCAGGGAACCTCCATGTTGCTACCTCTTGGACTAGATGATAATTCAGTGTTAGGGCAGTTGACATAGAATTACAGATTCGAAGTATGTAAACAGGCAGAGTACAAACAGACACCTTTGCATTACACTAGCAAGATAGAAGACTCTTTGCTCAGACAGTTTTCTGTGGGACAAGATGCCTTATATAGCCCACAGGTGCAAGAGATTGACTGGGAGCTGACAGCAAGGTTTAGAGTTTCTTAATCAGCCAGCACACCCTACAGGCAAGGCCTGAAGCACAGCTCCCACGACTAAACAGAATAGTGCTAAAAGGAAGGGGAGGACACTGGCAAGCACATAGTAGTATAATGTGGTACCGTGTTAGCCATTGAAAGTAGTGGAAGAATGAAGAAATCAGGTGATACCTTTTAGAGGCTAACTGAGTATATTTGATGGTAAGCTTTCGGGAATACTAGCTCCCTTCATCAGACATATTCATGCCAGTTTCATGTCACACTACGTATGAACTGTGATGGTCACAAATCACCACGTGACAGCAAACAGATAGCAAGAATTAGTGATCCCTCCGTCACGTCCCACAAGTTTCCAAATTGTTAATTTTTTGACCTGTTGTAAATAACTTCTCTTCTTATATTGCATTTTGTTTTTTTAAGGATTCTAAGATCCTTTGAAGGTCCATGTCTTTAGGGTATAAAAAAAATCTGTGAATTTTCAGTTTCTTGTATAACACCACGTCTGATGAAGGAAACTATTACTCCCGAAAGCTTACCATCAAATATACTCAGTTAGTCTCTAAAAGGTATCACCTGATTTCTTCACTCTTCCACTGGCAAGCACAGACAGGCGGCACAACACATAGCAGCCATAGTGCTCTTAAAAAATAAAAGCATGATCGGTGACTGGTTGCTATGGGAAACAAATAATTTTTTTTAACAGTTTTTGTAAATCTGGTCTTATCAATTATTTATCAATTACAGTTTTTGTTATGGTTTTTACACCCTAAAAAAAGAAGAAACGAACAAAACTTCATTGATGAAAAAATAAAAATGTTCTAGGTCTCTGAATGCAGTGACACAAAATGTGCACATTGAGGTGGGGAATTGGGGTTAAGGGGCCCAAAATGTACTCTTGCTCCTGGACCCTATATCTGGAATTTTTCAAAATATTGCCAAAAACTGGAGTTTTTCATAAAACAGCCTGTAGAAATCATACAGTTTGTTTAGTACTACTATGCCAGTCAATAACTAACTTCCTGTGCTCTATTATAACTCCACACTTAGGAGGTTAGTGTGTAAGTTTATGTCGTACTTTATGCAATTTTATATGTCTTTTATTTTTCATTTTTTATTTTCATTGAAGCTATGTTAGTTCTAGAAGATTACCAAAACCAAAAACGTGGAAATGCAGTTATCAATGATAAACATTAAAGCATACAAATAAAAAAATGTATCTACTTATAGAAACATTACTCTCCAGGGTAATAGAATATTTCTGGACATACCGAAAACTGCATGGGAAAAAGTTGTAGCATTTATTAGACATGGAGAGAACTAGCCACTAAACAAACACATGCAAACATGCAAAAGTCATTTGGTATCTATGTTCAGATGGGAGTTTTGGCCTAATTTGGGTTTAGATCACTTTGGATAGTCTTGAAATCTACGTTTTTGTTCATATCTTGATTAAATATTTTTAGAGATACGTGTAACATTACTAAGCTAATAGGAAAAGAAAAAATCACCCATTTACTTATGTCCAGAAAAACATTAGGTGAGGTCCTTGCTAGTAAGTGACTATAGACAGGAGCACATCTCATGAGGCGCTGGTATTTGGAAGCACAGCAGGCATTTTCAACACTTAAAAAGGAGAACCCACTGAGCAGTGAGGAATGTCTGGTCCCTCTGTTAGGGCTTAACAACCTTCAACAACATTGACAGCAACTTTTCTAAAGCTTAACTATTGCTCCCTGTTGTGTTTTGAACCAGTGTCATTCCATCAAAATAGGTGGTGGCAATGTAACAATTGTTCAGCCCTAGCATCCAAGGGCGAATGTCAGATTCCCACGTTTGCTTTAATGACCAAGCATAACTCATATGGCTCAACATACTGACTCGAATGAATAGAGACGTTAATAAAATCTTGGTTAACAACTTCATGTTTGAAGGTTGAGAAAATTTCTCAAAATGGTAGAAAATGCTAAAACGGATTACAGTCAGGTAAAGTCAACATAGGAGCACAGACAATTATATTAAAACTATACATTAAGTATTGCTGACAAACTGCAAGTATTATTTTAGTCACCTGCTGAAACTATAAAATGAAACTGTAACTTAAGATATTTAACATAATAGAATACATTTATAAAATTATTAATATAATATAATGAAATATCCTTAATATACAAAACAAAGCATAAGAGTATCTGTAAATGTCACAAACTGCTGACTAAGAGAGGAAGGCATCAGGAATCTAAATCTAGAAAATACATTGGGGCATATTTATCAATAGAAGTCCAACACTTTTCCGTCTACTACTGGCACTGTACCAGAATGGATGTGGTTTAAAAGCGCCTAACTTTGCAATACATTTATGAGACAGAAAAGTACAACTATGGCACAGAATTTCTTGCGCAAAGTATACAAAGTTTAGAATGGCGTAAAATTAGTAGAAAATTCAGTTCAGACTGAATTTTGGCACACGGGCAATGTAAATAGATTTTTTGGGTGCATCAGAAAGTAAGCCAGAATTTTGGCATGTCAGAAAGGGAGACGGATTTATGAAGGTCCGTACAACAGATTTATAAATATGTATAAAATTACGAGTGCAGAGTTTGACAATAATGATAATTATACCCCATAGTTAATAGGAGACATAGCTCTTTTTAGGATATTGTTCTATACACATGGTAATACATACAATAGACATACATGTACTTGTACATACATGTACAGGATACTTTATGTGAGTGTGTAAATGTTGCTCCATAGAAACATTATAGCTTGTGGTCATTTAAGGTTAAATGGAGTCTGTCAGCAGGAAAATGAGTATAAAACTAATGGCAGTACCTTGTAGAGCTGCTTCTACACTTTCCACAGATGCCTTTCTTATGCTGCAATGCAGATCCATTTTCATTAAAAAAAAAATAATCAGGATATTATTCCTATGCAAATTAGATGAAAAGGGCTGTCCTCTCCTGTCTTCACTCTTTGCTATAGATAACTGTCCCTAACTGCTGCACAGCTTCTCCCTCCATTACTTGAGTGACAGCTTCCACTTTTTCACACTTTGTCTACAGTTAGGGATGGTTATGTAGATCAGAGTGAAGCCCCAGCAGGAGAAGACACGCCCCTAAAGTCCTTTTCAGCTGATTTGCATGAGAATAAAACTCTGATTTTATTGAAAATGGAGCTGCAATGCAGAATAAGAGAGACATCTTTGAAAAGTGTAGAAGCAGCCCTAAAGGTACTGCCATTAATTTGATAATGATTATCCTGCTGACAGACTCCCTTTAAAAGAAATTGTACCTAGGAATTTTGTAGGCTTAAAAAAGTTGTCCAAAATAAAAAAAAAAACATAGAAAAAAATATTAGACCAAGGAAAGTGAAAAAAAAACAAAAAAAAAAAAAAAACACACTCACCTGTCCCCGATGCTCTGGTGTCTCCCAGTGCAGTCCGGTCCTGCTGCTCTGCTGTCTTCTTTTGCCTGAAGTCCCCGCCATACTGTGATGTCCCGTTTCCAATCAGCGGTCCTTTTCTGAGGCCACTGATTGGCCTCAGTGGTCAAATGCGGCGGGGACTTCCATCGGAAGAAAACACCGGAGCAGGCGTGGACTGCACTGGGAGACATCGGAGCATCGAGTACAGGTATGTTTTTTTTTTTAAATTTCTTTTCACCTTTCCCCGCCCTAATATTTTTTTTTTTATTCTGGACAACCCCTTTAAGCTACATGAGAAGCCTAAGTTTCTTAAAAGGAGTCTGTCATGTTGGTGGTGGTAGACTCCCTTAAGAATCCACTTCACTCAAACAGCATTAGACACTTTAGAAAATCTGGCACAATTTAAGACTCTCTAGTCTAACTTTGCACTGTTTAAAACATAAGACAGTTTCAGTTTATCGGTTAAATCCACCATTATGCCAGTGCTGCCGCTCTGGTCCCTGCTAGTCTCTGTTTTCTTGGCTGCAGTGATGATACGCTGCCTACACAACTGTTTTGTTTGAATTTTTTTTTTTTTTTTACATTTTTTTTTGTTTTCGACCATTCAGCTCAAAATCCAAGACAGGCAAAACAGTCATACAAACATATTGCAAAGATAAATGAATCACAATAATAATAAAATAGCTATAATGACTAATATGAACATAAAAAACAACATATTTATTGTATTGTATTTATTTTTTTGTTATGGATGCTGCTTTTACAGATTGGCCATGAATTTACTGACAGCTGGTGGGAAGCCTGACGATGGGGCCTTTCATTGGTTGAATAGGAAAAGAAAGGTAGGTCTCCACTAATACAGTTCACGGTTTGTGCTTTCTTAAAATGCTATATGCCAGATGTCAAAGTGCTTTAAAGTGGCAGTGTGTATTTTTTTTTAAATTGTCTATCAACAGGAAATGTGATTTAAAAAAAAAATAAAAAAAATCAATACTCTGCGCTTTGGTGGATTGGCTCACCGGTGGTTCCTTTTGGCCTGTGTATAGACTTCCCTGTAACAATGATGTCACATATATTCACATGTACACTGCAGCCAATCATGGCCTTGGGTAGTCTTGTGCCATACATGCTAGTCAGTGAGTGGCTGTAACCCCGTTAATAATTTTACTTATCTAGGCAAGAGACAGGTGGAAAGAATTGGTATGATTACGCCTTGCTGGTGTAATGGTATGGACATGGTTGGTTTATATGTAGGTTTACCTTATTTGCATTGTTAGTGTTAATAAGACCAAGGTTGCACTTCTCACATTTTCTTGACCAGATAGTTTCCATAAATATTGGATTTCATCCAGACATTTCTGCTTCTTTGTTTCACATTGCATTTGAAAAGTTAAACTTCATGTCACATTTCCCATGAATCCCATTAAAATATTACCCAAAAAATTAAAACAAAAAGAAAAAAAATCCAATTTATTGCAACCACTTTATATTCATGACGTAGAAATCTGTTCCTTATATAAATATTTGGGAATTGTTGCTGTGGTTAGTATTAAATAATCAGAGAGACAACCACATATCAGCAATTTATCAACTCAAGGACTCATCAGAGACCATCGTAGTCTATTACAACATATTTGACTTGACCTTACATTGGATACATTTTCTTTCAAGAAATCTTGCCTAGTTTGGACACAGATTAGTTTTAGTAAGCCAATTCTCAATCATATGGATTCATTTATTCTCAGACAACATGCTCATGCTTTTATATTACATTTATTTACTACATGTTAAAGGTATGCAACTAAATTAAAAAAGGAAGCAAACAGACTTAATTGAAAATCTATTTGTGTATACAACTCTTATGAAAATCTATGTGTCTCCATTGTAACAGACTACAAAGAAACCTTGTGTAGTCTAATCCAGCTGTTATATTGCCATCCATCTGTTCACTACTCATTGCTAAAGTAGGGAAGCAGAGGCATCACTGGCTTTTTACTCTTCAAAATCAGCTACTTGTGTCTTTCACTGCATGAAACTGTGCTGAGCTAAAGAGCGAGAATTATAAAATGACATTACTCTTGGAGGTTCTAGCCAATGAAAAGCTTTCTTCTTGCAGCTGCTGAGTAGACAAGGAGATGATTGGCTGCTGTGAGCAGACTGTGGTTGTGCACCGATTTCAGGGCTTCCCTGTATAAAAAGGGAGTTTTTATTATCTGAAACTCCCATGATTTTTGGCTATAGGTCACAAAGTCAGATTTGCTGTTAGTAAATTAGCCCTATCACTTTCCAAACCATTATGGAATGATCAGTGATTTGAGGAGTTGCTGGTTGGTAGATAGCGCTGCCAATGACTATGATTAATCACAATTTATTGCTTATCATTGATCTTTTCCAGCATTCACATTGGCCATTGGCCATGGTTAAGGAATTAAGGGTAGCAGGGACATTGGGATTCAGCGACCATGCTATACTCGAGTTTGGGGTTGTAAGAAGAAGAAGACCTGAGAAGACAAAGACTAGAAGGCTCAATTTTAGTAGGGCAGATTTTAGGGGCCTAAAGGTAAGGGTTAGTAGAATTCCATGGCGAAAATTACTTAAGCACAAAAATGCACATGAGGGGTGGGAAATTTTCCGTAGGGAAATCATTAATGCACAGGATCTAACAATACCTAGAAGCAAGAAAAATGGGAATCACCTAAAAACTCCAGGATGGATGACCCAAAAATTAGATAACCTACTAAAAAAGAAAAAGGAAACTTACAACAAGTGGAAGATGGGAGCTATATCTAAGGGAGAGTATACAGCAGTTTGCAGACTCTGCAAGATAAGCATTAAAAAAGCCAAGGCTGAATACGAATTGAAGCTTGCAAAAGAAGTTAAGAGTAATGTAAAAGGTTTTTGGGGATATGTTAAGAGCAAAAGAAAAGTGAAGGAAATCATTGGAGTCCTGAAGAACGAAAAGGGTGAAAAAGTTAACATGGTGGATCAGCAGGTGGAGTTACTAAATTCATATTTTGTATACGTCTTCTCCCAAGAAATGAATGGTAATATCAACATTAATGGTGATAGTGATGAGGGGAATGAGGACTCCAAGCTGATTATAAGTGAAGGTTTGGTAAGAGAACATTTAGCTAAGATTAAGGAAACCAAGTCCCCAGGACCGGATGATTTACACCCTAGAGTTTTAAAAGAATTAGCAGAGGAAATAACAGAACCCCTTGCAATAATCTTTAATTAGTCATGGGAAACAGGAGTGGTCCCTCTAGATTGGAAAAGGGCAAATGTGGTCCCCATCTACAAAAAGGGGAATAGGGACGACCCAGGAAATTATAGGCCGGTAAGTCTGACCTCGATAGTAGGAAAAATCTTTGAACAAATCGTTAAAGAACATTTAATTAGGTACCTGGATGGGAAGGCTTTAATTAATCAGAGCCAGCACGGCTTTATGCCTAATAAATCTTGTCAGACTAATCTTATTTCCTTCTATAATAAAGTCATTGAATGGTTGGACCAGGGAAATGCAGTGGACATAGTATATCTTGACTTTAGTAAGGCCTTTGATAAAGTATCACATAACATTCTTATTGAAAAAATGATCAAGTATGGCTTTGATAAAATATCAGTGAGGTGGGTTCACAATTGGCTTAATGATCGGGCACAACGAGTAATTCTAAATGGCTATACATCAAACTGGAAGAAAGTAAAAAGCGGGGTGCCGCAGGGCTCTGTCTTGGGCCCAGTACTTTTTAATATTTTTATAAATGATCTGGATGATGGGGTTAATGGGGAACTAATAAAATTTGCAGATGATACAAAGATAGGAGGAATGGCCAACACTAGAGAGGAGAGAGAATGCATCCAAAAGGACTTGGACACACTGGAACAATGGGCTGAGGTGAACAAAATGGTATTCAACAGGGACAAATGCAAAGTTCTACATCTGGGTAACAGAAATGCAAGAAGCATATATAGTATGGGAGGAATAGAACTAAGTGAGAGTACAGGGGAAAAGGATCTGGGCATAATAATAGATCGCAAATTCAACATGAGTCAACAGTGCGGTGCGGTGGCTAAAAAGGCTAATAAAATTCTAGGATGTATCAAGACGAGCATTGAAGCTAGATCAAGAGAAGTAATTATTCTGCTGTACTCTGCCCTGGTCAGACCCCACCTGGAATACTGTGTACAGTTCTGGGCTCCCCAGTTTAAGAAAGACATCGATTTATTGGAGCAGGTCCAGAGAAGAGCAACCAAAATGGTGGAAAGTCTACAAACCATGTCCTATGAGGAGAGGCTAAAAGAATTGGGACTGCTTAGTTTGCAGAAGAGAAGGCTAAGGGGAGACTTAATAGCGGTATTTAAATATCTGAAAGGTTGTCACAGTGCAGAGGGATCTACCCTTTTCTCATTAGCAGAAGGAAGCACGAGAAGTAATGGGATGAAACTAAGGGGAAGGAGATTCAGATTAGACATTAGGAAAAACTTTCTAACAGTAAGGGTAGTGAGAGAGTGGAATAGTCTGCCACGGGAGGTGGTGAGTTCTTCATCAATTGAAATCTTCAAGCGGAAACTGGATAGGTATATAGCTGGGATGTTTTAGGAATTCCTGCTTTTGCAGGGGGTTGGACTCAATGGCCCTTGAGGTCCCTTCCAACTCCAACTCCAACTCCAACTCCAACTCATTATTACAACTGCTTGAAAACTCTTTCCTCGTGAATAAGCCTAAATAGTAGGGATAACCCAATATAATCTAGTGTATTCACTTGGCAGTTCCATAGATTTGAATGGAGCGGTGACCGTTCTATTCACATGGAATACTAAAGGGAAGTTTCGATACCTGTTCTCCTAAACACTGGGAGTTCTGTGGACAGGGGATAAGTGTCTGCAGGGGAAATCCCCTTAAGGTTTATTAGAGAAATGTAAATAATTTTTGTGATGTTTATATAATACAGTCTTCAGACCCTTAAAGGTATATTCACACACAGAAGATTTGTTTTAGCAAGCCCTCTTTACAGATTTGTACATTTACTGCATTTGCGTATACCCTAACTAGGGCACTGGATAAATTTTGACATGAAAATACTGAATCTGATCATAGAAAACTATAGTTGTTCTAGCTACTCATCTGCCCCTCTATTCTATGTTGCCCTCAGATAGAGTAACAAGGATGTTAAAGTTTGGCTTTACCGTGGTGGTAGTGGACCTATCAAATTGTGGATATAACCCATTTGACCTAGGATTGATTTACAGTGGGGAAAAAAGTATTTAGTCAGCCACCAATTATACAAGTTCTCCCACTTAAATAGATGAGCTCGGCCTGTAATTGACATCATAGGTAGACCTCAACTATGTGAGACAAAATACAAATTATGGAGGAAAATAAGTATTTGGTCAATAACAAAAGTTTATCTCAATACTTTGTTATATATCCTTTGTTGACAATGACAAAAGTCAAATGTTTTCTTTAAGTCTTCACAAGGTTGGCACACACTGTTGCTGGTATGTTGGCCCATTCCTCCATGTAGATCTCCTCTAGAGCAGTGATGTTTTGGGGCTGTCGCTGGGCAACACGGACTTTCAACTCCCTCCAATGGTTTTCTATGGGGTTGAGATCTGGAGACTGGCTAGGCCACTCCAGGACCTTGAAATGCTTCTTACGAAGCCACTCCTTCGTTGCCCTGGCGGTGTGCTTGGGATCATTGTCATGCTGAAAGACCCAGCCACGTTTCATCTTCAATGCCCGTGCTGATGGAAGGAGGTTTGCATTCAAAATCTCACGATACATGGCCCCATTCATTCTTTCATGTACATGGATCAGTCGTCCTGGTCCCTTTGCAGAGAAACAACCCCAAAGCATGACGTTGCCACCCCCATGCTTCACAGTAGGTATGGTATTCTTTGGATGCAACTCAGCATTCACTCTCCTCCAAACACCACGAGTTGTGTTTCTACCACACACTTCTACTTTGGTTTCATCTGACCATATGACATTCTCCCAATACTCTTCTGGAACATCCAAATGCTCTCTAGGAAACTTCAGACGGGCCCAGATATGTACTGGCTTAAACAGGGGGACACGTCTGGCACTGCAGGATCTGAGTCCGTGCTGGTGTAGTGTGTTACTGACGGTAGCCTTTGTTACGTTAGTCCCAGCTTTCTGCAGGTCATTCACTAGGTCCCCGATGTGGTTCTGGGAATTTTGCTCACCGTTTTTGTGATCATTTTGACCCCACGGGGTGAGATCTTGCATGGAGCCCCTGATCGAGGGAGATTATCAGTGGTCTTGTATGTCTTCCATTTTCTAATTATTGCTCCCACAGTTGATTTCTTCACACCAAGCTGCTTGCCTATTGCAGATTCAGTCTTCCCAGCCTGGTGCAGGTCTACAATTTTGTTTCTGGTGTCCTTCCACAGCTCTTTGGTCTTCACCATAGTGGAGTTTGGAGTGTGACTGTTTGAGGTTGTGGACAGGTGTCTTTTATACTGATAACAATGTCAAACAGGTGCCATTACTACAGGTAATGAGTGGAGGACAGAGGAGCCTCTTAAAGAAGAAGTTACAGGTCTGTGAGTGCCAGAAATCTTGCTTGTTTGTATTGTGACCAAATACTTATTTTCCACCATAATTTGCAAAGAAATTCTTAAAAAAAATCAGACAATGTGATTTTCTGGATTTGTTTTCTCATTTTGTCTCTCATAGTTGAGGTCTACCTATAATGACAATTACAGACCCCTCTCATCTTTTTAAGTGGGAGAACTTGCACAATTGGTGGCTGACTAAATACTTTTTTCCCCCACTGTAGTTGGACTTATATAGCCTGTATCTTAATTTAGGTCATTAATTCTTATAGCTTACAATTTAACCAGGTAATGAATTAGCAGTATGGAGAGTCATAATAATACAATGCCTCATACTAAAATGGTCTCAAAATCCTGTGATGTCACCATCAGCAATCTTAAATGGGTTCTCTCTATTTTTCCTAAACCCCCTGTACCCTCTTAATTTCCAATACATTTTTTTTTAAAATTGTAATATTTAATAAAGTGTTTTACAATATATTATACAACAGTAAAAAAAAAAGAGTAAAGAAGAGCCACAACATGTCTTACTATAGGTTTATATTTAATATGTTGATCCCCTGGTACTTCTTTTCTGAGCCCTCATTTCCCTGCATTAGTGGGTCGGTCTTGACAGGCACATGTGACCACCATTTCACAGTTAAAAACTTACATTTCCACAAGCCTTGGGTCTAGTTCTGCTTGTCTGCACATTTTCATCCAGTGCTTCAGATACCGTACATGCACACAGCACAATAACAAGATGCACTACTATAGTAAAACAGAAGTGTTATATCGCACCTGATCGACTGGACCAAACTGAACTCTAGGATGTATCTAGAGTCCATTGTATTTGGTGGTGAGTGGAGAATAACTGAGGATCCATTCCTTATTTATTTCACGGTAACTGCCATATATAGGCTCTGCTGGGTGACACATGTACAGACATATTCTACACTACTGGTTATGCTTCCAGGGTATATATGTTGAATATGATGAAGCATTTCACAGTTTTTTTTTCTTTCCGAGGCATATGGAGGTACAATAGAGATCCCATGTACTTAAGTGGGAGCCTTATTACATACTTCTGTACAATACAAGGCCATACAAAAATCTCATGACACATTTCATTTAGTTTGACCACCCACATATGTAGTGAAATGGAACATTACTCATATTCTTCACCCCTCTCTTACAACAGCATAAAGTCATTAACAACCAGCTTTTTGGGAGAGGCCACCAAAGGGAGAACATATCACAATTCATACCTCTGTTTAGGGAGGATCCCTTGTAGTGAAAGTGAACACATGATACAACTACAGTTCTGGTTAATTAGATTACATCACCTGTAAATAATGTATGAAAATGAATAAAACATGTTGAAAATATTTGCAGTATGACCTTAGAAAATAACATAAGGCACCTCGCTCATGCACTTACAGAACTACCAGTCTATGTCCAATGATTGACTGTAAGGTGTTAATTGTCAGCTTAAGCAAATCTCTGTCCCCCCTAGACTCATGTACCAATTTTATAGTGATCTAATCTCCGGTGTCCAGGTGCAGCATATGGTATCCACCTCAGTGAAGGGATCATAGGAACAGTCTTCATGCTGATTGAGTTATAGCTCTGGAATTTTAATACAATAAAGCATAATCATTTCTGTGAACAAGAATAGTCTGGATTTGATCCTTCTTTTTTCTTAAAAGAAGTAACAATATTTTATTTTTCTCCAAGTCACAAGTCTTTAATTTACTTTAATGAATTCCATATGCATTTTTCTTTATGAAACAAATCAAAGCAGCATCTTGTTTTCTGCATTGCATGAAAGGTTCTGTGCTGCAGTGTTTGTTCATGTGAACATAGATGCCATGATTCAAAGAATTGTAGCAATTTAAAAAATGACAAAAAATATTTTGGTGTACTCGACTTCTTCGTATAGACAACTAAGATAGAAACACATTGCCAGAATTTAACAGATGGCCATCAGCAAGAGGAAGTTGGATAGAAAAACAAATCTACAAGCTGGATTTACCCTAACAAAATTACTTAAAGGCGCTGTAAAAGTAGAAAATACAGTAAGAAAACAAAATTAATTTTATTCTCATTTTGCGATTGCCACCAAAACTGTGAGAATTCTGTGTGTTTCCCAGAAGCTTAGTTATATTCCTCTCTCACCCTTACAAGGTAACTTACTGACTGGTGCAGAAGCCCTACCCAGTGTGATCAGCCATAAGAGATAAGAAACTCTAAGCTCTCTCCTTATACTAAGAAGGGCATCTAGAGGGGAAAGAAATATATATTTATATATTATTCCATCGTACTGAACTGCAGTAAGTAAGGTAGCCTGAAAAGGCAATCTCCTTAAAGGGATTCTATCATTAAAAAATCTATTTTTAACTAACAGCACGTCGGAATAGCCTTTAGAAAGACTATACTTCTCCTGCCTTTATTTTTCAAGTCCACGTTGCCGTTTTTGAGTTATGTCTTCTTTCTTCATTGTGCAAATTAGTCTTCAGAAAGCACAGGGGGCATTTCCCCTGCGCTCAAAACACTGGCTGATCATAGGTTTCCAGCGCTGCCTCTCTCTTCTGCTCCTGACGTGTCTCCTCCTCTTCACTCCTCCTCTTACACGAGAACACCGCAAAATGGCCGACGGAACAGCCGACTGCGCATGCTCCTCGCCATTTTGCAGTGGTCTCTTACACGAGACATGTGCAATCGGCTGTTCCATCGGCCATTTTGTGGTGGTCTCATGTAAGAAGAGGAGGAGACGCGTCAGGGGCAGAAGAGAGAGGCGCCGCTGGAAATGTATGATGAGCTAGTGCTTTGAGCACAGGGGGAGCGCCCCCTGTTCTTTCTGAAGACTAATTTGCATAACAAAGAAAGAAGAAAAAAACGGCGGCGCGGACCTGAAAAATAAAGGTAGGAGAAGAATAGTCTTTCTAAATGCTATTCCGACTTGCTGTTAGTTAAAAATCGATTTTTTTAATGATAGAATCCCTTTAAGGAGTCATAATACCCCTTCTGACCCAAGAGCTGCAGGAAATTCATGGTTCCCGAGATTCACAGCTACTGAACTTGTCCTCTCTTTAACAAGGAGGGGTGACTGGAACAAAAGAATCCTTCAAAAAGAATGACAAAGGAATAATAGATTTATTATATTTATCATACAAAATGTTTGGTCTGAATGAATCTTATCATCCTTTATTTTTAACTACAATTTCTTTATGAAATTAAAATTATATGTCCCATTTAATTGAATTCTGGCTGTTATTGCATTATATGATTCAATTTTATGGTTATCCTTTTGGCAGCTGGTTTACTTGATGTGGTTCTGTTGCTATAATGCTATTTTTATGCACCCCCAAAAAACAGTAATGTGTTTTTATTGTATGGGTATGGACTGTTTTACAGCTGCAAATTAGATCCCATATATATACACCTACAGATGTACACATACAGTATATATACTGAATGGACATTGGAGAATAGGAAAGTCAAACGACCCTTGTAGGGTTTTCTTGTACAAGAGAGTCGAGAGTATATGGAGAAGGATGTGCTTAAGGTAAACACAACCAGTGAAAGGGATTTGGACATAAACAATTTGTTGGGAAAACAGATCAGAAGAAGATGCCAAAAATCATTCTGAAGAACAGTCAAGCAAACTGCAGCCAAACACAACACTGGTGCTCCAACTAACATGTCCGAACGCACAACTTGTCATTTCTGAGCATGGATGGGCTTTAACAACAGATGTGAGTAGAAAAGCTTCTACAGGAAACAAAGGCAAGACTCCAATAAGCAAAAGAACCCAAAATGAGAAGTGGAAAACAGTCTGGTCCAGATTAAGTGTTGCACCATGCTGATGGGAGGATGAAAATTTGGCAGAAGCGTAATGAAATTATGAAACTGCCTTTCAGGTGCCAAAGCTTTATGCAGGTGGAGGTGGAGAAGGGATTTTTGGTGAAGTGACAAGCTAGGTCCTCTGATTTTATTTTATTGTAGGCCACAGGGTGGGGGAAGGGAGGAAGAAAGCGCTGCCCGGCAAATTTGTCAAAAAGAAATTTCAGAGGCAGAGCTTCATCTGTATATACATAGGTGATAACACACATGACATCTGTATGTAATAGATATATACATATAGTAGATCTTCGTTATATTTACATAGATACAGTCATATGAAAAAGTTTGGGCACCCCTATTAATCTTAATCATTTTTAGTTCTAAATATTTGGGTGTTTGCAACAGCCATTTCAATTTGATATATCTAATAACTGATGGACACAGTAATATTTCAGGATTGAAATGAGGTTTATTGTACTAACAGAAAATGTGCAATATGCATTAAACCAAAATTTGACCGGTGCAAAAATTTGGGTACCCTTATCATTTTATTGATTTGAATACTCCTAACTACTTTTTACTGACTTACTGAAGCACAAAATTGGTTTTGTAACCTCACTGAGCTTTGAACTTCATAGCCAGGTGTATCCAATCATGAGAAAAGGTATTTAAGGTGGCCAATTGCAAGTTGTTCTCCTATTTGAATCTCCTCTGAAGAGTGGCATCATGGGCTCCTCAAAACAACTCTCAAATGATCTGAAAACAAAGATTGTTCAACATAGTTGTTCAGGGGAAGGATACAAAAAGTTGTCTCAGAGATTTAACCTGTCAGTTTCCACTGTGAGGAACATAGTAAGGAAATGGAAGACCACAGGGACAGTTCTTGTTAAGCCCAGAAGTGGCAGGCCAAGAAAAATATCAGAAAGGCAGAGAAGAAGAATGGTGAGAACAGTCAAGGACAATCCACAGACCACCTCCAAAGAGCTGCAGCATCATCTTGCTGCAGATGGTGTCACTGTGCATCGCTCAACAATACAGCACACTTTGCACAAGGAGAAGCTGTATGGGAGAGTGATGAGAAAGAAGCCATTTCTGAAAGCACGCCACAAACAGAGTCGCCTGAGGTATGCAAAAGCACATTTGGACAAGCTAGCTTCATTTTGGAAGAAGGTCCTGTGGACTGATGAAACAAAGATTGAGTTGTTTGGTCATACAAAAAGGCGTTATGCATGGTGTCAAAAAAACACAGCATTCCAAGAAAAACACTTGCTACCCACTGTAAAATTTGGTGGAGGTTCCATCATGCTTTGGGGCTGTGTGGCCAATGCCGGCACCGGGAATCTTGTTAAAGTTGAGGGTCGCATGGATTCAACTCAGTATCAGCAGATTCTTGAGAATAATGTACAAGAATCAGTGACGAATTTGAAGTTACGCCGGGGATGGATATTTCAGCAAGACAATGATCCAAAACACAGCTCCAAATCTACTCAGGCATTCATGCAGAGGAACAATTACAATGTTCTGGAATGGCCATCCCAGTCCCCAGACCTGAATATCATTGAACATCTGTGGGATAATTTGAAGCGGGCTGTCCATGCTCAGCGACCATCAAACTTAACTGAACTGGAATTGTTTTGTAAAGAGGAATGGTCAAAAATACCTTCATCCAGGATCCAGGAACTGATTAAAAGCTACAGGAAGCGACTAGAGGCTGTTATTTTTGCAAAAGGAGGATCTACTAAATATTAATGTCACTTTTCTGTTGAGGTGCCCATACTTTTGCACCGGTCAAATTTTGGTTTAATGCATATTGCACATTTTCTGTTAGTACAATAAACCTCATTTCAATCCTGAAATATTACTGTGTCCATCAGTTATTAGATATATCAAACTGAAATGGCTGTTGCAAACACCCAAATATTTAGAACTAAAAATGATTAAGATTAATAGGGGTGCCCAAACTTTTTCATATGACTGTATCTATCAGAGGGAATTGTCTGGCATGTAACATACTTTGTAATGAGGGGTTTGTTGGCCTACTAGTGGTATGTTTTGAAACTTACCTACTCAGTAGCCGGATCCTGAATTTTTCTTTGCTAATAACTTAGTTTATGTACCTCTTATGTACAGATAAGTTGAATACAATGATGAAGCAGCAATCGTTCACAGACAGCTCCTGCCGTACCACTCTGCCCCTGCGCGTTCCGGCCCCAGGAGCTGTAGACGTGATGTGATGACGTCACTCACATCGTGCCTGCAGCTCCCTGAAGACAACGGGAGAAGAGACCTCAGACTGAGCAGCAGGCTAGCGAGTAGAGGTCAGTATCAGTGTTTTTTATGTTTGTTAGCAGGAGATAGACATTAAACTGTGGGGGCAGCAGGAGGGGGACATTAAACTGGGGGGACAATGAGGGGGACATTAAACTGTGGGGGAAGATGAGTGGGATAATAAACTGTGGAGTCAGATGGAGGGGGACATTAAACTGGGGTGTCAGATGAGGGGGAACAAACTGGGGGTCAGATTAAGAGGGACATTAAACTGGGGGGACAGATGAGAGGGAACTTTAAACTGGGGGAACAGATGAGGGGGCAATAAACTGGGGGGCCAGATGAAAAGGGACATTAAACTGGGAGCATATGTAGGGGGACAAACTGTGGGGGCACCAGGAGGATGACATTATAATGTGGGGGTATATCATGTTAGGGTGACTGTAGGGGCATTATATTGTGGGGGCACAAGAGAAATGGATGTGAATGGGCGGAGTCAAAGTAGAAGTGGGTGGAGTTAAATTTGCTGCAGAGCACAGAGCGTGCCGCACATTCCATCCCTTTCAGTTCTTTGAGAGTTGGGAGGTATGCCTAAACCTGATCTCTCTATTTGAGCATGCAATACCACCATAACTCCTAGGCAGAACACCCACTGTGCTGCACCAGTTTCTTAGAATGGGATACCCTGGACAAACAGATTAATTTTTATCATCCACATTTTACGCGTGCCATAAAAATAATTTTTTAAGGAAGGCCCATCACATTTTATAAATTGACTTCTCATGTGTACTACCTTATTTAACACACAAGGTGAGTTGGCCATTGAACAGAACAAGCATTTGTGCCACTCTTATTTCCTTAAGCCTCTTGCACACGACAGTGCCGTTTTTCATAGACAATCTCCATAAAGGCCATGTTTGTCTGTGCAAGTTCACAGACAGCCATTATTCATATGGTGGTGAATAATGGTCATGTGACAGCGGTTATTGAAATGGCTGTCACATGGCTATTAAAGAATCCATGATTTTCACAGGGTCTATTCGTATGCCACTACTTTGTGCGTTTTCATGGATAGTGCATATCAGTTTTTTTGACAACCGTGAAAAACTTACATGTGAATAGACACATTCAATACAATTTGTTCTCGAAACGGTGTCACACATCAATTTTTATGTGGTCGTGTGAATAGGCCCTAACAGATTGTTGTGGGCTGGGCCCTTATTCCTCTTGTTGGAATTATTAGTTTTGTTAGCCCCTTGCAGATGACCATCTGCTGGCCGCTGGCCGTGATTGAACGGCACTACCCGCGCACAGAATGTCATCATTCAATGAATAGGAGCTGCGGAAGCACAGCCGCAAAACTGGACAGGAATAGGACCTGTCTTGAGTTTTGCGGCCCGGCTACTGATCTGTGCAATTTATGGTCATGTGTTGTGGGCCGACAAAAATGAATGGGCCAGTGTGCTATCCAGGAAAAACCCGGATAGGACACTGAACTCGGGCACGGTCGCCTGCAAGGGGCCTTACTCTGTAATATTTGATTTTGCATGTAGTTATGAAATGTGAAGTGCCGCAGAATATACCAGTGATATCACTGTTTTCATCTACCGGTTGGGTATCTTACTGTCAGGGTCATCCACTTCTCTCCTTTGTACCCTTATTACTTTTGGTTTTGGTTTCGTTACGTATGAGGCGGACATCACTTTCAATGTAATGATCTCATTATCACACTAATATATATATATAGTTTGGACACACCTTCTCATTCCAAGAGTTTTCTGTATTTTTATGACTATAAAAATTGTAGATTCACACTGAAGGCATCAAAACTATGAATTAACACATGTGGAATTATATACTTAACAAAAAAGTGTGAAACAACTGAAAATATGTCTTATATTCTAGGTTCTTCAAAGAAGCCACCTTTTGCTTTGATTACTGCTTTGCACACTCTTGGCATTCTCTTGATGAGCTTCAAGAGGTAGTCACCTGAAATGGTCTTCCAACAGTCTTGAAGGAGTTCCCAGAGATGCTTAGCACTTGTTGGCCCTTTTGCCTTCACTCTGCGGTCCAGCTCACCACAAACCATCTCGATTGGGTTCAGGTCTGGTGACTGTGGAGGCCAGGTCATCTAGCATAGCACCCCATCACTCTCCTTCTTGGTCAAATAGCCCTTACACAGTCTGGAGGTGTGTTTGGGGTCATTGTCCTGTTGAAAAATAAATGATGGTCCAACTAAACGCAAACCGAATGGAATAGCATTCCGCTGCAAGATGCTGTGGTAACCATGCTGGTTCAGTATTCCTTCAATTTTGAATAAATCCCCAACAGTGTCACCAGCAAAGCACCCCCACACCATCACACCTCCTCTTCCCTGCTTCACGGTGGGAACCAGGCATGTAGAATCCATTCGTTCACCTTTTCTGCGTCGCACAAAGACACGGTGGTTGGAACCAAAGATCTCAAATTTGGACTCATCTGACCAAAGCACAGATTTCCACAGGTCTAATGTCCATTCCTTGGGTTCTTTAGCCCAAACAAGTCTCTTCCGCTTGTTGCCTGTCCTTAGCAGTGGTTTCCTAGCAGCTATTTTACCATGAAGGCCTGCTGCACACAGTCTCCTCTTAACAGTTGTTGTAGAGATGTGTCTGCTGCTAGAACTCTGTGTGGCATTGACCTGGTCTCTAATCTGAGCTGCTGTTAACCTGCGATTTCTGAGGCTGGTGACTCGGATGAACTTATCCTCCGCAGCAGAGGTGACTCTTGGTCTTCCTTTCCTGGGGCGGTCCTCATGTGAGCCAGTTTCTTTGTAGCGCTTGATGGTTTTGGCCACTGCACTTGGGGACACTTTCAAAGTTTTCCCAATTTTTCAGACTGACTGACCTTCATTTCTTAAAGTAATGATGGCCACTCATTTTTCTTTACTTAGCTGCTTTTTTCTTGCCATAACACAAATTCTAACACTCCATTCAGTAGGACTATCAGCTGTGTATCCACCTGACTTCTGAACAACACAACTGATGGTCCCAACCCCATTTACAAGGCAAGAAATCCCACTTATTAAACCTGACAGGGCACACCTGTGAAGTGAAAACCATTTCAGGTGACTACCTCTTGAAGCTCATGAAGAGAATGCCAAGAGTGTGCAAAGCAGTAATCAAAGCAAAAGGTGGCTACTTTGAAGAACCTAGAATATAAAATATTTTCAGTTGTTTCACACTTTTTTGTTAAGTATATAATTCCACATGTGTTAATTCATAGTTTTGATGCCTTCAGTGTGAATCTACAATTTTTATAGTCATGAAAATACAGAAAACTCTTGGAATGAGAAGGTGTGTCCAAAATTTTGGTCTGTACTGTGTATATATATATCACATTCATTGTACTCCTTTCCACAGACCCCTGGACTCCTTTGGAGGCTTTTGTTGCATACTTACCTACAGTACTCCTAGTTCATATTAGATGGAGACTGGTAAGCTTTCACCCTCACTCATTCATTCATTATTGTCTATCCTATTCCCTATCCTAACTGTGAAGTATCTTGTCTCTTCTAGTTTGGGTAATTTTTTTTTTCAATTTGCTAGACATGTGCATGTGGTTTCTCAGAAAAGGGGCAGCAGAAAATAATTGTACCAAGATGCACCAAAATTGAGTCATACAATTTTGGCTATATGTAAACCAACTAGTAATTCTGGTTCATTCAAGTAACTTGGCAGGGGTTTGTTCCAAACATCTTGAATAACTAACCACTTCTTCTGTGGATATAGGCTTGTTCAAATCTTTCTCTCTTTTCATGTAATCCCAGACAGACTGGTTGATGTAGAGTTCTGTGGGGGCTAGATCATTACTTGCAGGACTCCTCCTTCAGAGGGTGGTCACACCAAGCATTGATTTGGTTTAGACATCTCTTTTCTTCATTCACTTAATTTTGATAATCAACAAAAATTAACACTTCTATTTTTGAAAGCATTCTTACTTTGCAACATTATTCCACATCTGCCTAAAACTTCTAGATAGTACTGTAAATGAACTAAAGCAAAGATTGATACAGTAACAGACCTTCGGAATCAGGAGGGTGTACTAGTCATTGCTATTTTAAGTTAGATCTATGCTTTACAGTTATAATACACCTAATGTAATGGTCATGTATAAACCCTAGCATGTGGTCTGCTTAATGGCTTGTAAATACTGAATTATTAATAATGCTTTTCATCCTCCTTTTTCATCAAATTCTCAAGGAGTCTTTTTTGGCGTTTTCCATATCACTCAAGGGGTTTTAGCACTAACGTGTGACCACCGCTCCACTCACTGCTATAGGCTGATTGTAGTTCCTCTTCTGTCCCATAGACATGAATGGAGCAGTGGTCACACAAACGCGCTGCTGCTCCATTCAGATAAGGGACTTGGGGACCCTGTAAATTGGAAATAAATGCTCTTAGTGGGAAAAGCTTCTGGGGAGAAAAAAAAAGAAAAAAGAAAAGAATCATGGAAACCTCTGAAAGTCTGTCATAGTTCAGTATTTTTAGACTATTCCGATATTTCTTTTCATATATAGTCATACTGTCACGTTGTACATTGTCCTGTGAGTAATGTTAAAGAACAAGACCATCTGAGCAGACTAATAAATAGTTTTATTAAATCAGATTCAGAATAACTTGTATTTCATACAAATCCCTGCCCTTTCAATGCTTAGAGCAGTCCTACTCCATGACTGACAGATAGCTATGTATGTATACTAGCTATGTATGTATAGTCGTGGAGACAACCGATGGCACAGAAGAGGACCCCCCCCCTCCTCATTGTACTTCTAAGCAAAGAAGGAACAGGGATTTACATGAATAACATACTAGTTATACTGCTTTTCCCCCCCAAACTATATATTATTCTGCTCAGCTCCTGCTGTATAACATACTATCTGTATCTTCAATATCATAGAGGGCTGGTCCAGGGGTGCTGGACAGTGTGGTTGTGGGTATTTGTACTTATGGCTGGTAATTTGTTATAATTTTGATCACCCTACTTTCCAAATTCTCTTCTTTTTGGGCTTTATATTTACTTTGTATAAACAGGTTTGGTTGGTATATATATTTATTTCAATTTGTATTTAATTTTACCTAGTTATTTGGATATTTACTTTATTTTATGGATAGGATTTTTTGTATTAAATTCTTTGGAGATTATGTATTTACGTAATATTCAGTACCAGTCTATTTATTGTATTTACATGATGCATGATCGTGTTTTTAATTTATTTTAATTGTTTTTGCAAGTTGAGATATTATGGATTGATTGATTAATAAAGACTGATTTATTTATATTTGATATTGTGTTTTAGGGAATATTTATTGGTTTGGAGTATAATTGTTTTGGGGTTTCCTAATTTTTTTTGTTAATATTTTTGCTGATTCCCTTTAGAGTAGCGGTTCTCAACCTGTGGGTTGCGACCCCCTTTGGGGCGGGGCCGCTCTGATGAGGGCAGGGTCTCTCATCACAACTCTGTGCTCTATAGAGGAAACTGGAGCGGAGCTTGTGTAGATGGAGAACAGAAAGCAGTGGCTTGTTTTACGGGACTGCGTGATGGAAGGGGAGTGATAGGATTGTTTTACATGGGACTGCATGTTGGAGGGGCTGAGGGGAGTGATGTATTTACATGGAACTGCACATTGAGGGGCTGAAAAGAGACTGATGTTTTACATGGGATTGGATCCTGGAGGGTGCTAAGAGAGGGGGGTTACTGGTCCTTGGGGAACTACTGGCATCTAAGTGGGGTGCTGCTGGCATGGATAGAGGGCAGGGGTCCCTGAGGTGCTTCTGGCATCTAAAGAGCAGGGGTTCTTGAGGTGCTGCTGGCATCTAAGGTGTGGGAGGACAGGGATCTTTGTTGTGCTGCTGGCATCTAAGGGGGGCAGGGGTCCTTGAGGTGCTGCTTGCATCTAAAGAGGGGCAGAGATTCCAGGGGTGCCATTGGCATCTAAATATGGGGGCATGCATCCATGGGGTGCTTCTGGCATCTAAAGGGTGGTAGGGGTCCTTGACTAGATTGGAGTTGACCTACCAGGAGCAAATCCATTCTAGACACAACCGAAGTGAGACACTGCTCCTCTATCCGTCTCCAGGTGGGTCCGCCCACATACGAGTACCCGGTGTGATGACATCATTGAGTCAACCCCATCACATACACCCCGTACAAATACAGGTGTATGTGACAGGGTTGGTGCCATAATGTACTTATGCGGACTAGTCACATGTGTAGAGAGCAGCTATAGTGTTTAAAGCAGCTACTGTGTTGAAAGCAGCAGTATTGGAGGTAAAACGACATAACTCATGAATTATAGTTACTGGGTAAATGTAAAATCATGTACTGTAAAATCATCAACTAAACTAAAATCAGTACCATGGGAATAACATTCATAACAGTAGCAAAATTACAGTTATGAAGTAACAACGAAAATTTTAAATTTGGGGGTCACCACAACATGAGGAACTGTATTAAAGGGTTGCGGCATTAGTAAGACTGAGAACCACTACTTTAGAGGGTGACTACATAAATGTAAATCATATGATAAATGAAAAAACACCCGCTCTTTGAAATAAAAAAAAAAAAAAGCGTTGTCAAACCAAGGTTACAGAAATTGATCCATACTCCTAGCAGATGTTGTCACTACCTACTGCATACATTGTTTACTCCAAATTGATCTTTTCAGGAAGAATGGTAGCATGAGGCACTAGGCTGAAAGGATTGTGGCAGTGACCAGTCTGGTGACTATTTTATTCCTCATTCATCCATGCATCTTTATTTGACTTTGTGGTTCTGGGGTTTTCAGATATACTTGCATATTTGATCTCTCAAAGTTGCATAAATGGTGGAGAGTCTGAACCAGAAAACATATTAGGAGAGGTTTTATAAACTTTAATCTGTATAGCCTTGGCCAGAGGTCAGCAATCTTTGGCACTCCAGTTACAACACCCAACATGCTCCATTCACTTCTATAGGAGTTACAAGAACAGCAGAACAATTGTGCATAGTAGGAGTTGTAGTTTTTCAACAGCTGGAATGCAGAAGGTTGCCTACCCCTGGCCTTGGCAATAAAAGAGTCACAAAACCTTTTATCTGTTCTTTCCACAGCCATTTTTCAGCTTCTTCGTTATTTTATTCCCTGCCTTCTAAAAGCCATACCTTTCTTAGTTTTCCATATACTGAGCCATATGAGAGCTGAATTTTTGTGGGACACATTTTATTTCAGAAATGGTACCATTTAATATTCTGTATGATGTACTGGGAAGCTGGAAAAAAAATCAGAATGGGGTGGGATTGGAAAAAACAAACAAACTGCACAACTGATTGTGGGTCTGCACAATTAAAGCAATACCAAATTTATATAGTTTTTGGTATGTTTTAACCCCTTAAAAAATCCATAAAAAAAATTTCTTCTTGGAGTCAAAATATTGTGAAACCCATATGCATCATCACAATCCTGCATTCAGCTTGTCCCCATGGGCAGTATAAGTTGATTCTCCCACTGCCCAGGGGGATGAGCTGAATGCAGGATGGACATGTTTAGTGATGATACAGCAGTGCTTAGTAATAGAAGAAAACACCCCCTGTGCTCCAAGATCCTCATTTGAATAAAGAATAAAAGGGCTTTTTATACGCATCCCTGGGGCTCTGAAACATAGGAAAGGTATTTCATTTTTATTCTGCTAACAACATCTACAGAACTATGGGACCGATTTAAAGTAACTGGGGGGGGGCAGTGATAGACTCCCTTTAAACACCCAGCATAATAGGTAAAATGTGGGGAAAGGGTTAAATATGATAAAGGTATAAATAAGGTTCAGGAGGGAAGTGTTTTTAATAAACTAAAAAACACAAGAACGAAAGGGGCACAATCTGAAATTACTTGGTGGGGGGAGATCAGAAGCAGTCATGAAATATTTCACTGAAGGAGTAGTTAAAGCTTGGAACAAACTTCTAGCAGATGTAGCTGGGAAATCTACAGTAAGTGAATATCAGCATGGCTGGGATAAATACACATCTATCCAAGATAAAATGGAAATAATAGAAGGGCAGTCTGGACCATGTGGTTATTTGTCTACCATCAATCTTCTAAGTTTCAATGTAAGGATCCAAATCATTCAGCAATAAAGTTGGAACTATTTTTGCTTATTCTGGACTATTGGAAAATTTAGATCAAATACCGCTGGATTCATGGAAGTTTACTGTCTATAACACCAACTCAATAATGAGTCACAGACCTCTATACTTATATACAGAACAAACACAATTACATGAAGAATTGGATTTAGTGGAATCATAAACCACAAGTAAAGGCCTGTAAGTCTGGTATTCGTAAAGAAGAAATGTGATCCATCTTGCATATCCTTGTGTTTGTTCACCCAGCTTAGTGATGATTTCATGCCTGCCAGCTCAGGAAACCCACTAATCTACTTCACCACTCTCACTCAGAATATCTGGCATCTGTCCAAACCTGGACACAGAAGCACCTGCTAAAAACTACAGCCCATAAGTTTGGTCATATATTGCACTAGTCAATACAGCAGTAGTATGTTGATGTCCTTTGAGCAGCTGCAGATCACCCATCAGGCCCCTCATAAACATCAAACAGAAGCACAATGCAGTTACAATTTCCACATATCCTGTAATCCCAAGCCAAAGGCATTATCTTAGTTCTATATGCACTCATCTGCTATCAGCCAAAGTGATATCTACCCCACTGTTGGTTAACACAACATGCCAGGTGATTGTACGTATGTATGTATGTATGTGTGTATGTGTGTATGTATGTATGTATGTATGTATGTATGTATGTATGTATGTATGTATCTTTCTATGTACACTACCGTTCAAAAGTTTGGGGCCAGACAATTTCGTGTTTTCCATGAAAACTCACACTTTTATTTAATCAAATGAGTTGCAAATTGAATAGAAAATATAGTCAAGACATTGACAAGGTTAGAAATAATGATTTTTATTTGAAATAATTTTGTCCTTCAAACACTGCTTTTGTCAAAGAATGCTCCATTTGCAGCAATTACAGCTTTGCAGACCTTTGGCATTCTAGCTGTTAATTTGCTGAGGTAATCTGGAGAAATTTCACCCCATGCTTCCAGAAGCCCCTCCCACAAGTTGGATTGGCTTGATGGGCACTTTTTGCGTACCATACGGTCAAGCTGCTCCCACAACAGCTCAATGGGGTTGAGATCTGGTGACTGCGCTGGCCACTCCATTATAGATAGAATACCAGCTGCCTGCTTCTTCCCTAAATAGTTCTTGAATAATTTGGAGGTGTGCTTTGAGTCATTGTCCTGTTGTAGGATGAAATTGGCTCCAATCAAGCGCTGTCCACAGGGTATGGCATGGCGTTGCAAAATGGAGTGATAGCCTTCCTTATTCAAAATCCCTTTTACCTTGTACAAATCTCCCACTTCACCAGCACCAAAGCAACCCCAGACCATCACATTACCTCCACCATACTTGACAGATGGCGTCAGGCACTCTTCCAGCATCTTTTCAGTTGTTCTGCGTCTCACAAATGTTCTTCTGTGTGATCCAAACACCTCAAACTTCGATTCGTCTGTCCATAACACTTTTTTCCAATCTTCCTCTGTCCAATGTCTGTGTTCTTTTTCCCATATTAATCTTTTCCTTTTATTAGCCAGTCTCAGATATGGCTTTTTCTTGGCCACTCTGCCCTGAAGGCCAGCATCCCTGAGTCGCCTCTTCACTGTAGACGTTGACACTGGCGTTTTGCGTGTACTATTTAATGAAGCTGCCAGTTGAGGACCTGTGAGGCGTCGATTTCTCATACTAGAGACTCTAATGTACTTGTCTTGTTGCTCAGTTGTGCAGCAGGGCCTCCCACTTCTCTTTCTACTCTGGTTAGAGCCTGTTTGTGCTGTCCTCTGAAGGTAGTAGTACACACCGTTGTAGGAAATCTTCAGTTTCTTGGCAATTTCTCGCATGGAATAGCCTTCATTTCTAAGAACAAGAATAGACTGTAGAGTTTCACATGAAAGTTCTCTTTTTCTGGCCATTTTGAGAGTTTAATCGAACCAAACAAATGTAATGCTCCAGATTCTCAACTAGCTCAAAGAAAGGTCAGTTTTATAGCTTCTCTAACTAGCTAAACTGTGCTAACATACTTGCACACGGGTTTTCTAAATATCCATTAGCCTTCTTACACAGTTAGCAAACACAATGTACCATTAGAACACTGGAGTGATGGTTGCTGGAAATGGGCCTCTATACACCTATGTAGATATTGCATTAAAAAGCAGACGTTTGCAGCTAGACTAGTCATTTTCCACATTAATTTATAGAGTGTATTTCTGATTCATTTAATGTTATCTCCATTGAAAAAAAACTGTGCTTTTCTTTCAAAAATAAGGAAATTTCTAATTGACCCTAAACTTTTGAACGGTAGTGTATGTCCAATCAATCAATAGCAAACTAAGTTTAGACTTTCTGGTGGTTACCTCAAAGTCCACCACTTTTACAGTATCACTCATATTATATTATGATCACGCAATTATTCTGCATATACATTTATTCAGATTGCACACAGATAAACATTCCAAAATAATTTCTGATGTTGGAACTCATTTATTGCCCTGAGAAAATGTAATACATTGCTTTCAAACAAATTCCATCATCATATCATAATATAGTAATATAGCATTGTAAAAAGCAGGAAGCAGAGGGAAAAGAAACTTTGTAAACAAATATCTAGAGGGTTATTTAAAAATATAGAAGTCTGTGAAAATACTATTTCTGTTGAATATCAAGGGGCGGAGATTAACAAATCAATATTCACCTAAATATCTGAGGATCAAAAGCAGAATAAGCAAGTTAGTGAATATCCAGAGACATACTTGGGATTTCTCAGACTAAAGAAATTTGGCTAAGGGAGGTCCAGCAATGAATTCAATGGCCCCTCACATGGCCGCTGCAGTCGTTGCGTGGCTAGTCTGTTACATCACCATTGTAGCACAAGAACCTCTGCACCGATAACCTGTAATTGACTGATGAGACTAGTTATTAGATGCAAACTGGAAAAGCATGCTTTGGTTAAGGCCACACATAGCGAAAACCTTGCTAAACGTCCATGCAGACAAAAAAAACCAAAAAAACAAAAACAAAAAAAAAAAAACAGGTGGTTTCTGCCTCTGACTCAAATGCAGATTTCTTTATAGTCCAAGGATTTCACGCTTTGCATTGCCAAACAGAAATCCACAGATAAAACCTGCAGCACTAAAAGTTACTTTGTGCTGCAGGTTTTTTTTTTTTTTTTTTTTTTTTTTTTAAACATGGCATGTGGATGGGATTGTTCAAATGCTGCATAAGCGTGTCGCCAGCCTTAGATAGTGTTTCTATGCAGAACATGAAACTGGCCACATGAGAGAATCTATTAGAATAATTTATATGTTTGTTCAGTTTACAGAGATATCACCAGTTACTATTCAGCGTGTGGTAAACTTTTTTGCAAAAATAATATGAAGTATAACCATATTGGGTGCAAAGCTTGAATGAACTTTTAATAAACTTTAAATTTTCTCCACCTTTTCCATCAATAGATATTAACAAATCACAAATCAGATTCTAAGGTGCTCATTCAAGAGCTAATATGGCTGCACTTCCAGCTCCACTCAATGGTCACTTCATCTGCATAGAAAATAATGCAAATATCTATGGAAATTAAACATAAGAACCCATCAAAAACATATCCCTCTAGGTTACAAATGAATTTGAATGGTTTGAGTGAAAGTCTTGAATGGGTTTTATGGGATATATCTTTGGTGACTGCAAGAAAAAAGATGAACTCAAATCCAGCTCTTTGACCAGGTTAGTCACATTCGAGTGGAGCCTCTATAGTAAGCACAGCTGCATTAGGCTGCAGTTTTGGCACTATCATTGCGCTGGAGGGATGGTGGAGGGATCTGTGATGGAATCAGATTATACGTTGAAGATTGTAACCTAATCATTTTCCATCAATTTTATATCTAGGGAAAACCCCATTGAGCTTATGTAACAAAAGAGTACAGAAATAAACCTGATAAATCTACTAAGAAAATTATACTTTTCTAAATTCAGGCTTTGTATATTTCATTGAAAGAAATCATGAATGTGTTACAGTTGCAAACGGATAGTCCAGCTGATAACATAACGTGCCTTTGCACAATACTACTAGCTTGACCTGGACATGGTCTTAAAAGGGTTGGAAAGAAAGGTTTTCCTTTTTTTTTTTATTTTTAAAGCAGACACCGCCATTCTTGTCCATGGGCTTGGTCATAAGATCTATGTGTGTATATATAATTTGTACTACACTGGTTTTACTATTAAACCTGTGATGCCAGAAGTGCCAAAGTTCTGTGCGTTGTAACCAAGCTTGGACTATGTTCAGATGACGGAAAATGAAAAAAATTTGAGGTGGACACCTGCCTCAGATTCCTCTTCATTTTCTGTGGTGGAATGCAGAATCAGCGGATTGAGCAGGACGCTTTATTCAATGCCATGCTCCGATCACTGCCTCCCATTGATAACAATGGGAGACAGAATAGAGCCGGAATCTGCTTCAAAATTAGCGCCAGATTCCACGATTTGAATGGGCCCTTCGTTGATAATGTGCTGTATGTTAATATGAAATTAACCATTTACATTATAATAAACCTGCTGCTGTAACAGAACAAGTCCATGTAATTTTACCATGCCGGTTTATTTAGCTTCTGATGTCTATCACAGATTTTCACATACATCTGGGGAGAGATGGGAACTAACCCCCATTTGTAAAAATTCATCACCCACTTAAAAATAAAACTGGTATGGTTCTACTTGGCAGTAAGCAACATGTTGTATGGATTGAAAGTCTTTTACGCCTGAGGTAAACCGGATACGTAGCGCTGTACACACAGCCCAGTTGTCCTGTGTCCCAGACGTTTCAGATTTAACATCGTATTACTTAGAAAGAGAAGACTGGATTCTTGGAGGGTCCAGTTGGCTGAGTGAAAAATCATGTAGTAAGCATTCTTGGGATTCACACAGAGATTCCAGGAACAGGCAGTGAGGAATTCTGGGGAGGAAAAGAAAGTAGATACCTATTTTAATATTTTGCTTCACAGCAGGTCTCAGAAACACACAATCAATTCACTAGAACAGACAGAAGACCCATTGTATGAATGAGACAGTTTTATGGCGGGTAGATCAAGATCAGATGAAAAAACACTGCAAACCCTGAGCTTGTAAACATCATATATGCATATATAGGACTGAATTAATGTTGTTCTTGTTGTGGTATGTTATAACTGTTACATTCTGTACAATCTCTAACGGTATTACAATTACAGCCAAACTAAAAATACAATGTAACCATGTAAAACCATTCTCAGAGGGGAAAAAAAAATCCTCAAGCACATTGTATTTTTAATACAAGTTTACATATGGCATATGACAGAAGGCTGGAACTGCTGCATGTATAGCAAACCTTTCTAGAAAACGTTTTATTACTCGCTGTACAGTCATGGCCAAAAGTTTTGAGAATGACACAAATATTATATTTTCACATGATCTGCTGCCCTCTGGTTTTTATGTGTGTTTGTCAGATGTTTTTATCACATACAGAAATATAATTGCATTCATATTATGAGTAACAGAAGCTTATATTGACAGTTAGAATGAGTTAATGCAGCAAGTCAATATTTGCAGTGTTGACCCTTCTTCTTCAGGACCTCTGCAATTCTCCCTGGCATGCTCTCAATCAACTTCTGGACCAAATCCTGACTGATAGCAGTCCATTCTTGCAGAATCAATGCTTTAATTTTGTCTGAATTTGTTGGTTTTTGTTTGTCCACCCGTCTCTTGATGATTGACCACAAGTTCTCAATGGGATTAAGATCTGGGGAGTTTCCAGGCCATGGACCCAAAATCTCTATGTTTTGTTCCCTGAGCCATTTAGTTATCACCTTTGCTTTATGGCAAGGTGCTCCATCATGCTGGAAAAGGCATTGTTGAGCGCCAAACTGCTCTTGGACGGTTGGGAAAAGTTGCTCTTGGAGGACATTCTGGTACCATTCTTTATTCATGGCTGTGTTTTTAGGCAAGACTGTGAGAGAGCCGATTCTCTTGGCTGAGAAGCAACCCCACACATGAATGGTTTCAGGATGCTTTACAGTTGGCATGAGACAAGACTGGTGGTAGCGCTCACCTCTTCTTCTCCGAATAAGCTGTTTTCCAGATGTTCCAAACAATCGAAAAGGGGATTCATCAGAGAAAATGACTTTACCCCAGTCCTCAGCAGTCCACTCCCTGTACCTTTTGCAGAATATCAGTCTGTCCCTGATGTTTTTTCTGGAGAGAAGTGGCTTCTTTGCTGCCCTCCTTGAGACCAGGCCTTGCTCCAAGAGTCTCCGCCTCACAGTGCGTGCAGATGCACTCACACCTGCCTGCTGCCATTCCTCAGCAAGCTCTGCACTGCTGGTAGCCCGATCCCGCAGCTGAAACACTTTTAAGAGACGGTCCTGCCGCTTGCTGGTCTTTCTTGGGCTTCCCAGTTAGGCCATTTTTGTGCAGTGCAATGATGACTGCACGTGTTTCTTTAGAGATAACCATGGTTAACAGAAGAGAAACAATGATGGCAAGCACCAGCCTCCTTTTAAAGTGTCCAGTGGTGTCATTCTTACTTAATCATGACAGATTGATCTCCAGCCCTGTCCTCCAACACCCACACCTGTGTTAATGGAGCAATCACTGAAACGATGTTAGGTGGTCCTTTTAAGGCAGGGCTGCAATGATGTTGAAATGTGTTTTGAGGGATAAAGTTCATTTTCTAGGCAAATATTGACTTTGCAAGTAATTGCTGTTAAGCTGATCACTCTTTATAACATTCTGGAGTATATGCAAATTGCCATTAGAAAAACTGAAGCAGTAGACTTTGTAAAAATTTATATTTGTATCATTCTCAAAACTTTTGGCCATGACTGTATATATTTAAATCCCCCCCCCCAAAAAAAACAAAAAAAAACACACACACACACCCCAGAAATGCTATTTTCTGTTAACCTAGATGCCCAAAACCTAGAATAAAAAGTAATCCCAGCCCTAAATATCCCAAAATGGTACCATAGGTTGGAGAGGCACATGAGAGGACCTGTGAAGACTTATATAAATAGCCATATTTCAGTCAATACTTCTCCTGCCTGAAAAGGTAGCAGAGACATTTTACCGTAACCTGTAGGATACAGTTAATGGCGGGAAACTGATTTATTTTACATTCCGAATATGCAACACACCCTCCATATAGTTCTTTATTTGATCTGAATAGTCAATTTCCCCTAAGTGGACACAACATTTTTTCTACACAAATGGTGCTTGCTAAAAAGGCAGGTACAACAGTTAAAATCCTATTCGAGATAATCTGTTTTATTAGTTTTATTTGCTTATGCACAAGGTTCTTACATTTTATGATTCCTTGGGGTAAATTTATAGTGTCGGATCAGAATGAAGTAGTTAGCCCATGAGGATAGCAAGAGATTTTGTGAGAACTCTACAATACATATGCATTGTATCAAGCAGTTAAAAGGAAATCTGGTTCCACTTGAGCAGTCACAGAAGCAATGCATTATGTTTAGCAGTTTGGGCTTGTTTTATCTACAAATGTAAAATATTAGTTGAAGCTTGTTTTTGGCATTACCATGAAATGCATGCACATTTCATGTCCCTATGAACTCTTAACAGCAAGACAGACAGTTTGGGCTCCGGTAAATATAAAAACTATGGGGTCAATATATGAAATGAAGTGAAATATGTTCTCATAAAATGTATTGTTTCTGTATTCTAGAATACAATAGAAAACTATATTAATCCCAAAGGGAAATATTGCTGTTACAGCAGCTCCACAGAAAGAAAAAAAAAGAAAAAAAAAAAAAAAAAAGTATAGTAACATATAAAAGAGCACATAATAAATAAATTTATCTAGCGCCAACATATTCCGTAGCACTTTACAAATCAGAGGACACATGGACAATATGAGATATCACAATGTGACAAAGAAATAAACATATCACACACTAGGAGTGAAGGCCCTGCTTGCAAGAGCTTACATTCTATGAGGAGATAGAGGGACACAGGAGGTCAAAGGGCTTGTTTGCTACGGACGGTCCAGCCATCTTTTAATAGAAAAGGGTGTGTAACTGAAGCTGTATGAACCAGTCACCAGCCAGTATCTGTGAATAAACAGATACTAAGTGCAAGGAGTGCAGTATAACTTCTAGATGGAGAGGACAGGATCTGAGGAACAGAGGAGGAAGGATAAAAGGTGTTATTGTTCTCCACCTCCACACACTACACTGTGATCAGGTCACGTGATAAGCCTGACCATACAGATGTGATTTTAGGGCAGTTTTGAAGCTGCTGTAGTTAGGGATTAATCGGATTGTCTGGGGTAAAGCATTCCAGAGCACCAGTGCAGCTAGAGAAAAGTCTTGGAGACGGGAGTGGGATGTTTGGATAACAGGGGATGCATGTGTAAGGTCACTGGCATAACGGAGAGGACGGTTAGGGTGGTAGACAGTGACGAGAGAGGAGAAAGGGAGGGCGCAGCGCTATGGATGAATTTCTGGGTGAGTGTGATAATTTTATATTATATGCTGTGATGGATGGGCAACCAATACAGCGACTGACAAGGTAGATGCGTCTGTGTACCAATTTGACAGAAAGATGATTACATTAAATTATAAAACACACCGGCACTTACCAAAAATGTATCCTCTGATAACTAAAACTCATCACTTCCTTGTAAAGTCTATTATAAAGTGCAATGGCCGATGTTATGAATGACTTTCTAAGCCTTTCCTTACTATAACATAGTTGGATAAACCATATACTAAAGGTTCTGCTCTGTATGTACTTTATGGAGTGGTTGAAAAGCAAAAAAAGGTTTCCATTCAACTGACAGACATTCTCTTCTCCCTCATATCCTCCAAACTGTTATGTGCCTACCCAACCACTGAGATGGCTTTTCCAATCAGTTTGTTCATTATATTTACATTGGCTCGCAACCACTGTCATCTAAGTTGAAAGAACCAGTCTCAGGAAAACACTGCCCCTGCACCCCAGACCTGATTGTCTTCAACACCCCAGACTTCTTTTGTATATTGAGCTAATATTTCTGCAGTCTAGCTTCTGGTCAGACACAATGTTGGGTTTTATATTTCTTTATACGCAATTAATCCCATCATACTTCCATAGAGGACTGTCCCATATCTGCCTCCTGGGGGCATGTGCAATCATCTCCCTATATTCTCCTAAATAAGACTACAAGTATATAGTTAAAATATAATATAACTTTTTACTCATGTCAACACGTGCTTTTTTTTTCTCAGCACCAATGAGAAAGACAGACTAAATTCACACAACAGCGTTTCACCTGTGAAACTTGGTCTGTGTGACATACTGTTCCGCACTGTAATTTTGGAGACAGGTACTCCAAGTAGCATAGACAACTATGATGCTACTAGGAGTCCCAGAATGAAGGGCAGGACAGTAAATCCGGCAAACACACAGACCTATTTTCACGGGTGTGTATTTAGCCTAACACTTATCAAAAATGCATTAAATATAAAAGGGGTTTTCTGGGACATAATTGATGACCTGGATAAGTCATCAATATGTGATTGGAGGAGGGCAAATATTTGATAGCTCCAAATATTAGGTGGCTGACAAGGTTTCAGCATTTGGTACTATACCCTCCTCACTGGATACGAAGCACAATGCCAAACAAGCCCATTTACTTGAATGAGCTGTGGCTATACCATGCGACCAATGAATGTCTAAGGGTAGGTTTACACTACCATTATTTAATGTCCATTGCTTTCACCAGTCACATAATGAGAGGAATGGACATTAAAAGACAGATGCAGACAGAGCCCCCTCCATCTGGTGTTAGTCTACATTCACCCCCATGTAAAAACATGGTGGAAACCACATACTCTAACTTTTTTAAACTCAGCATTAAAGGGGTATTCTGGGCAAAAAAAAAAAAAAAATTTTTTTTTAAAAAGGTCAGTTAGTGCTATTAATAGGTTAATAAGTGCAACCAAATACCTTTAGCAGTGTTTTGAGTGATTTCTGGGTTTCTCTGGGAGCTCCTGGCATCTTCTGCATTTATTTACATGGGTATCTTCCTGTTCTTTTTTCCTACACCTACCATGATGCACTGCACTTCACTAAGAGCTGACTCACTAGATCCCCCTCTCACTCCCTCCCTCTCTTTCACTCCCTCACACCCCCTCCGTGTTTCCCTAGCTAGCCCGCCCACTACTAGCCCTCATCAATGAACTACCTAAATATCATACTTACCAGTCTGGATCTTCTGGGCATGGGAGATCACTTCCTTATGTGGAGCTGGCTCATCCTCCTTATCTTGACATCTGCCAGTGCCTGCAGAATAGAGTCGGAGTGCCGGCATGCACTGTAGCCGAAACTCCAGCTCTATTACGCAAGCGTGATTGGCTGCCAGGTGTCAAGAAGAGGAGGAGCCAGCCCCCCAGAAGGAAGTGATGTTCCGTGCCCAGAAGATCCAAACAGGAAGACAGGTAAGTATGACGGGATGTGTGTGAGTGTCTGAAAATGTGCCTGGGTCAGTCTAGGTAAATATCCATTTTTTGTAAACTAAGTAAGTTAGAAGGTAGGTGGGAGGAGGGTGTTTAGCTTAGTGTAGAAATATAATTTTATACCAGACAACCTCTTTAATTCATGTAAATCTTATCAGGTCAGAGTGAGATCACATTACTCAACTGAAGAAGGATCTCTTGAATTTTGATAAAAAAAAAAAAAAAAAAAAAAAAAAAAAAATAAATAAATAAGGTAATACTACATGAATTCAATATATTGGGAGCCCAGGTACATATTGATAGAAAGAAAATAGCTAGAGTGTGTCTTTTTGTAAAATATTAAATACACTTTTTTCATGAGAGAGTTCAACCTTTTCACAGTTCTACTCCCTTTGAGATTTAAACTCCCGACAGCTTTTAACTAGAAATATCTCAGGTCCTGTACTCAAATGGTGGCATCATATGAAAGCTGAGAGTCTAAGAACCATTTTTATAGCTCGTATAAAACCAGTGATACAGCCATTTGACGTGACCATCCCCCCCCGTTTGGTAAATGCGTCAGTTCTGCATATTTACAATACAAATGTGTACGGACTTTCCTTCGTAACAGCTCAGTTAGAGGTTTTCTAACGAGAATGACACAGACTGGTGACCATTTTAATATAAAACATACGCCCCCTGACACTAGTGAAAAAAATAAATAAATAAAAATGGGAGTTACACTTTAAGTTAATAAAATGTGAAAATCTTCCCTTTAAAATTGCATGTGACATTTTTCTCAGATTTTCTTATCTATTTATAATTTCAAGCAACATTTTTCTTCTTTTCTTACACCTTAAAACGTTGGAAGGTATTTAAGAAAATATTGTAAATTTTTTAAATATTTATTTTATTTAATGTTGGATTCAAATTTAAAGTAGAGTTTTGATAATGTGATTGTAGAAATATACTGGAAACATTGCCATATACCTGCTTTAAAAGGAATTTGCTTGGTGGAGGTGGTAAACTCCAACTGCCACCACCGCATTACGGAGCATACTACAGTGATACATAACATACCTGTGATTATGAGAGAACCCCAGTTTATGTATTTTCTTTAATATGTGTTTATATACAAATTCCCTAATCCTGTTCATCCTATGTTGTGTTTATGTTGCTGGTCAATTTGCTTCAGTGGTTTTGTGTGTATACAAGGGGAGATTGCCCTTTCTGGCTCCAGCCAAGCAGTTTTATTACCCCCGGACAAACAGATGTTAAAAGGATGGAAGGAGGGCTAATGATCCTGAGCTCAACCCCAGACACAGCTTTCCAGCAGCCAGGAAAACATCATTCTTTCTCACTCCTGTATTGGGAAGGGGAGGAGGGGAGCGCCCAGCATGGGTGTGTGGCTGCACACCTTATCTGTGCCTAACTTTAGAGAACTTTTGTCAAATCTGTGAAAGCACTTCACTACAGAAGAAGTATTCTGTTTTATTTTTATAGTTGTTTGCATTGTGTGTCCTTGTTATTTTTTGTATGTATGTCGCCCTGAACCCTTTGAGTATTAATTTTTAAATTTAAGGTTATTTTGTGTTGCTCTATGAACCCATTGCCTTTTTGAAGCATTTATGTTTGTGAGTGAGTCTGTCTTTCATTGAGACAAATCAGTGGTGGTAGTGGCAGCGTGTATTTGGGGTGCGTGGTACTGTGTTGGGGCGCTCAATTTGTAGCCTGAGTGAAGGTTAAGTGCAAGATTAAGTGAGTGGAGTAAGTCGAACCCTGACAGCCACACTCGCGTCACGTGCTAGGATGGCCCATACGTGACAATACCTTTGTTAAGTATGTGACTTTTGTAGATTTTGGGGAAAAAAGAAAAAATTGAAGTCTGATGCAGTTGTGCACTGCGGGCGGGTCTTCAGGTCCTGGAGCACCGTTTTTGCAGCTCAAGTAGGACGGGTGATGTCATAGTAGTGGGATGATTAAATTCCACTGCACAGGGTGGAACAGACAGGAGATGGTAGGAGTCTGAGTGACAAAAATAGTGCTGGGAGCTGAAGGCTCACCCTCGGTGCACCAACTCCCTTATTTCCATAAGATTTCAAAGTTGTTCTTCGCCAAATCTACAAAAGTGACAAACAAAGGTATGAAATTTATCACTGGAGTGTGCTCTAACATGGTGGTGACAGCTGAATTTACTTGGAGGAGGTGATAGACTCCCTTGAAGACCAGCACTTTTAGGACCACCATCTTCATTGCAATCAGTATATGGTATGGGCTGCTACCAGTTTTGTACATCTTGCATATCTGAAGCATCTATGGAATGCTTCGAAAGGATATAACAAATACAAGCAGCACATGATAGAAAGAAATCAAGTTTAAGTGAATTAAGTCAGTATCAGGAGGGTAAGCACAACTGCTTGCCTTGTGACTGAGTCATGGGAACCCTATCAATGTTACATAAGAAAAAGATAATGAATAGTGGGATTTACAATTGCTGATCATTGTTTCAGCTGTAAAAATAACTCACACTGGCAGCCATGTGAAACCGGCAATTCAAAGTATAGGGATGAGATTAGGTCTCCATGTGACATGAAATAAGAGTTACTTAGTACTTTCTTTCTATAGTGCTGGTCCGTATTCAGTTTGCTACTTGGTAAAATACAGTAGTAGTCTGAAATATGTAAAAATAAATAAATAAAAACGCATGAAGCCAGTGCCCCAGGTCGCGTGAATGCCGCTGTTGGGCTGCGGTGGAAATGCTACAGCGTCTTACAGTCACTGCAGAAAAATCTACGCAGCAGAAACGCAAACCACAGCATGTCAATTATACCTATGTAAACTCTGGCGGTTTCCCTATAGGTATAATGGAAGCAGAAAGTCCACAAAGGAAACCTTGGAGGACTTTGTGAAAAGCTCTGCATGAAAAACTGCGATGTGTTGCCACCATGGTTTTTCCGCAGCGGCAAGCTACATGGGGCCTTAGCATTACAAAATAAATTATTAGTTATCCACAAAGTTGCATACAACTCAGTGGGGCAGAATATGCCTAGAAATGGCTTAAAATGTGCAAAAGTGTGATGACTTTCTGGACCAACATGTCACAATTCCATGGAAACTAGTAGAACAATATTTTTTTTTTTATCTTTTATTACTTCCTATACTTTTTCCCTTATCCGGGTCGTGAATTTAATTGGAACTCCATGCTCTGCAAAATGGACCAAAACAGAGCAAGTCTCCGTACTTTTTCCAAAAAGAATGGACTTCTGTATGCACCCATTAAAATCAACAAGGCATTACTAACGTGTTGAATTCCCCACAGAGAATTGCCATTTCTCTGGTCCTTTACAAGTTTTTACTGGGATGCACTAAACAGGACTTCACACAAAGACATGACCACTGAGGCCAGTGATTGGCTTCAGGGGTCACATGCTGGTGATATATGACATCATTGCTGCAGCCCATCAAACAAAGAACAGGGAGGATCAGAGCAGCTGGACTGAACTAGCATTGGACTGATATGCTGGGTCACCCACAGAGAGGTTAGGGTCACCTGCATCAAACAGTTTACCCCTTGTGAATCGGTCTCTGCATTGCCAAGATATCACCGCTTTTGTTAAAATGCAAATCAGCTCTTTGGAACAATGGTAATGCCCTTGCTACTCCAAAGGGCTCAATTGCATGTTGCTCAAAACAGACATCTTGGCAACAAAGGCACCGATTTACAAAAGGGAAAACACTGTTAGGTTAGGGTTACCTGAACTAATCTGCGGGGTTGGGTTGATATGCCTGGTTCTATTGATAGGCTCACTTTAAGTAATGGCTTACTTTATACTCTTGCCTACCGTTGCCTTGATTTAGTCTAATCCCAGCTCCTTTCCCATAATGCCTTGTGATATGTAGATGCTAAGTAGAGGGCAAAAGGCAATTAAAATCTCTACACACCTTCACTGGTGCTCTCCTCAATGTGAGAGATTCTTGTCCCTAACCCACTCATTGCCTCCCACTAAGCCAGCCAATTCACTTTGCTCTGTACTGATGAAGGACAACAATCCGGAAACAGCGCTGTATGCAGATAAGTGAAATTGGCTTGGTTAAAATCCCTTTTGCTGTCTCAAGGCTCGGTGAGTCAAAAGCAAATTGAGGATTTGTTACATCCAATAGAGGGCGCATGAGCTCCCCAGCTCCTTTCCCATAATGCCTTGTGATTAGTCTAATCCTGGTCAACTGTTGGTCAGTAGCACTGCAAAACGTCTTAGTGTAGCCCCATCACACACAGCATTTTAAAAATTCATTGAAAAAAAATACAAGTAAAAGTATAAACAAGTAAAAACTCATGCAGGTTCTGAAAATGCACACGAATTTTGCATTTCTGACAAATGAGAATTATTATCCTTGATCAAAAAAAAAAAAAAAAAAATTAATCTGATTCTCTACAGCATACAGATAGATCATGCGTTATATTGCAGTAAACTGCCCTACGTCAGTGTTAATTCCATTAACGTATAATCCTGCTTGGGTCATATCCAGCCTCCATTATTTTACATCTCTTGCTATCGAGTCTGGACTCCCTATACATAAGTACAAGCACTGCAGTCACACATTTGCCTTAGGGCTATAAGTTATATTTCTTTTTAGCTTAATGGAGTAAGGAAAAGATCATAACCATCCTAGACAGGAAAGATTAGTGGAATTCAATACGTTCTCTGCCAGGCTTTGAGACAGTTTCCAATGGTAAAAACATTTCCTTTTCTCAGACTAGAAAATTATAAATGGCAAGAAGTTGGCCATTAGGATGGAGTGTGGGATGCAGAAGGCATTAAGTTTTCTATCTCAAGCATGTCAGGCATGTGAACCCATTATATACTGTATAACAAGAAGGAATTATTAAAATACCTACAATTCTTGGACTGTTTCTATATTTCCCAATTCTATTTTTCAACAATGAGTAAATTATTTGGTGCAGTAAGTAAAACTATAAAAAAAGTGAAAGTCATTAGCACCTTGTTACATTTTCCAAACCTAAGGCAGGGTTCACACTACCGTTGATGTCCGTTCTGATAGTGTCCATTAACAAAAAAACGGACACCTATCATAACCGACATTAACGGACACTAACTGATAATGTGTCTGTTTTTTTAACTGATCCAATTAATGGAGTAGTTAAAAAAAAACGGACACATTAGCATCAGTTAGTGTCCGTTTTTTTTTTTAACACTGTCCGGTTTTTTTTTTTCTGCTTTCTGAGCATGCGCAGGAAAAAAAAACAGACATAAAATAACAGACAGTAACTGATGGCTGTCAGTTACTGTCCATTATAAGTCCGTTACCCATAGACTTCAATGTTAAAAAAATAACGGACACTTGCTGTCTGTCAAGAATCCGTTTTTTTTAAACGGACAAAAAGTCCTGCATGTAGGATTTTTTGTCCGCGAAAAAATAACGGACTTCTGATGGATTTGGTGTAAACGGACACAATATAAAAACCCATTGAATTGAATGGAAATTTTAACGGATTTCTGACGGTTCAGCTAGTGTCCGATGCTAAAATTTTGTAACGGACAATAGCAACGGACACTGACAGTCACCAATGGTAGTGTGAACACCGCTAACTAGAATAGTAAATCTGGTGTTTGGCTTAAAAAAATAAGATGGGAAAATAAATCTACACTGTATCCAATATTGTACACAGGAGACCTGGTTGGTGTCCTTTTCCATCAGGCAACATTGTCATACAGAAGATGAAACCACTGTCAATCTTCCTCCCCCTACCCTTTATCATATCACAGGCTGCCCCAATATCTATGACTGTAGCCTGCCACATGGCATAATCTGTAGACAGACAAGCTAAATCACCAACTTTTCTCCAGACAATTTAAGTTTAAGTCAACAAGTCGCCCCAAAAGGGCATAACTGAACATTAATAGGTGCTCTAATGGAGTCTCAAAAACTGTCCCAAAGAGTTGGGAACCAGCTACCCCTATAATCTGATGGGAAAAACTGAGGTGCCCTAGGACAGTGCACACAAACTGAAGACAGAGGATGGCACCTGGGGATAAGGACTGGAAAAGCAGAATGGAGACAAAAGAAAGAAGGAAGGTAAGAGTGAGCAGGGCGAACAAACCAAAAATCACACACACACGCGCGCACGCGCACACGCACACGCACACACACAACATACCCCAGTTTCCACAAATCTCTCATTTCCTAAAAACCTCTTGTAGCTGTCTCATCTGGACAACCCTTTCCTAGAACAGAGCTAACCCAACTGATCAGTGCTGACCTGGCTTCTATTACCCGGCAATATCCATTATCATAGAGAAAATCTCGTGCCACAAATGCCCCCTGCATGCAGAAGTGTAAGCGGCAGCTCCTGGACTCTACTGCAAAATTTGTAACAGTGACCCCAACAAATTTCCTTTGCCAGATACAATATATAGGGACTGCTAACTCTGCAATCTGCTAACCCTGCCTACTACTTATATATGTGATGTATAACTGACATGTAATATATCTATAATTAATTATATGGGTCTTATATAATCTCTAATGTAGTTATGTGTGTAATATATACACATACACACACTATATAAAAACTACAATGGAGTGGCAGACTGCTTTATAGTGCTTGTTTTGCTAGTTTTCGTGTCAAAACCACAGAGGCTCCCGAAAGAAGTGAAGACAGATTACCCTCCTGTGCTCCAATCTAGAGTCTAATCTATACCATGATGTATTAAAGGAATTTTACACCATGCACAAATCTACACAAAGAAAAACAGGAAATCGGAAAGCCTTAACATTCAATCTTAAAATTTATGGACATAACCGTAAACTTTGTGGAACTCCGTGCATCATTTATAATGTAGAAGCCTTTCTAAAGGAAATCACATTTTTGCTGACCGTGAATAATGCTCTTAAAGAACCATGCACCAGAAAAAAACCTTCAAGAACAATGAATTACTACATAAAGAAAAGCACTTTAGCCAACATTTTGTATTTTATTATTATCTATACTGCACACAGAAAAAGGTTGGGGTACAGAATAGAACTGCATGGAACAAAATAAAAAATAAAACAAACCTCTGAAATACACATATATAGCATGTAATAATCAAGCTTAGCCTTTAGCAACGGCTGCACTTCAGAATGTGAATGTCAATTTCCAATACATTTTTAAATGTACAGTGTGGTTACACTTAGAGCTCCAACTTACTATAATATCAATGTTATGAAGAGTTATGTTCTGATTTTTTTTTCTTCAATTTTGTTTTAATCCCAGACTTATCCATCTATCTATGTATCTATCTGAAAGAGCAATTATGACACTAGCTATGACTAGGAGCTTTCTTAGGCATGAAGTGCGTTAGCAGTTTTGTATATTTTGTCCTGTAGTCCTGGAAGTCTTCTGTGAATCCTGGGCACACTCCTAAGGTCATTCAGAGATGGTTTTAAAATTAGTTTAGCTGCTACTTTCTAAATACCAATGGGGACGTGATTCCAGTCACATCTTTAGTGGTCTGGCTGACTTACTTTGAAGAAGCAGTCAAGCCATTACAATAGGCATATTAGCCCTGCCCTGCTGAGACATCTATACAGCAAATTTTTGTTTCATTTCCTACAATGCCCTTGAAGAAAGTATTACAAGTAGTTGCTGACATTTTGGCAGATCAGTCTCAGGTCTCTATGCTGCCACTAACATATCTAGTGGTATTGGTGACAAGTAGTTTTTAAGATTTTGAAGAACCAGACAGACATCTATTAAAATTATGTAAAGACATAGATTTTGCTGTTCCTCAACCCTTAAAATAACTTCATGACTTGGTATTTGTAGGTGGAACCATCGTAAAATACAAAATGGCTCCTTCCTCACACAACTGGATCCAATCTAAAATTCTACAAAATGATAAAATAAATAAAATAGTAGGATTTCAGTGTACTGGGCTCCAATCACTGTCTGTAGCTATAATGGGTTGACAGGGTCTCAAGTGATTAACTTCAGTGGTTATATGGCCATGTCAACAGGTCATCACTGGGGACAGGTGAATCGACAGGTGGTGTCATTGGGATAGGGGTGGCAGAGGTTTAGTAAAGTAGTACTCTTTTTGGTTATTTTATAGCATTCGAGAAAACGTTATGGGGTTGGACAACCCATTTAAACACCTTAATTCAATGATTAAGAAGTGTGTTTCAGTGCTTTTCTCCATATAGTGCATATGGTTGTCGAAAGTGGGAACCAGAAAAAAAGAGGGCAGATCAGTTTTCCTTGTATATTGACCTTTATAGAGAAGTTGCGGTTAGAGATACCATACACATTAGGTAGTAACTTTTGATGTTGATAAATGGAAACAGTCAACATACTTGCAATCTTGGTTACATGAAAATCCTTAAAAGGGGTTATTTAAAACCCATGGGTAAAGGACATGGATGATATCCACAGGAGAGGTTATTAGTAACAGTTCGGTGGGATTCCGACCCTACACTGTTCAGCCAATTCGGCTGCTGGAAGCTGCTCTGCCTCAAGTGAAGTGAATGGGAACGGAACTGCAGTTCTCTGATGTAACCACTAAAGTGTATAGTGCTGGAAGCTGTACTAGATACTAGGTACTACAATAGCAAGGGGCAGTATTTCTAAAACTGCCAACCTTGAAAGGTTCTGTCATGCAGAATGCCAAGATTATATTGAAAATGGTGTGCTCAAGGAAAAACCTCTAGAGGACCGAAACACCGCTGGTGCTCCATGCTAAGGTGTTCAGACACATTAGTTGAACGGGCTATATCAGCAGACAAACAGTTTGAGTGCCATTGCTGTCAAAGGGAAACAAAAAGGCAAGACTCCAGTCTAATGCCAGAGTGTTAAAAACTGCCTGGTCAGATGAATCCAGATTTCTGTTGCCTCTTGTTTATGGAGGGTCAGAATTTGTCTTAAGCAGCATGAATTAGTGAACCATTTCTATCAGCCGTTTCTGACGTAGGACAAATGCATTGCTAGACTGGTGTATGTAATAAAGTGGCTACTCCGTATAGTCTGTCATCCAGTCTTCATATGACTCCTGGTGATATATCTTGAATTGGTTCTGCTCTGCCACTTAGTATGACTTTTAGCTATCACTTTGTATTAAGTATACAGAAGTTAATCTCTATTTTCAATTCAGACTAGTCTTTTTAATACCAACAACTTTACTTTCCAGATAATATCTGCATTTCTTTTATTGCTACGTTTTGGCAGCCATGGCTATGCGAACACTATTTTCAGGACTAAAATTCCTGCACAACAAAGACCATGTTTCCTTGAAAAGTAAAGACTGGGATTTCCTACACTCTACTTTCGATCATGCCAATATTGTCACAAAGCATTCACTATCTAGGTCCTTGAAGAGACTGTCATACAATTGATATTTATCATCTATCCGCAGCAGGTTGCCCTAGAAATCACTAAGCCCGAGGCCCCAAGCCCTCATTTTCCTCACCTCAACTGCAGAGAGTAGGAGAAGTTTGAATAAAGGCGTGGTTGAGCAGTGGAAGTCTATGGGACTGACGGAGGTAGAAACCTCTGGGTGCTGCGATATCAACCCCATTTACGAAGTAGGTTGTATGCTCAAACACTGCTCCATTTATTCTCTTGCCCATTGCAGTAGTGTGGAGGAATGAGGGTCTCTGGATTCAGTTTTAGATGATAAAAGATCAGTTGTAAAAAAAAAAAACCAAAAAACAACCCTTTGACACGCACACAAAAAAAGATTATTCTTTAAGATCAAGGGTTAACAAGCCAGTCACTTCATAAAAGTCAGTGCCCTTTTTTCTTAAAACTGAAAATACAGTAAGTGGAAAAAATTCTAAAGGTTTTAGCAGCTGGCACTTGTGATGTGTTATAGGCAAGGATTTAGTCAATGACTATTGCAGTCACATGTGATGCCATTTCAGTCTGTTATCCACATTAAGATTTAGACCACAGTAAATGTGTTGACTTTTTAAAGCACGAAATCTCAATTAGTGTCCTATGAAAGGGTTATTTGTGGCCAAGTTTCACTGCTGCTGTGCCAGTTTCCATTTCTAACACTTGGAATGGGTGAAGCCAGGATGCCATACTGTTCAATGGCTTGCTTAGTAACGTGTTTGCACGAAGAGGTTACCCGATTTATGAGAATAATATTCTGTTGATATGATATTAACATTATGTTATTAATCAGGAATCTTTACATTTACTACAACACAGTACAAGACGCTGTGAACCATTTACTTTTCAGCACACAGAGAATCGTCGAATGCAAGTTTTAAACTAATGGCGGCCATATGAGGTCCATCTGAGCCAAGCATGTGTCTTTAAAAGGGGTATTCATATATTATTCCACAGGATAAGCCAAAAATGTCTAGAACATGCAGTTTTTCTCCTGGGACACGCATCTATCTCCAGAACAGGGGTGTCCTAATCCTGCTGATAAAGCAGTCGCTGACCATCGCAACCAGGAGAACATATTGAGAGGTGCCCACACATGTAAACAGTTTAACCAGTTTACTTCCATGGAAGTCTCATTAATAGCGGAGCATATTTTCTTAGCAAATGGCCATTGAAGTGAACAGAGAGACGTGGCTACTTCTTCATTCTCTGCTCAAATGCTGCAGCCAGCAGTCTTCCTTACAAGGTGTCCTCCAACACCCATTCTGGAAACAGGTTGGAATCCCAGAATGTGAGAATCCCAAAATATGGCACTTAAAAGTAAGTGGCGACATACTGCATGGGGAGAATACCTTCAGACAGAGGAACCATAAAGTGGCATGCTGAGAACCTATGGATCCACAGCAGAGCATGTGCACTACAATATGGCATATTATATACAACCGCAAAGCTGACAGTGCACTGAATTCAGCACACTCTGTTCAGTAGGTATGTGCCTCGGTTCCAGAGATACTGTTGCAATTAGTGCAGTAGTATCTAAAGCCAAAACTGTGAAAGGGGACGGCCTCACAGCTCAGCATCATCGTTGAGAAGTGAGGAACGCCCACATGACTGTACACTTCTAGACTTCTACTGTAAAGGGGAGTGTTCCTCACCACCCCTTTGACAGTGCAGAGATATCAGGAGTGGAAACCAATGGCACTGAGGCACATAACTGCAAAACTGAATGATGAAAGCAGCCCACTGTCAGCTTTGCAGCCGTATACAACATGCCACATCTTACATGCCACACATGAAAGGTACTCTTTAAGGACTCCATGTGCCACCGTACAAAATTTCTTGTATTCATAATCCTGTAGGTACTGTAGCTCTGCTGGAGTTAAAACACTGAAGAAAATAGTTTGGGGTGAAAATTTCTTACATGTGTTTCTTGCTTTAAAAGGGTTTTTCAGGCTGAAAATATTGATATCATCAATATCAAATCAGTCCAACACCCAGCAGCCCTCCCCCCATGGATCAGCTGTTCTGAGATAATTCACAAAGAATACAGTAGGAAGCAGATGGCTCAGTTTTTCTCCATTGAGGCCGTGGCCCAATGTTGTGTAAACACCACGGCAAGAAATGCGGCGTTTAACAGTCCCTGCAAAGTGGATGTGATACTGGGTAATCCCATCGAAACATTGAAAAAAAAAAACCATTCACAGTAGACATGCTGTGATTTCAAAAAACATTGCGTTTTTGTAAATAGCAGCATGTCAATTATACCTACGAAAACACTGGCGGTTTCCGTATAGGCATAATTGAAGCAGAAAGTCCACAGAGCGAAACTCTGTGGCCTTTCTGTGAAAAGCAGCGATGCGTTTCCGCCGTGGTTTTTCCTGCAGCGCTTTCTGGCTGCGGCCATTTACGTGGGACCTTAGCCTTAAAGAGAACTTTTCACCACTTCCACCAATTATAGCTCTTAGAATCTATTAATAGGCTCTGCTCCACTGATTCCAGCTCAGTTGGAATTTTCTCTCTAGCCCTCACGGTTCCCAAGCAACAAGCGCAGTTAGTTTTGGTGCCTGATGTGCTATTTAAGCTCATTAATGTCAGGTGGGTGATGTCAGGCAGGAGGAGTGATTCAGAGACCGAGGCAGCCAGTGTCAGAGCTCAGAATCAGACCCCTTGACAGTACAGAGACTAAATAGCATATCAGGCAGCAAAACTAACAGCACTGATTGCTCGGGAATGGAGGAACCTAGAGAGAAAATTCCAACTGTGGCAGAATCAGTGGAGTGGTGCCTATTAATATATGGTACAAACTGGAGCTGGTGAAAGGTCCTCTATAATGAGTGAGAGCTGATCTGCAGTAACCTGGTCTGGCCACTACACAGGGAAGAGAGCTGTCTGCTTCCTGCTCCTTCTCTATGTATTAACCTTTAACTGCTGAATTGATAATGGATTGGAAAACACATGAAGTGCTATTCTGTAGTCTAACAAGAAGCCAATTCTTAATACATTACAAACTCTTAATACATTACAATATACACCGGTTTACAAAAAATATTACCTCCAGCTTGTTTAAAACAATCCTTTAACTTCCTCTGTCTCAGGATCAAGATCAATGTCGTAGAAACAGGGTCTTGTAGGTAGTCCTGGCATGGTACTCATCTGTAAAAATAAGTGAAGTGTTAATCTTTTTATCCATTATAAATATAATATCTCTCTATCTCAATGTAGTCACATTTTCCATAAGTAACTGGCTGGTGGGGGATTGAAAGTTGTCACCATTTAATATGAGAACTGCTATAAATTTTATTTATTATGCTTACTTATATAGCGCCATCATATTCCGCAGCGCTTTACAGATATATTGTCATTCACTGTCTCATATAGAGCTCACAATCTATATTCCCTATCAGTAGGTCTTTGGAGTGTGGGAGG
>CAMRHE010000740.1:202500-222500 GCA_947044405.1 Leptodactylus fallax | reverse complement strand
CCGGCCCATTTTTGGAGTTTTGTGTAAAATGATCAATGATTTGACTTTTTTTTTCATTCTCTTTTGTGTTTTTTCATTGAAAGCAAAATAAATGAAGATATTATTACCAAAGCATTTGTGATTGCAATCATTTTCTGGAAGAAATTGAGTATTATCTGACAGAATTGCAGGGGTGCCAAGACTTTTGGCCAGCACTGTAACTTCATGACACAGCACACTTTTGCTTAAACATGCACATCAGATGTCAGTAAAGGAAACAGGTAGATGACAAGAATTTACAGAGGTAACTTAAACATCAATAGTCTCCATCTAAATATTTGCAATGTCTCCCCACTCATCTGACACAGAATTCCAGATGCTACACAGTTGACAGATAAATCCACGCTCAGTTTGCTTCATGTGGTAACAATGTGGAAGACTTTCAATTTATTTTAGAAAAAGGTGTGACCTGGATTACGTTAGATGGCGAGCCAAGCGATACTACTCCAAAGCCTTAGGAAAATAACTATGAAACATATTGCATTCTCTAAAATATTTTATATATGGCAAATATTTTTGGATAAAGTAATCTGAACGGGCTCAGATCTGACTCTTAAATAATAATAATAATAATAGTCCTTTAATAGTCCCACAATGGGGAAATTCAGTGTGTTACAGCAGCAAAGATAAGATAAGATAAGCAGATACAAATACAAATACAACATGTACAGGAATGTTCCAAGGTGAGAGGCATTACATTGATAGCAGACAGACAGATAGGGCGTAGCGGGGGGGGGGGGGGATTTAACAGGCAGAGAGATATTTTCAGTTCTCTGTGTGTAATGATCTCCGCTTAGGTCGGTGTTGGTTGTACAGCCTAACCGCGGTGGGGAGGAAAGACTTCCGATAGCGCTCCTTCTCACACCTAGGGTGGAGCAGTCGGTCACTGACAGTACTGCTCAGCGCGATCACAGTCTCATGCATGGGATGGGACTTCTTCTTCTGCATGGAGCTCACCACGGACAGTATCCTTCTGTCACCCACCACCTGCACTGGGTCCAGTGGGCTCCCCAGGACAGAGCTGGCCCTTCTAATCAGCTTGTCAAGTTTATTTCTGTCCCTGGTTGATATACTGCTCCCCCAGCAGGCCACTCCAAAGAAGATGGCTGATGCCACTACCGAGTTGAAGAAAGTTCTAAGAAGTGCCCCCCGGATTCCAAAGGCTCTCAGCTTCCTAAGCAGGTAGAGCCTGCTGTGGCCCTTCCTGTACAGGGCCTCCATATGATCTGCCCAGTCCAGCTTATTATTAAGGAGCAAACCCAGGTACTTATAGGTGTTCACAATCTCGATGCCCGTCCCCAGGATGTCCACTGGTTTAGGAGGGCTTCTGCCTTTGCGGAAGTCCACCACCATCTCCTTGGTCTTCCCCGCGTTAATCTTCAGGTGGTTCCGGTGGCACCAGTCCACAAAATCCCGGTTCAGTTCTCTGTACTCCCTGTCATCATCATCTGTGATGAGACCCACTATTGCAGAGTCGTCAGAATACTTCTGTAGGTAGCAGCTGGATGAGTTGCACCTAAAATCTGCAGTGTACAGTGTGAAGAGGAAAGGGGCGAGAACCGTACCCTGAGGTGCCCCCGTATTACAGATCACTGTACCTGACACACAGTCTCGGGCTCTCACGTATTGAGGTCGATTTGTGAGGTAGTCTAGGATCCAGTTGGAGAGGTGGTGGTCCACTCCAGCAAGGCCCAGCTTGTCCCTCAATAACCTGGGCTGTATGGTGTTAAAAGCACTGGTTTTAAAAGGGAACAAGCCAGCAGCAAATACCTTGTAAAGCAGCACAGAATTTCAGAATGATCTACTTCTTATGGCCCTGTGTTGTCTGAATGGGAAGAAAAACTACTTTTATTCAATATGCAAATTAGATTTCTGACATTGGGAGGGAGAAGTGATAAAGTCAATCTCTCCACACCCCCTGCAGGCCAGTCCTGGGATTGCCATATCTGTTTTCCCTTTCACAAAGTAGCTCCAATAAAACCAGAAACACGGTGGAAAGTCTGTGAGAGGTGTCAGCTTTGTGACTTGCGAGGATTTGTACATGGTGCACAATGCCTAGAGTAGTATAACATTGGCATGGTGCAAGGTTATAAACATAGTACCCTTACCCTTCACTATAAAACACAGAAGGAGGTTTAGATAGAAAAAGCCCTCGCATGTTCCCTTTAAGGAATATAAAATAGGAAACAATAAAAGAAAGTAGAGAAAGATCAATAAAAATTAGCAAAAATAAATGCTCAAGACTGTGGTGGTCAAGGACTGGACACTGGTTCAGGAGGAAATGGCTTAGATGTAAAATTACAGAGAACAGATGCTATTAGTGCTGGGCTTAGCGTGGATACATCAATAATGTATAACCAGTTCATTAATCATGTTCCATAGCCTTGTACGTACAAGCTAAAACACTGGCAACGGTAGACAGATTATTCATAGATTACCAATAATCAGCAGGCTACGATATAGGATTGAATTCTCACAAGAAAGCAAAGGTGTTCATGTCTATCTAAAAGAAGCTGAGATTACCATGCAGAGTGTCCAATTTACAGAGGGATGCTAAATCCCAGTAGTCAAGGTGGTTGGGGGTATCCAATTTGTATGTGAAGGAAATTCCACCACTACTTTTCCAGACAGATTTGATATACAGAGGGGAAAAAAAAAAAAAAAAAATTTAGTCAGCCACCAATTGTGCAAGTTCTCCCACTTAAGATGAGAGGCCTGTAATTGACATCATAGGTAGACCTCAACTATGAGAGATACAGTCATATGAAAAAGTTTGGGCACCCCTATTAATCTTAATCATTTTTAGTTCTAAATATTTGGGTGTTTGCAACAGCCATTTCAATTTGATATATCTAATAACTGATGGACACAGTAATATTTCAGGATTGAAATGAGGTTTATTGTACTAACAGAAAATGTGCAATATGCATTAAACCAAAATTTGACCGGTGCAAAAGTATGGGCACCTCAACAGAAAAGTGACATTAATATTTAGTAGATCCTCCTTTTGCAAAAATAACAGCCTCTAGTCGCTTCCTGTAGCTTTTAATCAGTTCCTGGATCCTGGATGAAGGTATTTTTGACCATTCCTCTTTACAAAACAATTCCAGTTCAGTTAAGTTTGATGGTCGCCGAGCATGGACAGCCCGCTTCACATTATCCCACAGATGTTCAATGATATTCAGGTCTGGGGACTGGGATGGCCATTCCAGAACATTGTAATTGTTCCTCTGCATGAATGCCTGAGTAGATTTGGAGCTGTGTTTTGGATCATTGTCTTGCTGAAATATCCATCCCCGGCGTAACTTCAAATTCGTCACTGATTCTTGTACATTATTCTCAAGAATCTGCTGATACTGAGTTGAATCCATGCGACCCTCAACTTTAACAAGATTCCCGGTGCCGGCATTGGCCACAGAGCCCCAAAGCATGATGGAACCTCCACCAAATTTTACAGTGGGTAGCAAGTGTTTTTCTTGGAATGCTGTGTTTTTTGGACGCCATGCATAACGCCTTTTTGTATGACCAAACAACTCAATCTTTGTTTCATCAGTCCACAGGACCTTCTTCCAAAATGAAGCTGGCTTGTCCAAATGTGCTTTTGCAAACCTCAGGCGACTCTGTTTGTGGCGTGCTTTCAGAAACGGCTTCTTTCGCATCACTCTCCCATACAGCTTCTCCTTGTGCAAAGTGTGCTGTATTGTTGACCGATGCACAGTGACACCATCTGCAGCAAGATGATGCTGCAGCTGTTTGGAGGTGGTCTGTGGATTGTCCTTGACTGTTCTCACCATTCTTCTTCTCTGCCTTTCTGATATTTTTCTTGGCCTGCCACTTCTGGGCTTAACAAGAACTGTCCCTGTGGTCTTCCATTTCGTTACTATGTTCCTCACAGTGGAAACTGACAGGTTAAATCTCAGACAACTTTTTGTATCCTTCCCCTGAACAACTATGTTGAACAATCTTTGTTTTCAGATCATTTGAGAGTTGTTTTGAGGAGCCCATGATGCCACTCTTCAGAGGAGATTCAAATAGGAGAACAACTTGCAATTGGCCACCTTAAATACCTTTTCTCATGATTGGATACACCTGGCTATGAAGTTCAAAGCTCAGTGAGGTTACAAAACCAATTTTTTGCTTCAGTAAGTCAGTAAAAAGTAGTTAGGAGTATTCAAATCAATAAAATGATAAGGGTACCCAAATTTTTGCACCGGTCAAAGTTTGGTTTAATGCATATTGCACATTTTCTGTTAGTACAATAAACCTCATTTCAATCCTGAAATATTACTGTGTCCATCAGTTATTAGATATATCAAATTGAAATGGCTGTTGCAAACACCCAAATATTTAGAACTAAAAATGATTAAGATTAATAGGGGTGCCCAAACTTTTTCATATGACTGTAAAATGAGAAAACACATCTAGAAAATCACATTGTCTGATTTTTTAAGAATTTATTTGCAAATTATGGTGGAATATAAGTATTTGGTCACCTACAAACAAGCAAGATTTCTGGCTCTCACAGACCTGTAACTTCTTCTTTAAGAGGCTCCTCTGTCCTCCGCTCATTACCTATAGTAATGGCACCTGTTTGAAATTGTTATCAGTATAAAAGACACCTGTCCACAACCTCAAACAGTCACACTCCAAACTCCACTATGGTGAAGACCAAAGAGCTGTGGAAGGACACCAGAAACAAAATTGTAGACCTGCACCAGGCTGGGAAGACTGAATCTGCAATAGGCAAGCAGCTTGGTGTGACGAAATCAACTGTGGGAGCAATAATTAGAAAATTGACGACATACTGATATAATCACTGATAACACTGATAATCTCCCTCGATCAGGGGCTCCACGCAAGGTCTCACCCCATGGGGTCAAAATAATCACAAGAACGGTGAGCAAAAATCCCAGAACCACACGGGGGGGGGAGGGTCTAGTGAATGACCTGCAGAAAGCTGGGACTAACGTAACAAAGGCTACCGTCAGTAACACACTACGCCGCCAGGGACTCAGATCCTGCAGTGCCAGACGTGTCCCCCTTCTTAAGCCAGTACATATCCAGGCCCGTCTGAAGTTTGCTAGAGAGCATTTGGATGTTCCAGAAGAGTATTGGGAGAATGTCATATGGTTAGATGAAACCAAAGTAGAACTGTTTGGTAGAAACACAACTCATCGTGTTTGGAGGAAACTGAATGCTGAGTTGCATCCAAAGAGCACCATACCTAATGTGAAGCATGGGGATGGCAACAGCATGCTTTGGGGCTGTTTTTCTCCAAAAAGGGACCAAGACGACTGATCCGTGTACATGAAAGAATGAATGGGGCTATATATCGTGAGATTTTGAGTGCAAACCTCCTTCCATCAGCAAGGGCATTGAAGATGAAACATGGCTGGGTCTTTCAGCATGACAATGATTCCAAGCACACCGCCAGGGCAACGAAGGAGTGGCTTTGTAAGAAGCATTTCAAGGTCCTAGCCAGTCTCCAGATCTCAACCCCATAGAAAACCTTTGGAGGGAGTTGAAAGTCCGTGTTGCCCAGCAACAGCCCCAAAACATCACTGCTCTAGAGGAGATCTGCATGGAGGAATGGGCCAACATACCAGCAACAATGCGTGCCAACCTTGTGAAGACTTACAGAAAACTTTTGACCTCTGTCATTGCCAACAAAGGATATATAACAAAGTATTGAGATGAACTTTTGTTCAAATAAATTCTTTAAAAATCAGACAATGTGATTTTCTGGATAGGTTTTCTCATTTTGTCTCTCATAGTTGAGGTCTACCTATGATGTCAATTACAGGCCGGCCTCATCTTTTTAAGTGGGAGAACTTGCACAATTGCTGGCTAACTAAAATACTTTTTCCCCACTATCTCCCCAATTTACTCTGGAAATCTGCAACTTTTTAGGCCATTTCCAATGATATTCCAGGAAAAGTCTTTTTACCACAAGAATCAACCTCAGTCATAAATGGCTATTCTATTTATGGATCATAGGTTCTGCCCAAACGAAGAGTCCTGCTGAAGTGCTGAAAACATACAACAGTATACATGTAATGCTATGATTCAGCAAGACAAAGCCCAACCTTGCAGCCCATTGTTAATTCTTGCAGCAAGATGATACATTCTGTAATTCTACTGAAACATTCTGCAGTAAATCTCTAAAAATATTATGCATATTAATATCCACTGTGTTTAGAATCTGTTGTACTATGGTACAAGGAACACTTAATAGGGTTAAAGAAACATCTGAAATAAAAGACGAGCTTCACTGTGAGAAAATAGCTGCAAAAAACATGTAAAAATTTTAACTCAGAAGGGAGCTACTGGGCTAGGCTTCTAGTCAGCCTTATAGTCTGGCTCTTCAGAAAATACTTTGGTTGCCTTGGTCTTGGCATTACAGACTTTTTATACTTCTTCTTGGGGCATATTTATTGTCTGTTTTCTGGAGTAAAAACAAAGTTGAAAACAGAGGTTTGTGACTTCCTAAATGCCAAACGGAACAAAAAAAAAAAAAAAAAAGTCACTGAAGTTTTTATGTCGCACTTGCCACTTCTCGACAAGGGAGTGTGCTCAGGAAAAAGTGTCTTACTGGCCAAGCAGTGGATCTTCCGATGGGTTCAGACTAACACAATAGTGGGCCAGCAGAAGAACCCAAATCTGAAGGGTACGATTGTCTATTTCCTAGGTATATTGGAGGGCGGGCCCTATTATTATTTTATCTGGTGGGCCCAAGGAACCTCCAATGTCAGGGAATGGTGGGGCAGGGCTATCGGTCCCACAGTTTTATCATCCTTGCAAGTTTTCTGACATAAATGATGCCTTAAATATATTCCAGTTGTTTCAGTTTAGACCTATGACCTGAAGAAGATGCATACCTCACCTGTCCCCGATGCTCCAGTGTCCTCTCGCGCGTCCCATTTCTTCTGCTCCAACGGCTTTTCCTGGGTCTCTTTCGGAGTTCTGCTGGGGCCAATCAGCGAAGGGCCTGTAATGTTACTACCTGTGATATCACAGGTCCTCTTCCTGCCTGGACAACCCCTTAACTTTGTTTTTGGTATTATTATTCAATTAAAAAAGGGAAAGTGGGTGCAAATCAGAGCTTGATGATAAGACATAGAAAGGGAAGTCTAGGACAACATCTGCATGGAGTTTGTATATTCTCCCTGTGTTTGCATGGATTTCCTCCGGGTACTCTTTCCTCCCACACTCCAAAGACATACTGATAGGGAATTTATTTGGGACAGTGCCTGACAATAGCTGTGTAAAGCCCCGCAGAATATAATGGAGCTATATAAGAAAAGGAAAAAAAAAGAAAGCTTACTGAACTAGCACAGGAATGATATAGAAGGTTCTATTTTGTGCATGCACTGAGATTGTTACATAATGGACTGCTTTCACTCTCCATAAATCTTTTATTATACCTGCGCCTGTTGACCCATATAATATTCTCACATTTCAAAGAGTGTTTTGCTAATTCTACTAGGCCTTAGCACTTCTAACCACGTAAAGATGTCTTTTGATGTAGCACACACAGGACCAATAACTGTGGATCAGGCTACCAGCTTCTTTTGCCCAACTTCAGGAAACCAAGCTTATTCCCGTCAGGAATAAATAAACAATTTCCAAGCGTCTTACTCCTGTGTAATGATCATATGACTGAAAGTAATGAGCATAATCTGCAGCACCTGTAGAAAGTTATATACACGTATAATCCACTTCCTATACTTCATCCTCCCAGTACCGGCACAATAAATGAAGAATGAATGAAAAAGCAAATAGAAACACAATCTCCTCAAAATGTGCTAACTAAAATTATGACAAAGGGTTATCTTTTCCAGTAGTAACAACCTAATCCTGCAAAAAATAGGCAGCCTTCCAGACAGTAAATAGCTGGAATCTTAATAAAATATTTGTGGTCGTGAACATCGCAATACCCTGAAATTATATTTTAAAAGTAAAAGGTCATCTTTGGTACAACTTCACCTGTATGTTTTTAAGATGCACTGAAAGCAATGGTCCAATATATATCCATTAAGACACTGGAACTCCACTTTATAGCAAATATTTTCCATTTAATTCAATTACCTGAATCATGCTGGACATGTTCTAAAATTCAACAAAATGACAGTGAGATAACTATAACTACAAATACTAGGCACTCAGGATATTACATTAAAGGTTTATCCATAGGTGCAATTAACCCTGAAATAATGGTTCATGAACTCAACTTTTGCTGTTTAAGGATTTTCTTTTCCCAGGACAACCTCTTTAGGCTGAGGACCCATGTTGCGGAAGCACAGTTTTTTTGCTGCGGGTTTTTGAGCCAAAGCCAGGAGGGGATTGAGAAGGTAGAAGTATAAAGAGCTTCCTATATATTTCCCATTCCTTTGGTAGCCATTCTTGGCTTTGGCTCAAAAAAAAAAAAAAAAAAAAAAAAAAAAAGCTGCATTTTCAAAAATGCCCACGTTTTATAATCGCAGCATGCCAATTATACCTGCAGAAACGCTTGCATTTTCCCTATAGGTTTAATAAGAGAAGAAAATCCGCAGGGGGGGGGGGGGGGGGAACAAAAAAAAAAAAACCTCAAACGCTGCGGAAAAACCGTAATGTGTTACTGCTGCGTTTTGCTACATGGGTCCTTAGCCTTAAACAGCTAAAACATGAGGACACCAACATAAAATTTCAGCTACCTCAACCAGATTCCCAGTCACTCCAGTTCCCCTGCTGTGCACACGCCCTATCGTCAACCATCAACTATCCATCATCTGTAGGTATGTCTCTCTCTCATATTTTTTAATATATATATATATATATATATATATATATATATAAAAAAACACACATACATACACACACAGTATATACATACTATGTTCACATCCACATTGGGGTTCTCTTAGGAGCTTACTGCAGATTCAGTTAAATATCATTGATGAAAAAATACAGTATGCGAACACAACTGTGCATGTACAACCCATGAAGTCAGTTTTGTATTCGGCATATTAAAGAGGATAACACCAGCAGGACGAGGACCGGTGCTGAAGCAGAGGGAGAAGAGTAACTTTTCTTTATTTTTGTGCACCTTCCACAGGCCTATCTAATTATCTATTTTCTTTTAAAACTTTATCTTTGCTTGTACTTTAAGAATATTACATCATAAAGAACAGTAACAGAACAGTACAGTACTTGTGTTGCAGTAGAGCGCAGGTGGGTGACACAATCAGGGTGTGGAATAATAATTGTCCCAAGCAGTCCAAATAGCTAGAAACTTGTCCACGGTTCCATGTATGGAAGTCGTAAGATATTCCTATGAACGCATATCTTTAATTCTGGAATACAGATCCAAGCAGGATGGTGTAGCCATCTTTTACCTCAACAAAGCTATAAAGACACTTATAACCTGATGTCATAGTCAGTCAACACTACAATACAGTTAAGTGGCTAATGGGGAAAATAACCTATTTCGCTCTTATTAAACTCTGACCCTGTGGGCATGACTTTTTTTTTTTTTCTTCTTTTAAATAGGAGAATGGTGTTTTTTAAAGGGGCGTGGCCTAAAAATAAATTAATCAGAATCGAGGTAAAAGCCCAATCACAATTTTGATTTAGGTCATAATCGCCCAGTGCTAGCAAGATCCTCATGTTAATGTCTGTCTGTTTAGACTAACACTATAAAAAAAAAAAAAAAAAAAAAAAACACCACAAAACAAAACACTGTGCTATTTATTTTCACCAGTCTTCTCTAAATTGCTGATATTGTTGCAAATTATTTACAGCTGTAGAGAATGGCTTCTGATATAAGCAAGTATACAAGTGTATTATCAATAGCAGTGAACCCATTGCTGCATATAGTAGTCACATAGGTAATAAAAGTCAATAGAACATCCACTTTTCCGACTACCATATATGACTCAAAATATCAGTCCAACAGCAACCAAAAGATTGTATGATATACGATCAGCAGCCACTATGTAGAGAACAGGGTCAGAAGAAGATAACTAATCTCCGTATAGTGGTTACTACAGTTCAGCTACCATTCACTAGGTGATCCGCAGTAACTCAGCACGGCCACTACAGGAAGAACAGAGCTATCTGCCTTTACATCTGTTCTCAGTATAGTGGCTGCTGAGAACAGCTGATCAGTGGGGGGGTCTCGGGTATTGGACCTCCACCAATTAGAAGCAAAAAAAAAAAAAAAAAAAAAAAAAAATAATCTAAGCCATAACTAGTAGTGGCTACAGTAGGAATATAGAAGGGATATATCTAGGAAGTACTTCTACATCTCCCTTCTGCTTAATCCACTCCTGTCTTTGGTTCAAAAAACTGCAGCAAAATCTGCAACAAAAAAAAAGCCGCCTTTCTGTAACGTGGGTCTGTCAGAATAAAGCGGTGTCATACTAATGGCAGTACCATGTAGAGCAGCAGCTACACTTTCCAAAGATGTCTTATTCTGCCATGAAGATTCATTTTCATGAAAATCAGCATTTTATGGTTATACAGATTGGCTGAAAAGAGCTTTAGGGGAGTGTCCTCTCCTGCCAGGGCTGGTTATCTAGAGCAGACAGTGAAGCCCCAGTAGGAGAAGACAAGTCCCTAAAGCCCCTTTCAGCTAATTTTCATAAGCACAAAATGCTGATTTTCATGAATGCTGATCGGTGGGGCTGTGGGAAAAGCGGCTAGACCCCTGGTGGACAATGATGCATCCCCGCACCCATTAACTTTAAAAGGAGCACTGGAGGAAGTCCAAGTAGTGCACTTGGTGATATCTGGAGCTCCCATTGAAGTGAATGGGAGTGGTGCATCCACCAGGGGTCCAGCTGCTTTTTTTTTTTTTTTGTCTGTCAGAATGGGTGGAGTCTCATTGGTCAGACCCCACTGATCAGCAATTTATCCTCTTTTCTATGGAGAAAAGATAAACAAGGTTAGTGGCATAACCCCTTTAAAGGTAGCCTGTCATATGAAAAAGGCTGTTATAAAACAGAAGAAACTGAGCAAATTAAAATATAGTTTTGTGAGAAAAGATTTAGTATAACCTGTCATTTATCAACCAGTGACCACCTTTCATTGGCTTAAGCTAACCACTGACCTCAGCAGTGTACAGCACAAAAACGTTGAGGCCACTGGTTAGATATGTTACTGCTGGAGTGGCAGCTGATTTAAACAGGCAAATATACATTATTTTAATATTTATACCATTACCTCCCTCTGGTCCAATTTTAGGTCTCCTGTACATGACTGTGTACAGGTCAGTAAAAACGGCACTGACGACACGGATTGGTATCCTTCTGTCATCCGTGCTTTTCACTGACCCATATATTAAATTGAATGGACCGAGCCCAAATGAGGACAGGTATAGGACCTGCTCCATATTTTGCGGCTCTTCACTGTGGCCCGAAAATGGAAACCAATCTGACACATTAGGGACTGCAAAACTAAGGCTGAGGCCCCAAGTTGCGGAAATACAGCATTCTTTGTTACAGATTTTGCTGAGGTTTTTTTGAGCCAAAACCAAGAATGGCTATAAATGGAAAGGGAAATATAAAAGGAAGATTTTATACTTCTCTTCTCTGCCCATTCCACTCCTGGCTTTGGCTCAAAAACCGCAGCAAAATCTGCAACAAAAAAAAAAAAAAAAAAAAAAAAACAAAAAACAGATGTTTCCGCAATGTGGGGCCTCAGCCTAATGCCCCATGTGGCAGAAACGCAGCAGGAAAAAAATGCTCCATTTTACAGTACCAACAAAGTGAAAGATTCCGGCTAATCCCATCCACACATTGCAGAAAAAAAAGTGTTGTAGAAAAGCTAAGTTTTCAAAAATGCATGCGTTTTTGAAAAACACTGCAATGTTAATTTTAGCTGTGATAATGTGTTTTGTACTGTAGATTTAATAAGGGGAGAAAAACTCCAGAGGGGGAAAAAAAAAAAAAAATGCAATGAGTTTCCACTGCAGTTTTCCTGCAGTAATTTTTAGCTGCTTTCAGGTTGCAAGCTGCCGAGTAAGGCTAACGCCCCACGAGCGAGCCCCAGCAAAAAAGCGATACGGGAAAAACAGTTTCTCGCATCACTTTTCACAGAAAGTCCACAAAGGTTTCCTCTGCAGACTTTCTGCTTCCAGAATACCTATATGGAAACTGCCAGCATTTCGGTAGGTATAATTGACATGCTGTGATTTCCAAAACCGTGACTTTTGGAAAGCACAGTGTGTCCGCTGCATGTATTTTTCCCACAATGTGTGGATGGGATTTTCTAGAATTCCATCCACTTTGCAATGACTGTAAAATACAGTTTTATTTTTCTGCAATGTTTCTGCTTCGGCCAAACCGCGGCATTTATGCCACGTGGGGCCCTAGCCAAAATGTGGGAAATTCTCTCATACAAATTTTCTGTAAAATGGCTACCACCCAGGAAGAAAGTAAAAGCTAGTGCAGGTGATTGAGAATTGAGAATCTGAGGGCAAAAAAGTTAAAAGAGTGAAACTGTAGGAGAGAAAGAAAATAATTAAATAAATAAAAATATTATATAGACTTCTACAAAGTCAGAAATTATATTTGGTTAAGCAAACATGCTTGTATGCTGCACCTTTAAAATGAGCAGCAGGTTGAAGAAGTAGTGAATATGAGAATGGTTTCACCCAAACAAAACTTTCATCCCTTTGTTAAGTAACCTCGGTGGTCTCTCGATTTGGATTTCCAAGAAAAACTCAGTCCTTGCCTCATGTCAGACCCTCTGCAAATTGGAATAACTAGCTGCAGCTGTCAAAAAGAACACTTCCTGGTGAAAAATACCTAGCTGCAGATATCATCCTTGGGTTGGAAATTAATCTACTGGAGAACATGTAATTAGATCTAATCACTGAAACACCCAGAAAGTTATATGGGGGGAAAAAACTACTATGAGTCTAGGTATAGGAGAGGAAGTGCATTCCTATCAGTATTTCATCAGCTGGGTGGAAGCAGGAAAGACAAGAAAAGTCAATGAAGCAGCAGCCAAATCCCCTTAAATCTAAAGTTTGTCTCAAACGAACATTTGAATAGATTACTGAACGAAGGGGCAATTTTTTGTCTTGCTGCTCCTATGTCTATATATCACACTGAGGTGGAGGGATAGCTTTTAGTGATGCTTTTCTGTTTGAGTCTATTGAGATCTAGGTGTAATTATATTATATTATATATATATATACATATATACACACATATACATACACACACATATATATATATATATATATATATATATATATATATATATATATATATAAGTCATATGAAAAAGTTTGGGCACCCCTATTAATCTTAATCATTTTTAGTTCTAAATATTTGGGTGTTTGCAACAGCCATTTCAATTTGATATATCTAATAACTGATGGACACAGTAATATTTCAGGATTGAAATGAGGTTTATTGTACTAACAGAAAATGTGCAATATGCATTAAACCAAAATTTGACCGGTGCAAAAATTTGGGTACCCTTATCATTTTATTGATTTGAATACTCCTAACTACTTTTTACTGACTTACTGAAGCACAAAATTGGTTTTGTAACCTCACTGAGCTTTGAACTTCATAGCCAGGTGTATCCAATCATGAGAAAAGGTATTTAAGGTGGCCAATTGCAAGTTGTTCTCCTATTTGAATCTCCTCTGAAGAGTGGCATCATGGGCTCCTCAAAACAACTCTCAAATGATCTGAAAACAAAGATTGTTCAACATAGTTGTTCAGGGGAAGGATACAAAAAGTTGTCTGAGATTTAACCTGTCAGTTTCCACTGTGAGGAACATAGTAAGGAAATGGAAGACCACAGGGACAGTTCTTGTTAAGCCCAGAATTGGCAGGCCAAGAAAATTATCAGAAAGGCAGAGAAGAAGAATGGTGAGAACAGTCAAGGACAATCCACATCCCACCTCCAAAGAGCTGCAGCATCATCTTGCTGCAGATGGTGTCACTGTGCATCGGTCAACAATACAGCACACTTTGCACAAGGAGAAGCTGTATGGGAGAGTGATGCGAAAGAAGCCATTTCTGAAAGCACGCCACAAACAGAGTCGCCTGATGTATGCAAAAGCACATTTGGACAAGCCAGCTTCATTTTGGAAGAAGGTCCTGTGGACTGATGAAACAAAGATTGAGTTGTTTGGTCATACAAAAAGGCGTTATGCATGGCGTCCAAAAAACACAGCATTCCAAGAAAAACACTTGCTACCCACTGTAAAATTTGGTGGAGGTTCCATCATGCTTTGGGGCTGTGTGGCCAATGCCGGCACCGGGAATCTTGTTAAAGTTGAGGGTCGCATGGATTCAACTCAGTATCAGCAGATTCTTGAGAATAATGTACAAGAATCAGTGACAAATTTGAAGTTACGCCGGGGATGGATATTTCAGCAAGACAATGATCCAAAACACAGCTCCAAATCTACTCAGGCATTCATGCAGAGGAACAATTACAATGTTCTGGAATGGCCATCCCAGTCCCCAGACCTGAATATCATTGAACATCTGTGGGATAATTTGAAGCGGGCTGTCCATGCTCGGCGACCATCAAACTTAACTGAACTGGAATTGTTTTGTAAAGAGGAATGGTCAAAAATACCTTCATCCAGGATCCAGGAACTGATTAAAAGCTACAGGAAGCGACTAGAGGCTTTTATTTTTGCAAAAGGAGGATCTACTAAATATTAATGTAACTTTTCTGTTGAGGTGCCCATACTTTTGCACCGGTCAAATTTTGGTTTAATGCATATTGCACATTTTCTGTTAGTACAATAAACCTCATTTCAATCCTGAAATATTACTGTGTCCATCAGTTATTAGATATATCAAATTGAAATGGCTGTTGCAAACACCCAAATATTTAGAACTAAAAATGATTAAGATTAATAGGGGTGCCCAAACTTTTTCATATGACTGTGTATACATATACATATATATATATATATATATACATACATACATACATACACACACATATATATATATATATATATATATATATATATATATATATATATATATATACAGTCATATGAAAAAGTTTGGGCACCCCTATTAATCTTAATCATTTTTAGTTCTAAATATTTGGGTGTTTGCAACAGCCATTTCAATTTGATATATCTAATAACTGATGGACACAGTAATATTTCAGGATTGAAATGAGATTTATTGTACTAACAGAAAATGTGCAATATGCATTAAACCAAAATTTGACCGGTGCAAAAGTATGGGCACCTCAACAGAAAAGTGACATTAATATTTAGTAGATCCTCCTTTTGCAAAAATAACAGCTTCTAGTCGCTTCCTGTAGCTTTTAATCAGTTCCTGGATCCTGGATGAAGGTATTTTTGACCATTCCTCTTTACAAAACAATTCCAGTTCAGTTAAGTTTGATGGTCGCCGAGCATGGACAGCCCGCTTCAAATTATCCCACAGATGTTCAATGATATTCAGGTCTGGGGACTGGGATGGCCATTGCAGAACATTGTAATTGTTCCTCTGCATGAATGCCTGAGTAGATTTGGAGCTGTGTTTTGGATCATTGTGTTGCTGAAATATCCATCCCCGGCGTAACTTCAAATTCGTCACTGATTCTTGTACATTATTCTCAAGAATCTGCTGATACTGAGTTGAATCCATGCGACCCTCAACTTTAACAAGATTCCCGGTGCCAGCATTGGCCACACAGCCCCAAAGCATGATGGAACCTCCAGCAAATTTGACAGTGGGTAGCAAGTGTTTTTCTTGGAATGCTGTGTTTTTTTGACACCATGCATAACGCCTTTTTGTATGACCAAACAACTCAATCTTTGTTTCATCAGTCCAGAGGACCTTCTTACAAAATGAAGCTGGCTTGTCCAAATGTGCTTTTGCATACCTCAGGCGACTCTGTTTGTGGCGTGCTTTCAGAAACGGCTTCTTTCGCATCACTCTCCCATACAGCTTCTCCTTGTGCAAAGTGTGCTGTATTGTTGACCGATGCACAGTGACACCATCTGCAGCAAGATGATGCTGCAGCTCTTTGGAGGTGGTCTGTGGATTGTCCTTGACTGTTCTCACCATTCTTCTTCTCTGCCTTTCTGATATTTTTCTTGGCCTGCCACTTCTGGGCTTAACAAGAACTGTCCCTGTGGTCTTCCATTTCCTTACTATGTTCCTCACAGTGGAAACTGACAGGTTAAATCTCTGAGACAACTTTTTGTATCCTTCCCCTGAACAACTATGTTGAACAATCTTTGTTTTCAGATCATTTGAGAGTTGTTTTGAGGAGCCCATGATGCCACTCTTCAGAGGAGATTCAAATAGGAGAACAACTTGCAATTGGCCACCTTAAATACCTTTTCTCATGATTGGATACACCTGGCTATGAAGTTCAAAGCTCAGTGAGGTTACAAAACCAATTTTGTGCTTCAGTAAGTCAGTAAAAAGTAGTTAGGAGTATTCAAATCAATAAAATGATAAGGGTACCCAAATTTTTGCACCGGTCAAATTTTGGTTTAATGCATATTGCACATTTTCTGTTAGTACAATAAACCTCATTTCAATCCTGAAATATTACTGTGTCCATCAGTTATTAGATATATCAAATTGAAATGGCTGTTGCAAACACCCAAATATTTAGAACTAAAAATGATTAAGATTAATAGGGGTGCCCAAACTTTTTCATATGACTGTATATATATACACACACACACACACACACACACACACACACACACACACACGAGCTTCCAGTATGATGAAATTGCATGGTCTGTACCACATATACATTACATAAGAACTCCTATTACAGATACAGCTGATGATGAGACAGGCTCCTGTCACACAGTTATAAATAAGATAAATGATAGTATAAATGAGGGAGGCTGTACTAATAGGCCAAAGGCATAACTGGAAGCTCCTGGGCCACAATACAAAACATTTATTGGATCCCCTACCTACCTTGTGTCATTTAGTATACTGGTATATCTTAAGATGAAGAGGGATTGTTGGGGCCCCCTCATAGTCCAGGGTCTAAACAGTGCTTACAAAGCAGATGTGTCTCAAGCAAATCCCATCTACACATTGCAGAAAAAAAAACAAAAAAAAAAAAAAACACATTTTTAAAAATCGCAGCATTTCAATTATACCTACAGAAACTTGGTTTTCCTATAGGTATAATTGAAAGAGAAAGTCCACAGAGGAAACCTGTGGACTTACTGTGAAAATCGCTGTGGGAAAAGCCATATGGAGTTTCCACCGTGCGTTTCTCACAGCACTTTTTTGCTGCAGTCCACTATGTGGGGCCTTAGTCTAACACTGCTTTGATATTGAAATAAGTTAGAATATATGAAGGTTCAAGCAACATTGTTAGGATACTGCATGAAAAGCTATAGGTTAGCTAATCTTTCCAAAATAAGCAGATCTTTCATGAGATGCCAAGACAAACATGCCCATTGATCGTGATTAGCTATGCATGACGCTGTGTTAGGCAAGGTCTGATGTCCTCACAGACAGTCAGCATAAAGAATCTAGAATTGACTGTTGCATAGCGGTCTAATATACTAACCTTAGCACGCAGTTGGAATAATGATTTGTACATACTGGCTTCATTTTGGAATAGGGTGGCCAGTGTGGGTATATGGTTGGTACAGCAAGTATCAACTCCACACAATATTTGATTTTTAATACCATACTCACAGGTAAAGTGATTCTAATAATCTTATGTAACAAAATGTAGACTTGCAATTTTGCTGGATAAACATTACATGAAATGCTACCTGTATAGCATACCATATGTTTGTCCTAGAGTGTAAGCAAGTGTTATGTTTAGAGTTTTCACATTTCTGAATCTGAATGCCTGCAACTCACAATCACAAAAATTCTTCATTCAACGATAAGGTTTTACCGGTTTAATCTAGAGGGGACTTCTTGGACAAGTGCCATAGTGTTGCTGGCCATAACCAACAGGTGATGTCACTGCTCCACCTGCATATAATCTGACTCCAGGCCAAGGTCACAGGGAACAGAGATAAAAGCCGCACGAGTGCTAATTAAATTCAACTCCGTGCTATTGCCAATATGTTCAGATAGAGTTTGGTTTATTTTCCCTCGAAAGCCATCCATGCCGTGTGGGAACAAGGGCCAACCATAACACAAGAGATAATAAGCTTCAAAAAGGACTACAACAACAAAGTATAGGAGCAGCACTAAAAAGGAAACAATTGATCTGGTAGGGAGAAGTAAATCTATACAGCCTAAAAGTACGGCACATTTTCACACTTTGGAAAACCTGGTACAGTTAAAGAAAAATGCCAGGTACATTGGACTTCCAGAATCTATAAGTGTATGAATGTTCAGGATATATATTTTTTTTAATCTTATAAATTTGGAATCATGGCACAAATGTACAGGCTTTCCAGAGTACTAAAGATGCAAAACATCCATTTCGCACATCTGGAAGATGATCATATTTTAATCCTGAATTATGTGACCTCACAATTTCAATGGCTTTGGTGTACAGAGATAGAAACAAGGACAAATAATTTTTATATACTGTCTATACTAACAAAGTATTCTCCAGGCACACAACACAACCTCCAGCATATAATGTAATAAATCGAGATTCATCAATTCATACAGATTTCATATGTTGAATATATCAATTTCTTACTTATTCTAGCTATGCATAAAACAACATGGTAGGGGTTCTAGATCATCGAAAAAGAAATTCTTCAATGATACAAAGTGTGTCTTTTTTTGCAAAAAGTTCTTTAAATTAAATACTAAGTATTGTATACTTATGATCTATAATTCTGTGCAACATCACATTAGAACAATCATTCCATATAAAGGGTAACTGGCCACTACTTGCTTGCACTTCTCCAGTTTTAAATATCACTGACGTGAGTGACTTTTTGTAAATAAAGTGCCATAAAGTGTACCGTACATCACTGTGTCACATTTCTGATATGTCAGTACATTCCTGCAGCTTATCTGATATATTTAGATGGGAACATATTCCATGAGTGACCAATAGCTAATAAAATGTTCTAGTTCAGCTGACATAGTTCTGAAAGAATTCCACCCACGTAGATGAGAAAATTTCACAACAGTGACAAGGTAAGTGACTTCACACAATTTGCACGTCACCATACTTATGAATGAAATTTTCTTCCGGAACAAGCACAGGGAAAGCGATTTCCAAGGCTAAGAAGCACATGTGACAAGTCTTCCTGAATTCCAGGAACCTTTTTGTTCAGTAACTACTTCCCTTTTCAAATGCATCATTGTTCTTAGGGATGATATAACAGAAACCCAGCCAGCCATGCCTCCTTGGTGTACGTGAGGCAGAAAGACTAGAGCGATCTGGGTGGTTGAGATAACACAGCAAAAGAGCTCATGCGGAAATATAATCTTCCCAGCTGGACATAAGCGCAACTATGGGACCTTTCTATGTATAGAGGACAATAGGAAATTAGGTCAGGGCCCCTTACAGACAGTTAAAAGGAGACAATGGGTGGGGGAAAAAATACAATGCCACAATACAAAGTTACTTCTATATTTTTCCCCAACCTCAGATTCTGGTCACTTGTGACGGAGTGCAGACATGTACCTAGTATAGGACTGATCCATATACAGTCATGGCCGTGAGTGTTAGCAAACCTGAAATTTTTCCAGAAAATGAAGTATTTCTCCCACAAAATTATTGCAATTACACTTGCTTTTTAAAAGATGTTAAATTTCCTTTGTGTGTATTGGAACACAAAAAAAAAAAAACAAAAAATGCCAAAAATGATATAATTCCGTGCAAAACTCCAAAAATGGGTCAGACAAAATTACTGGCACCCTGAACTTAATATTTGGTTGCACACCCTTTGGAAAAAATAACGGACATCAATCGCATCCTAAAACCATCAACAGGCTTCTTAAACCTCAACTGGAATTTTAGACCACTCTTCTTTAGCAAACTGCTCCAGGTCTATCATATTT
>CAMRHE010000740.1:0-195000 GCA_947044405.1 Leptodactylus fallax | reverse complement strand
TGAAGGCATCAAAACTATGAATTAACACATGTGGAATTATATACTTAACAAAAAAGTGTGAAACAACTGAAAATATGTCTTATATTCTAGGTTCTTCAAAGTAACCACCTTTTGCTTTGATTACTGCTTTGCACACTCTTGGCATTCTCTTGATGAGCTTCAAGAGGTAGTCACCTGAAATGGTCTTCCAACAGTCTTGAAGGAGTTCCCAGAGATGCTTAGCACTTGTTGGCCCTTTTGCCTTCACTCTGCGGTCCAGCTCACCCCAAACCATCTCGATTGGGTTCAGGTCTGGTGACTGTGGAGGCCAGGTCATCTGGCGTAGCACCCCATCACTTTCCTTCTTGGTCAAATAGCCCTTACACAGACTGGAGGTGTGTTTGGGGTCATTGTCCTGTTGAAAAATAAATGATGGTCCAACTAAACGCAAACCAGATGGAATAGCATGCCGCTGCAAGATGCTGTGGTAACCATGATGGTTCAGTATGCCTTCAATTTTGAATAAATCCCCAACAGTGTCACCAGCAAAGCACCCCCACACCATCACACCTCCTCCTCCATGCTACATGGTGGGAACCAGGCATGTAGAGTCCATTTGTTCACCTTTTCTGCGTCGCACAAAGACACGGTGGTTGGAACCAAAGATCTCAAATTTGGACTCATCAGACCAAAGCACAGATTTCCACAGGTCTAATGTCCATTCCTTGTGTTCTTTAGCCCAAACAAGTCTCTTCTGCTTGTTGCCTGTCCTTAGCAGTGGTTTCCTAGCAGCTATTTTACCATGAAGGCCTGCTGCACACAGTCTCCTCTTAACAGTTGTTGTAGAGATGTGTCTGCCGCTAGAACTCTGTGTGGCATTGACCTGGTCTCTAATCTGAGCTACTGTTAACCTGCGATTTCTGAGGCTGGTGACTCGGATGAACTTATCCTCCGCAGCAGAGGTGACTCTTGGTCTTCCTTTCCTGGGGCGGTCCTCATGTGAGCCAGTTTCTTTGTAGCGCTTCATGGTTTTGGCCACTGCACTTGGGGACACTTTCAAAGTTTTCCCAGTTTTTCGGACTGACTGACCTTCATTTCTTAAAGTAATGATGGCCACTCGTTTTTCTTTACTTAGCTGCTTTTTTCTTGCCATAATACAAATTCTAACACTCCATTCAGTAGGACTATCAGCTGTGTATCCACCTGACTTCTGAACACCACAACTGATGGTCCCAACCCCATTTATAAGGCAAGAAATCCAACTTATTAAACCTGACAGGGCACACCTGTGAAGTGAAAACCATTTCAGGTGACTACTTCTTGAAGCTCATCAAGAGAATGCCAAGAGTGTGCAAAGCAGTAATCAAAGCAAAAGGTGGCTACTTTGAAGAACCTAGAATATAAGACATATTTTCAGTTGTTTCACACTTTTTTGTTAAGTATACAGTCATGGCCAAAAGTTTTGAGAATGATACAAATATTAATTTTTACAAAGTCTACTGCTTCAGTTTTTCTAATGGCAATTTGCATATACTCCAGAATGTTATAAAGAGTGATCAGCTTAACAGCAATTACTTGCAAAGTCAATTTTTGCCTAGAAAATGAACTTTATCCCCCAAAACACATTTCAACATCATTGCAGCCCTGCCTTAAAAGGACCACCTAACATCGTTTCAGTGATTGCTCCATTAACACAGGTGTGGGTGTTGATGAGGACAGGGCTGGAGATCAATCGGTCATGATTAAGTAAGAATGACACCACTGGACACTTTAAAAGGAGGCTGGTGCTTGCCATCATTGTTTCTCTTCTGTTAACCATGGTTATCTCTAAAGAAACACGTGCAGTCATCATTGCACTGCACAAAAATGGCCTAACTGGGAAGAGTATTGCAGCTAGAAAGATTGCACCTCAGTCAACAATCTATCGCATCATCAAGAACTTCAAGGAGAGAGGTTCCATTGGTGCCAAAAAGGCTCCAGGGCGCCCAAGAAAGACCAGCAAGCGGCAGGACCGTCTCTTAAAAGTGTTTCAGCTGCGGGATTGGGCTACCAGCAGTGCAGAGCTTGCTGAGGAATGGCAGCAGGCAGGTGTGAGTGCATCTGCACGCACTGTGAGGCGGAGACTCTTGGAGCAAGGCCTGGTCTCAAGGAGGGCAGCAAAGAAGCCACTTCTCTCCAGAAAACACATCAGGGACAGACTGATATTCTGCAAAAGGTACAGGGAGTGGACTGCTGAGGACTGGGGTAAAGTCATGTTCTCTGATGAATCCCCTTTTCGATTGTTTGGAACATCTGGAAAACAGCTTATTCGGAGAAGAATAGGTGAGCTCTACCACCAGTCTTGTCTCATGCCAACTGTAAAGCATCCTGAAACCATTCATATGTGGGGTTGCTTCTCAGCCAAGGGAATCGGCTCTCTCACAGTCTTGCCTAAAAACACAGCCATGAATAAAGAATGGTACCAGAATGTCCTCCAAGAGCAACTTCTCCCAACCGTTCAAGAGCAGTTTGGCGCTCAACAATGCCTTTTCCAGCATGATGGAGCACCTTGCCATAAAGCAAAGGTGATAACTAAATGGCTCAGGGAACAAAACATAGAGATTTTGGGTCCATGGCCTGGAAACTCCCCAGATCTTAATCCCATTGAGAACTTGTGGTCAATCATCAAGAGACGGGTGGACAAACAAAAACCAACAAATTCAGACAAAATTAAAGCATTGATTCTGCAAGAACGGACTGCTATCAGTCAGGATTTGGTCCAGAAGTTGATTGAGAGCATGCCAGGGAGAATTGCAGAGGTCCTGAAGAAGAAGGGTCAACACTGCAAATACTGACTTGCTGCATTAACTCATTCTAACTGTCAATATAAGCTTCTGTTACTCATAATATGAATGCAATTATATTTCTGTATGTGATAAAAACATCTGACAAACACACATAAAAACCAGAGGGCAGCAGATCATGTGAAAATATAATATTTGAGTCACTCTCAAAACTTTTGGCCATGACTGTATAATTCCACATGTGTTAATTCATAGTTTTGATGCCTTCAGTGTGAATCTACAATTTTTATAGTCATGAAAATACAGAAAACTCTTGGAATGAGAAGGTGTGTCCAAACTTTTGGTCTGTACTGTATATACATACACACATATATACATACATTATATATATATATATATATATATATATATATATATATATATACACATACATATATATACATACATATACATATATATATATATATATATATATACACACATACATATATACAGTATATATACATATATATATATATATATATATATATATATATACACACACACACACACACACTGTATATATATATATATATATATATATATATATATATATATATATTTTATACACACACACACACACACACACACACACACACACACAACAGTGCCTTGCGAAAGTATTCGGCCCCCTTGAACTTTTCAACATTTTGCTACATTTCAGGCTTCAAACAAAGATATAAAATTTTAATTTTTGGGTGAAAAATCAACAAGTGGGACACAATTGTGAAGTGGAACGAAATTTATTGGATATTTTTAACTTTTGTAAAAAATAAAAAACTGAAAAGTGGGGCGTGCCAAATTATTCGGCCCCCTTAAGTTAATACTTTGTAGCGCCACCTTTTGCTGCGATTACAGCTGCAAGTCACTTGGGGTATGTCTGTATCAGTTTTGCACATCGAGAGACTGAAATTCTTGCCCATTCTTCCTTGGAAAACAGCTCGAGCTCAGTGAGGTTGGATGGAGAGCGTTTGTGAACAGCAGTTTTCAGCTCTTTCCACAGATTCTCGATTGGATTCAGGTCTGGACTTTGACTTGGCCATTCTAACACCTGGATACGTTTATTTGTGAACCATTCCATTGTAGATTTTGCTTTATGTTTGGGATCATTGTCTTGTTGGAAGATAAATCTCCGTCCCAGTCTCAGGTCTTTTGCAGACTCCAACAGGTTTTCTTCCAGAATGGTCCTGTATTTGGCTCCATCCATCTTCCCATCAATTTTAACCATCTTCCCTGTCCCTGCAGAAGAAAAGCAGGCCCAAACCATGATGCTGCCACCACCATGTTTGACAGTGGGGATGGTGTGTTCAGGGTGATGAGCTGTGTTGCTTTTACGCCAAACATATCGTTTTGCATTGTGGCCAAAAAGTTGGATTTTGGTTTCATCTGACCACAGCACCTTCTTCCACACGTTTGGTGTGTCTCCCAGGTGGCTTGTGGCAAACTTTAAACGAGACTTTTTATGGATATCTTTGAGAAATGGCTTTCTTCTTGCCACTCTTCCATAAAGGCCATATTTGTGCAGTGTACGACTGATTGTTGTCCTATGGACAGACTCTCCCACCTCAGCTGTAGATCTCTGCAGTTCATCCAGAGTGATCATGGGCCTCTTGGCTGCATCTCTGATCAGTCTTCTCCTTGTTTGAGATGAACGTTTAGAGGGACGGCCGGGTCTTGGTAGATTTGCAGTGGTCGGATACTCCTTCCATTTCAATATGATCGCTTGCACAGTGCTCCTTGGGATGTTTAAAGTTTGGGAAATCTTTTTGTATCCAAATCCGGCTTTAAACTTCTCCACAACAGTATCACGGACCTGCCTGGTGTGTTCCTTGGTCTTCATGATGCTCTCTGTGCTTGAAACAGAACCCTGAGACTATCACAGAGCAGGTGCATTTATACGGAGACTTGATTACACAAGTGGATTATATTTCTCATCAGTCATTTAGGACAACATTGGATCATTCATAGATCCTCACTGAACTTCTGGAGTGAGTTTGCTGCACTGAAAGTAAAGGGGCCGAATAATATTGCATGCCCCACTTTTCAGTTTTTTATTTTTTACAAAAGTTTGAAATAACCAATAAATTTTGTTCCACTTCACAATTGTGTCCCACTTGTTGATTCTTCACCAAAAAATTAAAATTTTATATCTTTATGTTTGAAGCCTGAAATGTGGCAAAAGGTTGAAAAGTTCAAGGGGGCCGAATACTTTCGCAAGGCACTGTATGTATATATATATATATATATATATATATATATATATATATATATATATAGAGTAGCTCTGCCCAAATTCAAAAAGCACTTCTCTTATTCGTGAAGCTGGCTGAAACCCAGCCCAAGGCACAGGAAAAAGTTCTTGCACTGTACAAACATTTGGGAGAATTTATCAAGCCCTGTACTCCAGAATTTTTTGAATATTTTGGTTTTATTTTCAGAAAAATGTTGTGACTTATTGAAAAGTGTCTGAGGAAGTTGTTGTGGCTAGCCTGCAGAGCTGATATACACCACATTTATCAAATGAAACATTCTAAGGCTATATTGCACTGGAGTCTCCGTTGGAAATTTACTCACGTTTGTCCACTGGTTTCATTTTTAAAATGACGGACACCCAATGGAACCCATTATAGTTAATGGGGATCTGTCAGGCTCCGTGTTTAACTGTTATTTTAGCAGTCCACCGTCGCTAATCTGAACTTCGCATAAAATCACAAAGATTGTCACAATTTAACTCCTGTACTACAGTGGAGGAATGTGAAGCAACAGAGTAGACTTAAAATGCACAAAGTTTATCAAAATTTTTTTTTTATAAATTTGTGTTTATGAAGGCAAATCAGATTACAGCAAAATGGGCGTTAAAATTCTTATGATAAATCTCCCCTCAAAATTCAGTGCTGTAATCAGAATGAATTCACTCACACTGATCTTGCAAGTAGTGAAATATGCACAAGGCTGGTTTCACACTAATAGAGTCTCAGGCACAAGACTGTCAATATGTGCGCTGTATTTACCGGCCTATACACTATGCTTTGAGACAGACTCCTAGCATTAATAGTTATCCATGATGAAAATTGTAGCAGAGAGTCAGGGACTTACAGTCCTGTACTGTGATTACTACAGAACAGTATGTAGTGGAGGGGCAGGGACTTCTATCTTCATAGATAACTATAATGCTAGAAGTCCCTCTCCTGGTATAGTGTACGGGTCTGTAAATCTGGCTTACACACAAACTGAGTATTACATCTGAGACTCTGAAGTTAGGTGACCTAACTAAATCATTTGAAATTCTGATCTCAGTGTATACACACGTGGACAAAATTGTTGGTACCCCTCTTTTAATCAAAGAAAAACCCACAACGGTCACAGAAATAACTTGAATCTGACAAAATATATAAAAATTCTATGAAAATGAACAAATGAAAGTCAGACATTGCTTTTCAACCACGCTTCAACAGAATTTTGTAAAAAAGAAAAAACTCATGAAACAAGCCTGGACAGAAATGATGGTTCCCTTAACTTCATATTTTGTTGCACAACCTTTTGAGGCAATCACTGCAATCAAACGATTCCTGTAACTGTCAATGAGACTTCTGCACCTCTCGGCAGGTATTTTGGCCACTCCTCATGAGCAAACTGCTCCAGTTGTCTTGGGTACGAAGGGTGCCTTTTCCAGACGTCATGTTTCAGCTCCTTCCAAAGATGCTCAATAGGATTTAGGTCAGGGCTCATAGAAGGCCACTTAAGAATAGTCCAATGTTTTCCTCTTAGCCATTCTTGGGTGTTTTTAGCTGTGTGTTTTGGGTCATTATCCTGTTGCAAGACCCATGACATGCTACGGAGACCAAGCTTTCTGACACTGGGCAGCACATTTCTCTAGAATCCCTTGATAGTCTTGAGATTTCATTGTACCCTGTACAGATTCAAGACACCCTGTGCCAGATCCAGCAAAGCAGCCCCAGAACATAACAGAGCCTCCTCCATGTTTCACAGAAGGGACAGTGTTCTTTCCAAGATATACTTCATTTTTCTGTCTGTGAACATAGAGCTGATGTGCCTTGCCAAAAATTTCGATTTTTGTCTCATCTGTCTATAGGACATTCTCCCAGAAGCTTTGTGGCTTGTCAACATGTAGTTTGGCAAATTACTTTTGTCAGATTCAAGTTATTTCTGTGATCATTGTGGGTTTTTCTTTCATTAAATGAGGGGTACCAACAATTTTGTCCACGTCTGTACATGCAAGTTTGGTTTCGCACAGAGTAGCCAAAAGAAAAAAACTCGCAAGTAAGAAAGAGAATATACAAACTCCATGTAGATATTGTCTATGGTCAGATCAGAACTCAAGGCAAAAGACAACAAGCCACCATTCTAGCTAACTGGCAAAATATAGTCTTCACGTTCTGTAATCCGTGAACTATGCCGCACACATCGACATACAATTAATTTAAAATTATCTGACATTTAACCATCTATCAAATTGGGATATTATCTAGACTTGGTAGTAATATAAACTCAATGGAGATCAAGTTGACTTGAGGATGATCTTATTTGTTTAAAAATAGAGAGGTTGCATTCTTGATTAAGCTTAAATAATATTTGTGCCTCACTATATTGCAAATAGAAATGAGTTATTAAGTTTAGTATAGCTTAGCAGGACAAAACACATGAATTAATAAATTAAAAAAAATCTTGCTGTCCTCGACTTTTTACTATCAAGGTTTATTATAACTTTTTAGATCTGCTACAAAACCGAAAAAAAAAACAAAAACAAAAAAACCACACACACACACACACACACACACACACACACACACACACACACTAGTATCAGTAGTATCTGTAGAGTATGGAGCCATCAAAAATTTGTCATGCAAAGTAAACTGGCTCCATACTAAAGCCACAGATAGCAAAATACAGATAAACGCTTTGGAAAAAATGCAGCGGAAAATGCAATCACAAAAGCGCTTGCACTTTTCATTTCTTTTGTGCTGTGTTTTGCATTTTTGCCTCTCACATACAAGTCTATGGGGAAAACGCAGCTTCTTCACAAGTACAATTAACATGACACGAAAAAAAAAAAATAAAAAATAAAAAATTTGAAAATGTTGTGTTTTCACAAAATTAAATAAAATGAAAATTAAATTTGTTGAGATTGTAAAACATTTCCCCAATGGCCAAACACACTGCAGCATGTGGTATCAGCCTAAAACGTAGTAGTAGTAGTAATTTATTGCCCATCTGCAGAATAGATGTTTGATCAGTCAAGTTCCTCACCAAACACGAGAACATCCACTGTATGAATGGAGCAGCAGCCAAACATCTGCTCCTATAGGGTTACCAGAGACAGCATAGTATGCCACTTGGTAATCTTCAGCAGTCCCATATACTTTGAATAAAGCAGCAGTGAACATGCACAATTACTAATCAATTCAGATGTGAATGCCAGGGGTACCAGACCCGCAATGAACAGACACTTATTTGTGATAACTTTCTTCCTTTGGGAAACCCCTTTAATTTGCCTTTATTACTTATCACTTAAGTCTCAGAGCGCTGCTACACAGTGAGCTAGCCACACCACAGCTGCAGTCAGTGCTGGCGTGTCCAGTGCTTCCACAAAAGGGGAGTCAGAATATCAACCTAGCCCAACAAATTGACAAGGGGAAAACGTTAGGTTAGGGTCACGTGAATCAATCGGTGCCCTCCTTTGTCCAGAGATCACAATCTTGTCAATATGCAAATGCACTGTTTGGAGCAAAGAGGGATCTGTCATAGCTCCAAAGTAGTAAGCTGCAACAGCAATATCACAGCAACTGAGCCACTGATCCACAAGGAGAAAACACTTAGGTGATCTGCACAGCTGGGTTGATATGCTGGGTTCTGGTGACACGCTCCCTTTAAGTAAAAGCATTAATCGATCAGTGGTTTTCCCTTATGGATGGTCATGCTGTGACATGCAAAATCGCAGTTAGTAATGAGGAAAAGCCGCTATTGCGTTAAAAAAGCACTGTCAGCACCACAGCCAAAGTCCATGTTGGGACAGTCAGTATACTGTGTGGCACCGCCCTCAGTGTGGTCAGACACACTTTATTTCAACTTCTGTCGACCACCAGATTTCAATTATTGACCCACATTGGATAATTGACTTTACCTGTTGTGTGTAGACGTCAATCTTTGCCTGAGCTTTTGGAGACAGTTCTATATCTGCAGCACCATAGACTTTCTGAGCTATGGTTCTGATCTTTTCTACAATGGGGAGCTGAAAGGAAAAAAAAAAATAAAATTATATATATAAGAAATGGTCATATATAGCTAAGCGTTATTTAAAAAAAATAAAAAAATAAAAACAGAAATTTCAATTCCTTTATAACATCAAGCAATGTAAGACTAGAGAATCCGAAAAGTTCACTATATTTCATAAAGTCACTGAAAATCAGTCAATCCATACTGCCTATAGATACTATATATGCCTAAGATGTCTAAAATAAAATCAAAGTAAATATATTGTACCTTAGCTGATACTAGATTGTGCTATAATAATAAATAAATAATAATAATAATTTTTATTTATATAGTGTCAACATATTCCGCAGCACTGTACAACTTGTAGGGTTCAAGTACTGACAAAAAAAGATACATTACAAAGAAATAGTCAATTCACACACTGGGACTGAGGGCCCTGCTCGCCAGAGCTTACAATCTATGAGGTAGAGGGGGTGACACAAGAGGTAGCAGGGGCGGCAACAGACGTAGCATTGCTTATACAATGGTCAATTTTGTAATAGAGGTTACTGTCATTACACATATATATGCTGTATGAGCCGTCACCAGTCGTGTCCTTTAACGTGCAGATGGTGCCTGGACATATAAAGTTAGTCTGATACGGCATCATATCCTGTAAGGTAATGCTGGAGCATAAACAGAGGAGGGTATGTTTTAGGGATTCTAACAACGGAAGGGTTTACATTAGGAGTTGTGAGAGGCCTGTCTGAAAAGATATGTCTTTAGTTTACGCTTGAAGCTGTGGAAATTGGGGGTTAATCTTATAGTCTGGGATAGAGCATTCCAGAGAAGTGGTGCAACTCGGGAGAAGTCTTGTATACGAGCGTGGGAGGTTCTGATAATAGGGGCTGTTAGTCTTAGGTCATTGAGTGAACAGACAGCACAGGTTGGGTGATAGAGAGGAGGGAGGAAATGTAGGGAGGTGCAGCATTATGCAGAGCCTTGTGAATGAGGGTGATAAGTTTATATTGTATTCTGTATTGAATAGGCAGCCAATGTAGTGACTGACAGACCGGAGAAATCGCTGTAGCGTCTAGACTGATAGAGGAGCCTGGCCGCCGCATTCAGAATAGATTGTAGAGGGGAGAGTTTAGTGAGGGGAAGACCGATTAGTAAGGAGTTACAGTAGTCAAGGCTAGAGTGAATCAGGGCAACAATAAGTGTCTTTAGTGTATTTGTGGTAAGAAAAGGGCGTATTCTGGAGATGTTTTTGAGGTGGAGATGACATGAGCGTGCGAGTGATTGGATATGGGGGGTGAAGGAATAAATCACTTACAGTGAAGGAAATAAGTATTTGATCCCTTGCTGATTTTGTAAGTTTGCCCATTGACAAAGACAAACAGTCTATAATTTTAAGGGTAGGTTAATTTTAACAGTGAGAGGGAATATCAAAAATAAAATCCAGAAAATCATATTGCATAAATGTTATAAATTTATTTGCACTTTGCAGAGAGAAATAAGTATTCGATCCCCTACCAAACATTAAGAGTTCTGGCTCCTACAGACCAGTTAGATGCTCCTAATCAACTCGTTACCTGCATTAAAGACAGTTCTCTTATATTGCCACCTGTATAAAAGGCTCCTGTCCACAGACTCAGTCAGACTCTAACCTCTACAACATGGACAAGACCAAAGAACTTTCTGAGGATGTCAGAGACAAGATCATAGACCTACACAAGGCTGGAATGGGCAACAAAACCATAAGTAAGACACTGGGTGAGAAGAAGACAATAATAAGAAAATGGAAGAAATACAAAATGACTATCAATCGACATCAATCTGGGGCTCCATGCAAAATCTCACCTGATGGGGTATCCTTGATCATGAGGAAGGTGAGAGATCAGCCTAAAACTACACAGGGGGAACTTGTTAATGATCTCAAGGCAGCTGGGTCCACAGTCACCAAGAAAACCATCGGTAACACATTACGCCGTAATGGATTAACTTCCTGCAGTGCCCGCAAGGTCCCCCTGGTCAAGAAGGCCCGTCTGAAATTTGCCAATGAATACCTTCTTCGATTCTTCGAGTGAATGGGAGAAGGTGCTATGGTCAGATGACACAAAAATTGAGCTCTCTGGCATTAACTCAACTCGCCGTTTGGAGGAAGAGAAATGCTGCCTATGACCCAAAGAACACCGTCCTCACTGTCAAGCATGGAGATGGGGGGTATTTGGGGGTGTTTGTCTGCTAAGGGTGCAGGACTACTTCACTTCATCAATGGGAGAATGGGTGGAGCCATGTACCGTAAAATCCTGAGTGACAACCTCCTTCCCTCCGCCAGGACATTAAAAATGGGTCGTGGCTGGGTCTTCCAGCAGGACAGTGACCCAACACATACAGCCAAGGCAACAAAGGAGTGGCTAAAAAGAAGCACATTAAGGTCACAGAGTGGCCTAGCCAGTCTCTAGACCTTAATCCCATAGAAAACTTATGGAGGGAGCTGAAGCTCTGAGTTGGCAAGTGACAGCCTCAAAATCAATGATTTTGAGATGATCTGCAAAGAGGAGTGGACCAAAATTCCTCATGACATGTGCGCAAATCTCATCATCAACTACAAAAAATGTCTGACTGCTGTGCTTGTCGACAAGGGTTTTGCCACCAAGTATTAAGTCTTGTTTGCCAGAGGGATCAAATACTTGTTTCTCTGTGCAAAATGCAAATACAATGTGATTTTCTGGATTTTATTTTTGATATTCTATCTCTCACTGTTAAAATTAACCTACCCTTAAAATTATAGACTGTCCATGTATTTGTCAGTGGGTAAACTTACAAAATCAGCAAGAATGAACGGCGGCAGCAAGCAGAGATGTAGAATACCGTGATAAATTGATACAGAAAGTATACTGGAAAACTGTACAACTTTTTATTATATAAACAATAACTTTGGTCTCTCAATATTGGTCTGAAAGTGGACAACCCCTTTAAAATGTTCTGCTCCACTGCTTCTGGCACAGTTGGAATTGTTTGTGTAGTCCCCACGATTCTCGAGCAATTGCTGCTGTTAATTCCAGCACAATTGGGCTCCCTACTATTAGGTGGGCGGTCACTGTCTCTCTGCTCCTGCCCAGGACGGCCGACCTGAAAGTGGAGAGCTGAATATAACAGCAGTGATTGCTCAGGAATGGTGGGGGCTAGAGAAAAAAACCAAAAAAAAAAAAAAAACCCAAAACTTCCAACTGGCCCGGAATCAGTGGAACGGTGCCGACTGAAGGATGCAATGAGTTTGTAGAGGTGGTGTAAAGTCTTCTTTAAAGGGATTCTATCATTAAAACATTTTTTAAACTAAAAGCACATAGGAATAAGCTTTAAAAAGGTGTGAAGAATATCGCCTTGCCAAGCCTCTTGGCCTACCTGCAATCACCCTTCTAAACCTTTCACTCACAACCCGTGAGCAGACCAGATTCGTAGGATAGAATGAAACGAGCTGTATAAATTTTATATATTTAATAACCCAAGTGGGTCGGTACTAATCAATAGCATATACAGAAATATACAATATTAATATGATCAAGCATAAACATACGAGCAAAAGAGTGATGACACAGCACATAAAACAAAAATGGGAATAAAGTATAGAGTAATACCTTAGCCTAGCTTGCTCTTAGCTGTTTTCCTTTCAGGCTCCACACAAAGACAAAAGACCTCACCCCAGCCAGTGTGAGACCCTCTTCCGCCCCACCCTTCACCTCCCCCAGCCAGCCCTCCTTCTCCCTCCTTTGCAGAATCCTCAGAGAGATGGGTACCTTCCTAGGTGCTGGGAGGGATGGGTGAAGTTAAGATCACTGGACTATCATCCCCCATCGCCATCTGGCCAGGGATAAAAACCAGTGAAGCGTATCGTCCAGCGGTGTAAACCCAACTTAAGCACAACATTCCAACAAGTAGGGGGAGGACTGACATGAGCAAGTAAAAACACACTTCCAAGAAAGATATAAAACTGAGGGTCGGTTCATCACAAAAGGCTATTCATCTCTTACCTTTATTTTGCAGGTCCACGCCACCGTTTTTGAATTTTTCTTCTTTATGCTAATTGTGCTCAGAAAGCACAGGGGTATTCCGAGCACATCGTTGTCATCCATTCCAGCGCCGCCTCTGTCTTCTGCTCCTGACACGTCTCCTCCTCTTATATGAAACCACCGCAAAAAGGTCGACGGAATAGCCGACTGCGCATGTTTTTTTGTCACCATTTTGTGGTGGTCTCGTGTAAGAAGAGGAGGAAACGTGTCAGGAGCAGAAAAGAGGTGGCACTGGAACCTATGACAAGCTTGTGCTTTTCTGAAGACCAACTTGCATAACGAATGAAAAACAACAAAACTCAAACGGCGACGCGGACATGAAAAATAAAAGGTAGGATAGAGGAAGAATAGTCTTTCTAAAAGGCTATTCCAACATGCTTTTAGTTAAAAATCGATTTTTTAACAATAGACTCCCTTTAAGCAACCAGTCTGTCGCCTAATGTTTTGTAATCATTGTGAGTGCGCCTTGAATTATAGCAAGCGCAAATAGTGATATACTGTCTAAAATTGCATGTGCATTCACCCAGCTGTAAAGGGATGATACAGCCGAGCTGCAATAGTGCACCCGTCTGCTTCCAAGCAGATATCAGCTGGCTGGAGGGGGTGAGACCTCCACCAACAAGATATCGATGAACCCGCCTAAAGGTAGGCCATTAGTATCTGATCTTGGACAACCCCCTTTAATGATCTGTCCAGTTGCAACTGTTATCTAATTATGGGGGAATAACTTTACCCATAAAAAGTACCAAGAATTTATTTGTTTCTACTAATAAAATAAACATTCAAAACTGTGGTCCTTTTCATCAATCCTCAACCAACCTGTGCCCGATTCTGGAGCAAGAAAGCTTTCAGGGTATACAGCAGGCTCAAAAGCTTGTAGTTCATGGATTAGGACTGTCGACATGAACCACAGGGGTCCCAGGAAGCATTAGAAGTTCTAATATGCAAGACATCAGGTATCCCATACATACAGCATATGATAAGACAGGAAAATTTATAAATAGGTAACGTCCCTTGCCAAGGTTAGCATTTTATTACCAATACTCTCACTTACCGCAAGCACGTATTCCTGACCTGCAGATTTTTACCAAACCTACAAATCTTAGCATAATATTAATATAACCATCACCCTTTGTTCTGGGAGTATACATCCCATGCTACAAAATATACACGTGCACAAACACATACGGCAGTCTGTTCTCTAAGCAGTGCCCATAAATTCTCAACCCAATCATGAAGGAAATGGTTAAAGCATGTCTCGCGTCAATGACCCCCGACTTCACTCTACAAAATGCCACTTTTCATGTGTACTGTATTTTATTTATATATATATATATATATATATATATATATATATATATATATATAGATAGATATATATCTTGGGTATATACACACACACCTCTCATCAGCTCTATTTCTGATCATTGCAACTCTACGTTCCAGAGACAATTAGCAAATATCACTTCGTAATGAGTAACCAGAAAAACGACAAGCAGTTTGATGTAATTCACAGTGTCCTTGTCCCTTAGAAGGGAGACATCTGCTGACTGGTTAAGTAATTTTAGATGATATCTATAAAGACAACATACCTTTCTTCTACAAGGTCACCAAAAGCATTAGCTGTACCAGATTCAGAGAGAACATCTGCTGTGGGAAAGCTGCAGATTTTAATAAGATCCTCTTGTATCCAAACAGGAAAAGTTCATCCTGACACGATCGTCCTGTGATCGCGTTTCTCAATTAAGGGATACTTAATCTTAACCTGCTGAAATCCCCGATACCGCTATGAAGGAGAACATCTGCTCACCTTGGGGGCAGGAATCAAGCTTTATTGACAAGACTTGTACAAAAAAAACCAAAAAACTAATCTGAGTATTCACTAAGGAGTACAAATGTGCAGCCATTTATGTTTATAGAGACTAATGCTAAACAGGATTACATGGTAAGAGTGGAGTGCATGGAGGGAGGAGGGTGGAGTATATGGTGGGAAAATCTCTAAATTTTTGCCAATGAGAGTGAAGGAGGTAAGGAGGAATCTCCCAATCATCTATTGTAGGGGGTTTCACCTATGCTCAAAGCATCAAAACTGAAGTTAAATTTTAACCTTCATATTAATAAATCTGACCATTTTTACTTGGTTAGTTGACATGTAAGGTGATCAATACGAGCAGTAACTCTGTTACAAGTGTAATGTCCCAGTACGGCCATTAATTGTCTGATTTTTGGGCCCTCGTGTGCCCTGTGCCAATGCGATGCATTAGGACATTATGTAGTGTTCACCCCTCTACAACATTGTGCAAAGGCTTCATAATCCCTTTGTGAAAATGCATACTCATGTTTACATCTGGTTCCTGATAGACTGTCATTTATTAATACTGTCTTTCTATGCATATTCCTGTGTGCTATTTCTCTAACTGTAATGTCACAAGCCTAGGTCTGGTCACATGATGCTGCCCAGGTAAGCCCAGCCCACAGCATCTCAGTGATGCTTCCAGAAAGTTCCATGAGAACTGCTGGGTTTCCACTCCTCCCTCTAGAGGGAGGGGCTGGATCTTCCTCTGGGGAGTCTAGAGCTGTCCTCAGACAGGATAAGATCTAACCTATAAAACTCTCCCCCTCGGGGATTGAGCTCCAAGCTACTACTACTCCTAATCTCCATTCCAGACTGCAAAATTGCATTTCTTCTCAAGCTTACAAAATCCCTAGTAGTACCGGCTGAGGGATTTGAAAGTGTCGCACCCAAAGGTCAAGCCTGGCCAAAGAGCTAACCTCTGATCCTGCGGGCGACATTGCTGGAGTGCTACTTTAAAAGGGACTTGTTCACGCCATCTTTCTCTATCCCCCAGTCCACGCGGAGGAAGTACTCTTGTTCTGATAGATGTTGCAATAGCCAGTGGGGAGAACATTGTCATTGGGCCCCATTGCCAGCTCCAGGCCTTTAGTGGTTCCGCCAGCCTGGGCACCTCAAAAGGACTACAACCACCAAGAGTGAGTAGAGCCTTCTTTTCCCACGGTGAGCCAAGCTGTGAAGACTTCTTATCCGTAGTAACACACATTGGACTGTATATTTCTTACACTGCTGTTGCCCGTAGCAACCAACCCCCAAAATCTGCTATTTGCAGAAGATAGCTAAGAAAGCGTGGCTAGACCAAGCTTGTGACAATCTCTTGCTGTGATTTTGACTGCATCAAAGTGACTTACTGCATGTGCCTTTACTTGCAAGTCTAGAGAACTGTATTTGCACTACTGTTTCAGTAAAGATTTGTTTCCTGGTTTCACCTCAACTTTGTGTCAGAAGTCATTAGCCTGCACACTGCACAAGGGTACTCCAGAAGAATTGAGATATGTGAGGTACTAGGAATACCAGGGCTGCTTCCACTCTGCCACGTGACACCGTTCCAGCTAGCCCGGTTACCCCTGGTTACCACACAAGGACAAGCTTTAAGAAGGCATGGCACAAAATACACAGCTTAAATCAGTCTTAAAAGTATTCTTGGCTCTTACATTAGCTTTATAGCATCTGTTTATAATGGAGTCATGACAGCTTTGCCGGACCCTTTTTCAGATGGCAGCAAGCCCTGATGGACCCTATGGACTATAAAGTAACCCTCAAGACAAGGCAGATTCACTTAAAAGGAGTCTCACCAGAACCTAGCATATCAACACCCACACAGATAAGTTAGGGTTACCTGAATCAAATGGCATTTCCCCCTGTGCCTCCATTGCCGAGATATTGCTGCTTTAGGCAAGGTGACCAAACATTTTTTGTTTATCTTTTTAATAACAGCAGTCCCCATATAGGATCAAAAAACAATTTTTCGATTCTGGAACTTACATGCACACAGCAATACTCAATATGCCTTTTTTTGTTTACATTATTTTTGAATTTTTTTATTTAAAATTTTCAAAACAGCGATTTGTATGAAAATGGGGCTCCAAAGCAAAATAACAGACATATTTGGAAACATATTTGGAAACCTCTACAAGGAACTATGATTAAGTTTATAAACGAATTTACTGCTGATAGACTCCCCTTTTTTTTTTTTTTTGCTTGGTGTCCCACAAGGGGACTCAAACTAGGTATCGCTTGATTCCCTGTAGCATATGGTACATAGACTGTGTATGGGTAATAGGCAAAATGCAGCCTGGAGGCTATTGATTGGCCTCCTGGCTGACATGGTAACCCCCTTCGAAAGCCCATGACTGCAGAGAGAGGAGGGCGGTCTGAGTGTAGAGATTAGTATAAGTATTTATTATTATAAAGCCTTTTTGAGTGAGTGGGGAGGGGGAACTTGGAACATCCCTTTAACATAAAACAAAAACAGGGCTAATGTGCTGAGGGTGACCTCTAGAACCCCCCTGGTTTCTGGGCCCGGTAGCAACTACAACTCCTATAGTTAGGCCAGTGGGGATAGATTACAGCATAGCATACTATAAACTAATATGAGGTTTACAAAGACGCAAACAAACATGAGAAGACAGATGTCCAAGCGGTCCAACTTGGTTAGAAAGGCAAAATGTATTCAGTATTGAAAGTGCAGGAAGTCCTAGACCTATGCCATAACTTACAAATAACATACTGAAAAAGTGTCACAAAAATGGATAACCTGTTCTATGACACCATTTAATGAAACCATGTGATTCAAAAACTATACTATCCAGTTTTGTACTTTTTCATTTTAATGTTCTTGCTGTTAAAGTATAAAATATTAATAATCTAAAAATTACATACAAATGACAAAAAAAAAAAATCTTTAAAAAAACAAAAACTTGTCTTGGCCTAGAGCAGTGATGGCGAACCTTTTAGAGACCGAGTGCCCAAACTGCAACCCAAAACCCACTAAATTATCACAAAGTGCCAACACGGCAATTTAACCTTGAATTAACCAGGATCTGTTTTATAGTGACCGTGCAATATTATTACAAGCCGTAATAATATCACATGTCTGCTATAAAACAGATACTGTGTGATATAAATAGTGAAGGGCCCCCACACAGTACAATGTGCTCCACAGTGGCCCCCAGACAGTATTATATGTTCCAGAGTGGCCCCCATACAGTATTATATGCCCACAGTGTTTCCCACACATTATACGCTCCACAGTGGCCCCAGCACAGTATTATATGCTCCACAGTGGGCCCCCACACAGTAGTATACGCTCTACAGTAGGCCCCACACAGTAGTATATGCTCCACAGTGGGCCCCCACACAGTAGTTTATGCTACTTACCCAGTATGGCTGCAGTCCCACGAAGAGCATCCTTCTTCTGAGCACAGGCACTGATGACTTGCGTCAGGTCAGAGGTTACACTCTGCAGTCAGTCAGTGTAAGCTGCGGTCCGCATTTGCACATATAGGTAGAGATGTTTTAACATATTGGTGGGCCCAGTGCAGAGGTTTCATAAGTCCCCCCCACCCATCACCACCTGCTATTATACCCATCTGAAAGTTGCCAAAAATTGGGATTTTATATGGTGACATTCAATGGGTGACAATGCGTTATGTGACATGTGACTGATGGAACTTTGCCGCCTGTCAAATGTTTTATACGTTCATCTCTAATAATCATTATTTTAGCATGTAATGGATATCGCTAGAGAGGTGGTCGGTGTATTTTACTCTATAAAGGTATGGACAGGACAGGGTCAAATGTAAACCTTATTGATGACTTTGTGTATGTATTGTGTAGGTGTTTGGGGAAACTCTTGGCGCTGCAACCTAAACGATGGTAAACGTCTGGGTCACAGCGCCAATAACTTCCTGGTTATGTTATGTTCAGAGGGGTATTACATAAAATACCGCTGTGTTTAGGCTATGCGAGCCGCAGCAAATTTAGCTCCACCCATTCTCATCCATTTTATAATGTTCGCCTCCAATTGCCCCACAGTATGAAGTCTCCTCTCCTGGTGCCCCAGTTTAAACTGGGGGAAACTAGAGGGGAACATTAAACTGGGGTAGCTGGAGGGGGACATTAAACCGTGGGGTTACTTGGATGGGGAGATTAAACTGGGGGCAACTAGAGGAAGACATGTTCCCCTCCAGCTACCCCCACGGTTTAATGTCCTCCTCCAGTTGCCCCCCCAGTTTAATGCCCCCTTACAACTTGCCCCCAGTTTAATGTCCCTCTCCAGCTGCCCCCAGTTTAATGCCCCCCTTCAACCTGGTGGCAGATGAAAGGGGCACATTAAACTGGGGGGAGATGATGTCCCCCCCTTCATCTGCCACCAGTTTAACATAATAAAACACTGATACTCACCCCTCCTCGCTCTGTGAAGTGTCTTCTTCCGGACTGTTCAGGGAGCTGCAAGCACGACGTGAGTGAGGTCATTACATCGCGCCCGCAGCTCCAGGGACCGGAGCACACAAGGATGTGCTTCACACACAAGGATGTGCTTCACACACAATGGTGAAGCAGGGGCTGTCCGCGGATGGCACCTGCTTCATCACTGTATTTAACTCATTTGCATATAGCTGAAAGAAGCGATCACTCACTAACGGGGAATCCTGTACCGGATTGCCCGTTAGTGAGCGATCATGGCGACGGTGCACGTGCCGTTCGCCATCACAGGCCTAGAGAATAAAGAAGTTCTAGAAGCTGAATCCATGTATAGAAAAAGAAATTGTAAATCAAATTTGCAAAATCTTTTTGCTGGCAAGTGGACTTATTAACCTTCCTTGTTCATGCAATTTCTGTGCAAAGATAAAACAGTTTATTGTCCAAAGAAAAATGTATTGAAACAGATTTTGGAAGAAAAGTGTAAACAAAAAAAAAAGAGGTCTGCAAAATGTAGGCAGATTATCTCTTTTCTACCAAGTTCCTGCAATTCCATAGTAATACCATAAAAAGAAGCTTGCCATTCTTGACAAAGCGATCTAAACTGTTTAAGCCATTTAAGGTCAGAACAGACAAAGCTTATTTTCACTACATTCACCAAGAGGAATAGCCTTCTGACCAGTCGAATGTTAAACAAATCGCCAAGCGGCTAATGCCCCAGACACACAGATTCACAAACGCTGCTTCTCAATGACAAAAATAATATTTACACCACCTGAACATGAGTTTATACAGCTTAAATAGACTGTATGGACCCAGCAGACAACATGGAACTCATCAACTGCAAATGCTATAAATCCACAACTAAAAAGTCTTCCAAATCCTTCACAATCAACCAGTCGAAGTATTATATACTTCAAAGAAAACAAAATTATATTTCCTCAACACCAATAAATTTACATAAAGAAAAAGCTACAGTATCACTAAAACACAAACATACAAATATATTTAAATTGAATCCAGCAATCTGGTGGAGTAGTATGTAGACGATGGGAGTAGTATTCTGTCACAGTTGAGCCCACAGTGGCTGAAGTGGCCTCCGCCAAACCTCCAGTACTCCGAAGGGTTGGTGCAGTAAAGAGGGGTCAGGTCTCCTGGCTGATGGTCGTAGGGGTCCCCTTGATAATTGTAGGTGCAGAAAGGGGTTGTCCAGCAATTGGAACTGAGGCACTACATGCAACTCTATGGACTGTTGCGACAGACAACAGAACGTCGAGGACAGGTGAGTTTATATTTTAAATGTTACACCTGCCCCAGGCCCCTCCATAGTTTGTCCAATTCCTAGACAACTCCTTTAAGGACAGCTGGAACCATGCAAACAACTCACTTTTATATTACTGTAGTTTCAGTCATGCACTTCATATTGATGAAGATTGTTTTACTAACTGTACAGCTTGAGGACACTGTAAGCTTCTGCTCCAGCCCCAGATAGGTCTCCCTGGGTCAAGTAGAGTTTCTGCACGTCTGGCAGTCTGTCTCAAAAGTGTGCTTTTTTTGTCCTTCCCACTATCTCTTCTGTTTCACAAAAATTGCCTAGGCGGTGGGGCGTAAGAGCAAAAAGGTTTTCAAACCTGAACTCACGGGCTATAAGGCCTATTCAAGAATTCTCTGCAGAGTTTCACACCCAGAACTGAAAAAAGTGACCAGAGCAATATAGTTCCCTCTTTGTTTGACTGCTTAGAAGCACTAAACACTGACTTTTAGCTACCAGACTTGGGGTACATACTTCCTCTCTTCTTCTAGGAGAGAAAGGAGTCTGTCTCCTCCCTGACTATAAAGTCAAAATAATCCATCTAGCTTCCTCCAGCCTCATTGGTATAGACCATCTTAACATTACAGAAGTCTTAAAGAGGACCTTTCATGTCCTCAGGCACATGCGGTTTTATATACTGCTAGAAAGCAGACAGCGCACTGTCGGCTTTCCCGTTATGTGCCCCGGGGCTGGAGATATCGGTGCCGTTAGTTTTCTGCCCATCGTCAGAAGGGCGTTCCTGACAGTCTAGCTGGGCTGTGAGGAACGCCCTCCCTGACTGTACTCGTCCATAGACTTGTATTGGGGGGGGGCTTTCCTTACAGCTCTGCGTCATTGCAGGATGGTAAGGAACGCCCCCTCTAACAGTACACGGCTATGGACGAGTACAGGCGGGGGGGGCATTCCTTACCGCCCAGCGATGACGCTAAGCTGTGAGGAAAGCCCCCCCAGTACAAGTCTATGGACGGCGTTCCTCACAGCCCAGCTAGACTGTCAGGAACTCCCTTCTGATGATGGGCAGAAAACTAACGGCACTGATATCTCCAGCCCTGGGGCACATAACGGGAAAACTAACAGCGCGCTGAATTCAGTGCACTGTCGCCTTTCTAGAGGTATATAAAACTGCATGTGCCTGAGGACATGAAAGGTCCTCTTAAAAATGGCAAACATGAAACATTCATTAAAGTGCAAATGCAGAGTTAAAACAATTAACTCTCTAGCAGTGTTTCACTGGGACACTGCAGTCAGACCTACAATATTATAGTTTCTCAGTGTTCTCGCTGGTCTCTAACCTGTCAAATGATAGCTACACTTTAAAGCACACCTCCAGTTATAAACAACTTTTCATAAATGAATAGTACAGGTTAAAATATGAAACTTTGTAATATATCTTTACGAAAGAAATGTGTTTTCTTTTTCATTTTTCAGGCAGTTACTTTCTCTTCTTCCAAATGGGAGAAAATATACTTATAATTGCTGTGGTTACACTCTGCTGTCCCCCCCCCCCTTTACACTGCTGAGTTGTAGATAAGAGGCTGTGAGAGCAAAAAAAATGAGACAATAAATCAATTAACCAGCTGGCAGGAGAATCTCTCTCCTTCCTCAATACAGATCTATGTGTTAGGCTGATACCAAGATGGATATAATGTAAACAAAGCAGTCAGACTAAAGATAAGAAGCAGGAGAACTGCTTAATAAGAAGTGGAAAAAGAAACAGATATCCTTAATATCATATATTATAAAGTTTCTCATCTTCACATATGTACTATTCATTTACATTGTTTATAACTGGAGGTACGCTTTAAGGCACAGGTGTCAAACACAAGGCCCGCGGGCCGAATCCGGCCCGCTGCCTTCTTTTATCCGGCCTGGCACTTATCTGGCCCCGGGCAGCATTTTTTATTGTCTATGCAATATAAACCAGCCCAGGACAGGCCGCTTAAAAAAAAAAAAAAAAAAAAAACAAAAGCTACGCGATACCTGTGCTGGGCTGGTTTACAAGACCTCTGCATGTCATCGCGCCTCCTACGCTGACACGCAGACGTCGCGGACAAGAGGAAGAGGAGGCGGCGGCTGTATCAAGGCATCGCAGGTAGGTGAAGATAAGTTTTTATATATATATATATATATATATATATATATATATATATATATATAATAAATAAATAGGCCGTTGCCTGCTGGAGTATCCCCGCCACGTAACGGCCTATTTACTTACCAATCCCCGCTGCTGGTCGTGTCCGCCCCCCGCTTCCCCTCCTGCTATGGGACGCAGAAGCGGCTGTGTGCAGGAGCGGGGATGGTAAGTGAGGCCCGCAGCCGGCGAACCCCATCAAATACTACTATTATTATACTCCGGGGTCTTTTCAGACCCCAGAGTATAATAATCGGAGACCCAGGGGAGGTGATAAACATAAGAACCAGTGTTACTCACCTCTCCAGCGATCTGATGTTGCTCCCAGCCAGCTTCGGCCTTCTTTGGTGATGCCCCAGGCGTCACGTGAGCCAGGCCGACGTCATTATGTCGCGACGCCGGTCTGTGCGACATTGAAGGCCGAACGCAGGGAGCGCACCGGAGCCCAGGTAAGTAACACTGGTTTTATGTTTGTCACCACCTGGGTCTCCGATCATTATACTCTGGGGTCTGAAAAGACCCCAGAGTATAATAATAGTTCATGGGTGGGGGGGTCACTATGGGGCATAATACCGTGTGCAGGGGCCACTATGGACTATAATACCATTCGCAGGGTCCACTATGGGGCATAATACCAATGCAGGGGCCACTAAGGAGCATAATACCGTGTGCAGGGGCAACTACTGAGCATAATACCGTGTGCAGGGGCCACTATGGAGCATAATACCGTGTGCAGGGGACGCTGTGGGGCGTAATACCGTGTGCAGAGGCAACTATAGAGCATAATACCGTTTGCAGGGGTAAACAGTATTTGTATAGTGCTTAATTTTTGATATATTCGGAAAAGGATGAGGATAGTATGTAACATGCCAATGTCTTAGGTTTTAACAGTACATTATGTTCTTCCTGGTTGACCTCAAAGGGCTAATTGTAACAGTAGTAATGTACAAATGTAACTACTGCTTAATAGCTCACTTATCTGTTAAGGAGAATTTACTTTTATACATGTGTAAAATAATCTTGGCCCTTCAAGGTACCCCGTGAGGCTGAAGTGGCCCCCGGAGAAAATGAGTTTGACACCCCTGCTTTAAGGAAAGGGCGTCATTGTAGGATTACATAAAAAGAACCAGCTTATCTGCTTTTTTTTCTCCAAAAACAGTAACCCTTGCAAATTTATTTATGACATTTTTGTAAAATTAAAAATGTAGGTCCTTTTTCCCCCAATTCTGGAAAACTTAACTGGTTTTCCTGAGCTACAAATGTTCATGACCCGTCCTGACACATGGCACCCCTCCAATCAGGTAATACACAGATAAAAGGAGAAGGAAGTAGACAGCTCTGTTCTCTGTATAGTGAATGGGAGAAAAGCTGCTGTAACTCAGTTCAGCCACTACACAGAGCAGAGAGGTCCGATTCCTTGCTCTATTCCCTGTATTACCTGCAGTAATCTGGTCTGGCCACTACACAAATAACAGCGCTGTCTGCTTCCTGCTCCATTCCATGTGTGTCTGCTGCTGAACGCAACTGATATATGAAGGGACGGAGTGTCAGACCCTCACTGTGATTCTATTGATGATCTCTCCATTGTATAGGTCATCAATATTTTGAAACCTAATGATTGTGAGACTGGCAGCTCTCTCCCATCCACTCCATACATATTTGGCTCAAATAAGCACATATGAGTTCTCAGTAGAAAGGGGGGGAAAGCTGCTGTTAATTATTTCTCAGCATAAAAGGATAACTGAAATACCCCAGCCGATTCTTTCCCCCAATATCTTCTCAGGGGAGAGTTGGGAGACCCCCATACATATTAGCTAGTCCAGCTAAAATTATTGGGCTGACCATAAACCTCTAGTGTGTATGGCCAGTTTAAGAGGCACACTGTGGTCAACATTTATAGGGACACCTTATAGTTGTGATGACATGCCATCTTTACACTTCCTTACATAGCTCATCTCACAAAGAATGTAATAAAAGTGACAAATGAATCAGCGGTAGATGTTTGATGTACATCTCAGACACAAAGGGAGAAGCAGAAAGGACCAAAAAAAAAAAAAAAAAAAAAAAAAAAAAAAATCCCACATCCCACCTGGTCAAGAACTATATAAATCCCCAGGAGAGTAAGGTGTTACCAAGTTAGAAACTTTGCCTACCCTTGCATCATGGGATGTGTCACAAATCATGTATTTTCATTTCTGAAACACTTTAGTTCTCATGATAATCCAGTACCTACTGAAAATCCTATTTAAGAGGCTGAATGTGTAAATTTTCTTACCTCCAAGTCATATAGATATCTGAAGTCAATTTCTTGGTTTGCTGCTCCCTTCACAGCTTCAGCTAGTTCCAGAGATCCTTTGCCACCAAATGACCAGTGATTACATGGAACGGCATCAAAAGCCCCAGACTCCTTAGCAATTTTGCAGACTAGGTCAATTTCAGCTGGAGTATCAGTTCTGTATATTTAATAGAAAAATAAAGCTCACAAAAATGCCAAAACAGGAATAGTTTTGACTACAATGTCCTGCTATAGCTCCTTCCGCCAGACTTGACTCATCTTTGTCCTTACTCCACCATTCAGTTTGTCTCCTGCTGGCTGTTGAAACCAGGCAAGGACGATGTAGTTGGGTCACTACAATGTGCCTGCTGGTCTCAAACCAAAGGCACCAGAGAAGAATGCAGGCACATGGGCACAGTGAACTTTTTTTTTGTTGCAGAAATGCAGCATTTTTTTGTTGCAGATTTTGCTGCGGTTTTTTGAGCCAAAGTCATTAGTGTATTTAATGAAAGGGAAACATCCAAATGCTTTCTTACTTAAAAAACACTGCAAAATCTGCAGCGTTTCTACAACATCAGGCTTTAACCTTAAACATTTTATTGTGGGGGTAGGGTATTATAGTGTGTGGGGAGGAAGGAGCATTATACTGTGTGGGGGCCAAAAGGAGGAGACATGATATTATGTGGGGTCACTAAGGGGGGGGGGGGGGGGGGGAGTCGTTACACTCTATTGAGGGCCACTATAAGTTATATTATACTGTGCGGGGGCAACAAAGGGACTAGTAGAAATTGAGTGGGGTTAGGGGGCTTGGAGATGATTATGCAAAAATTTTCCAGTATTTTGTTCAACTTTTGTTTCTCTGAAATTTGGAGGTACAGGTAAACAGTCTATCCACTGTAGACATACATGGTTGAAGCTACACCTGTAGGATATGGCATGGAAGGAGGGAGGGGGGAGGAGGAGGAGGGACCAAATCAGACACACAGCAAAAGGGAAGAGAAGGTGAAAAAAAAAAAAAAAAAAAAAAAAAATTTAATTGGGGAGGGGGGATGGGGACTATACAGCAACAAAATCCGGGTCCAGGGTAGAACCCCAGGGATGTAAGCATTCGAAAAGTTCCTCCTCAAAAAGAGTAGTAAAACTCCACAGGGGGCGAAGCCAGAGGGTCAAGAATAGTCCGGAACAAGTAACCCATCAGTTAGCTATAGAAGCCAGAGCATCCCACTAAGTCTACGAGGCACAGGCCCGAGAAGCGTCTGATATCCACTGGTATGCTGAAATTCCATCCAGTAGAACCAGGTCTTGCTAAAAGTTTGAACAGTGTCATGCAGGAAAGAGGTAAGGTTCTCCATACGCATAATCTCATTGACCCTCAAAACCCAAAAGGAGAGAGGGGAGTTCACTTTGCTTCCAAAACTGCAGGATACACGCTCGAGTCGCGAGGACTAGAAATCGAAGCAGTGAGCGCTTATAGATATGCATCGGGGACTCACAATGATGGAGGAGGAACAGAGCAGGGCCCAGATGGAGGGAAGTCTCAGTTACTTGAGAAATAATCCTCTTAACCCAGTCCTAGAAGGGGGATAGAGCGCTACAAGACCAAAAAATGAGTAACATGGTGCCTTCTCCCACCCCACACCTCCAGCATGTTGATGGGACCTGTGGGATAAGAGCATGCAATCTCGAGGGGACACGATACCACCGGGACATGAGTTTAAAACTGGCCTCCTCATAACGGGAGCTGATCAATGATTCGTGTGTGAAACGGAATATGCTCTCTCTTTGGACAGGAGTGAGAGACAGGTTAAGATCAGATTCCCGATTCCCACTTCAATATGAAATGAGGGACAGCATCAGGTGGGGGTTCTATCAGGAGTTTGTAAATATTAGCTAAGGAGTGCCGAAGGGGTCCGGTACCCACACACAGCCGTTCTAGAGACATATACTCTGTTCTGAATTCCATAGGAGGGGGGGAGGGAGAGATTGTACGAAGTGGCGGATCTGCAATCCACGCCATGCGTCCAAGGGAGGAAGATCGCTGGAGGGGGGAACCCCTGGGCCCACTTGCCATCCTAAATCGTTCCAAGATGACCCACCCTAAAGAAACCATGGCGACGCCAGTTGCGGAATACTCTATCAGAGACCCCAGAAGGAAACTTAGGATTGCCCAAGAGGGGGTTACATATAGAGTCAAGCGGGAGTGAATGAGAGTGAACCAAGCGCTGGGCACAGATTCTAAGGGTTGGGCCAATTGTGGGGTGAGAGCGGAGAGATGACACTAGAGGAGATTCAAGCCACGGGATCGCCTACAGCGGCAGCGGGGAGAAGGCTTGTTCGATGTAGACCCATGGTTTAAGCGAGCCATGTCTGCACCAGTCTACTATCCTAGTCAAGAGAGCAGCAAAATAGTATAATTTGAGATCTGGAAGGGACAAGCCACCTCTACGTTCAGGGCGGGAAAGAAGGGCTCTGCTGACTCTCGCAGACTTACCAGACCATATGAAATCCAACTAAATGGAGGACAAGGCCCGAAAGAAGGAGAGGGAAATGTGGATAGGCAGTGTTTGTAAAAGGTATAGGAGTCGCGGCAGGATATTCATTTTAAAAATGGTGCACCTCCCAAGCCAGGTGAACGTACCCTGTTTCCATCGGTGACAGTCTGACCGGATAGAAGATAGCACGGCGGAAAGTTGGCGTGGGCGAGGTCTGTTGGGTCGGTCAGGAGTAATGGAGACTCCCAGATATTTCAAATATGAAATATCTGGGGGGGGGGGGTGACATTAAGTGCTTCAGATTTTGAGAGGTTAATCTTGAAGTTAGAAAGCCTCGAGTATTCATCAAAGGCAGACATTAAGCATGGGAGAGAGATCTGCAGGCAAACAAGGAAAAACAATAAGTCATCTGTGTAGGCCACTACTTTGTAAAGGCGAGATGCATGGGCCACACCCGAGAGGTCAGGATGGGATCGGACATGTCTAAGGAAGGGCTCTAGTGTCAGGATGAAAATGAGAGGAGACAAAGGGCATCCCTGTCTAGTACCATTGGCAATGGGGAAAGACTGTGAGAGGAGACCATTTAACCGAACCTGAGGGATATGAATAAAGAGAGCAGATCCAGTTCATCATGTTTTCGCGGAGGCCCACATGTAACAGTTTCCTCCAGAAACTGTCAATTAACCCTGTCAAAGGCCTTCTCAGCATCTGTAGATAAGAGCATGAGAGGCCTGCCAGAGTCCTTTGCCCCAAGTAGAAGGTTAATAGTCTTGATGGTGTTGTCCCTAGCCTCTCGCCCAGGTATGAAGCCTGCTTGGTCAGGATGGATGATGTCGCCCAGCAGAGGAGTTAGTCGGGAGGAAAGGATTTTGGCTAGAATTTTAAGATCCACATTCAACAGTGAGATAGGACAATAACTGGGACAGAGAAGGGGATCTTTTCCGAGTTTAGGAATTATGGTAATATGAGCGCGAAGGGAGTCACCGCATAGAGACGAGCCCGAAGTCAAAGAATTGAACATCTTTAGAAGATGTGGGCTAAGATCTGGCCCAAGTTTCTTGTCAGAGGCAATGCATCCGGAGCCAGAGCCTTAGCCATGGCCATTTGTTTAAGCGCAGTCGAAAGTTCGTCATCTGCGATTGGGGATTCTAGGACCTCTAGGTCCTCTGCTGATAGTGTAGGGAATCCTGAAGAGGTGAGGTATGTCCGTATGCGATCACGAAATTGAGAGCTAGACAAATCTGGGTTAGAGGCATCCACCAAATACAGAGAGGCATAGTAGTCTCTGAACGCAGCCGCGATCTCAGTAGGAAGATCTACTTTGGCGTGTTGAGTAGGTCGGATTTGGGGGACATAAGTGGAGGCTCTTTGGATCCGCAGGGCCCTCGCCAAATATTTGTGCATTTTGACTACTACTGGTTACTGTGTTTCTTACTACAGATAAAGAATATAAAAATTATCCCTATAGAAGCAGGGAGAAGAATTTGACAAAGCTGGTAGAGCTAAATGTAATATGACAAAACACCAGGACTAGTAGAATATGTACACTTTAATAAGGCAAGAAGAACCTATTGAAGAGCAGGTCTAGTGCCAGCAGATGCAATGATTCTAGTCCCATCACACCAGTGAAGCCCTTATTACTGCCTTAAGTGTGACAACTAAAGTAAGTGTCAATATTCAGAGTGATGTCAGTGTCACAACTCAGCTGCCAGGACATGAAAAGGCAAGTTACACCCATCAACAATGGAGCACTAATACACATTAAATAAGACAGACCGGGGTTTAACTGTTGCCATAAGATATCACACAAAGGAAAAAAAAAAAAAAAAAAAAAAAAGTCAAATCAGTGATGAAATATAAGGAAAAGCTTTCCTCTGCCATAGCCGTTATTTTGTCACTATTAAAGCCGATCAGATATGGAGAATTCTTCTACACTATGGGACTATACAGCTGGCCTTACTTGCTGCATTTAAGACACACAGCCAAAGAGTTAACGGGGAAGGGCACTTTCTAATGAAAGCGCTAAACTGGTGTGTATGGAAGACTCTAGCCCCCTAAATTTCTTATGGTAGCTAGTTTCAGGACCCCCACCCCTTACACACACAAACACACACACACACACACACACACACACACACACACACACACACACACACACACACACACACACACACACACACACACACACACACACACACCCCCCCCCCCCCCCCCCCCCCCCCCCCCCCCCCCCGCCTATGGTGTTATTGTGTAAAGACAGTAGACAGATACAAGTACTGTAAATAAATACTTAAATGCTGGTGTCAAAGTAGATATAGTGGCAGAAGAGGCAGCCACATAGGTAAATTAAGTAAATGTCATTTTGAGTGTCATGTTCGGGGCGTCAGCCACCAGAGTCTGCTGTATTCAGACAGACCACATGGGCTATGGGGCACCTTTAACTTAGGTGCACCAGTAATAAATGAAGGGGTTATGCAAGCACACACCATTTTAGGTTAGGGATACATGGTGTCTTTGGCCTTCTTTTGTAATGATACATCTCTACTGCTGTATCCTGGTATTGATGGCCAAAACATGTCCTGTATTTCCCCAATAGGGCCTCAAAGAGGACCAAAATCCAGGTGTGGCCCGAAATCACCATGGTGGAAAGGATAATAGGACTAGAGGCAGTAGTGAAGGCAGAAATAAAACTGGGCCAACATATCAAACTTGGAGGAAATACATTTATCAACTAACCTTATTTTGAGAAAATAACTTCTACACACAGAGAAACTAGATAAACTGCATTTCACACCTTAAAGGTCACAAAAATTGATTGCTTAGATAATGTCATCATGGATCTGACCCAGAGATAAAAAGTCAGGGATATAAAAGGTGAATGTAATAGATTTGTGTTATAGTGTTATATTTATGGATCAGAAATTAGCTCTCATCACATGTGATTTTTTTTTTTCCTCCATCGCCTCCCCTCTGTATTGGGTTGCTTGAATAGGTTGACTTGAGTTAGGTGGTTATCCCATACAAAGTTTAAAATAGGTAGGGCATTTGAGAACAAGGCAGGGGATTCACAAGCTCTTCAAAGTTGGCCCACTTAGGTGAGGTCAGTGCATGTGGCAAGTCCAAGTATAAAAGGTTATATGAACATCACATAAATTACCCAAGTGGAATTTCTTTTGCACTTCTGTTTAGCTTTAGTACCTCATTTAATGGAGAACTTACTTGAAAATATTTAAGGCCACCACAACTGGCACACCAAACAGCTGAGCAATCTGGATCTGCTTCTGTAAATTGCAGCAGCCGTCCCGAACCAGCTGCAGATTCTGTAGGTAGACAAGAAAGGGGTCCTTATGTAAGATGTCCGATCACATGTATTCCAGCTGAATACAATGCCCAAATTTCCATACAGTATGTGAATAATTAATGTCTGGTGATCTACAGTATGTCGTCCAGACTGGAGCATATGGCTAGGCTGATGCTTTCAAGCATGCTGAATCAGACCTGCTATCAGTCTGTTATTATGCCAAAGCAGGCTGCTTGGGAAAACCCTGGCCAACAGCCTATAACAAGCAGGCAATGGTGTGACTACTAGCTCCATCTACAGTGGACTTCCAGTAAAACACAAAGGCATATCTGGAGTTCATGGTATTGGAAAGCATTTCTAGTTACTTTTCTGTTTATATTGTACATATATGTAGAAAAAAGGCTTATAAGCAGTGTAAGGTCAGGACTTTAGCATCTATTAGATATGAGAACAGATATCACAAGCCCAACTAAATTATTCATGCAGCACAGTTGTATAGTGCAACACCTCATTGTCTGACTTGTAATAAGGACATAAGCCTTCAGCTCTGCAACTTTATACGTTCTTAGAAATTATTGTCTACTTCAGAGGTCTCGGATGAACAATTACACATGAAAGACAAAGAACTCGAGATATTCATATGACACAACTGTTGTACACAGGAGCTTTCCTATCTGCACGTCCTCTTAATATACTTGACTAGAGATGGCCATACACATTAACATCAGCGACTGGAGCAGGAAGCACACAGCCCTGTTCTGTGTAGTAGTCAGACATACTGCAGATCAGCTTCATTCATCTGAACAGTAGCTAAGCCTCCGTGACTCTGTTCCACCATTACATGGAGCACAGAACAGTCTGCTTCCTGCTCCATTCTCTGTGCATCAGCTTCTGAGGATACCTGATTAATGGAGACATCAGATGTACTGAACCCTCACAGATCTGATATTACTGATCTATCCTTAGTATACTGCATCAATATTTTTAGCCTGGAAAACACCTTTAGGCTAAGGCCCCACATTGCAGAAACGCAGCTTTTTTTGTTGCAGATTTTGTTACGGTTTTTTGAGCCAAAGCCAGGAGTGGATTGAGAACTTCCTATGTATTTCCCATTCCTTTTGCAGTCATTCTTGGCTTTGGCTCAAAAAACCACAACAAAATCTGCATCAAAAAAAGCTGCGTTTCCGCAACGTGGGGCCTCAGCCTTAAGTTCTCATGGGATATAAGGCACCACCAGAGATGTCTGGCAGCAGGTTATTCCCCTCTAAACATGGAGATCACATGCACACTTTGCCAAACAAAGCCTGCATGTGTAAATAGTAGACCAACAGTAATAACTGCTGGCAAGCGCTTGACTGACTGCTAATAAAAGTTTATGGCCACCTTAGGGCATCTGGTGTAAAACTGAGCAAAGTAGTTTGCTTCTCACTCTTCATGTATTTAGCCCCACACAACTCATTGCATTTCCACTGCAGTTTTTTTTCTGCATCTTTTTTTTAGCTGCAACCCGCTATATGGAGCTTTGGCCTAACGTGGTTTTCGAGCTAAAAATATTGATGATCAATCCTATGGATTCTTCATCAGCAGATGACACAAAGTGGAGCAGGAAGCAGACAGATCCATTCTTTGCATAGTGGCTAAAATGAGTCACTGCAGCTCAGTGTCCATTAATGTGAATGGGAACAGAGCTGCCTGCTTCCTGCTCCATTCTCCGTATCAGCAGCTGAGAACAGCTGATCTGTGGGTGTTCTGGGTGTTGGACCTTCACCAATCTGATATTGATGACCTACCCTTAGGATTGATCATGAATATTTTTAGCCTAGAAAACCTCTTTAGGCTGAGGCCCCACATTGCAGAAATGCATTTTTTGTTGCAGATTTTGCTGTGCTTTTTTTGAGCCAAAGTCATGAGTGGATTTAACAGAAGAGAAATGTCTAAGAGCTTCCTTTATATTTTCCATTCCTTTTCAAGCCACTCCTAACTTTGACACAAAAAACGCATCAAAATCTGCAAGAAAAAATGCTGCGTTTCCACAATGTGGGGCCTTAGCTTTTACGTGAAGAGATGTATTCACGTGTGTAACCAGCAATCCTACAAGGTAGAAAAATGGAAGCAGATATCCTCCATCAGTGTAATTCTTCAGGGAAGATATCCACCTTAAACATATTATACTCACACAATAAAACCCTTTTAGGCGGGGGCCCCATGTGGTGCAAACGCCGCGATTTGCCTGCGGCAGCAACGCTGCGTTAAAAATCCTGGTGTTTTACAGTCACAGCAAAGTGAATGGGATTCTAGCGAATCCCATGCCCAGTTTGCTGTAAAAACCGCGCTGCGGACGCGCGGCGATTTCCAAAACCGGTGTGGTTTTGGAAAGCCCAGCATGTCAATTATACCTATGGAAACGCCGGTGGTTTCCCCATAGGTATAATTGAAACAAAGTCTGCAGAGGAAACCTCTGTGTACACTGTGTCTAAAGAATTGTGGGAAGAACCGTGATGCGTTCCCGCCGCGGTTTTTCCCACAGAGTCTTTTTGCTGCGGGACGCCACGTGGGGACTTAGTCTAAAACAGTGTATCAAAAACAAGTAGCCAAATAACACCTCATGTCACCTAACTAGTTTTACCCTTGTTAGCTTCTTCTACCAGAATACCTCTCTTCATTCATGCAAGTTATTCCAATTTTAACATGGCAATTGAGCTATTTTGTTAAAACATGGATTAATTTGTCAGCCAATTTTGCAGCCTCAGTAGTATGGATAGTTACAAGTTCTATAATACATGATCTCATATAACTATATTTTATTCACATTAGAACACATCAGAAGTTATAACTTATTTTTTTTTTAAATAAAATTTAAAAATGTCCCTCGTTTAGAAATTGACTCATCTCAAAATAGTTGGGACAGGGTTAATAAAAGGCTGCAAAAGTAGGTGGCACTAATGAAAAACAGCTGGATGGTCAATTTTCAACTAAGTGATATATCTGTGTATAAAGAGTAGGCTAGAGAGGCAGAGTCTCAGCAGCAAAGATGGTCAGACAGTCACCAATCTGTGAAAGAGTCAGAAAAATGTACCTTCATGAGATATTCAAAGTCTTTGCAATTTTACGTTATGTACAGCAGAGGTCCCACCTAGTACTGAGCCACAGGTTCCCTCAGGAGACCTCCCCCGTGCTCTTTAATGTACAAGTATTGTACTTGTAGAGCAGTCATAGGGTGGGGGCAGGACCTCCTTTTACACACAGCCAGTGCGCATCTTCTATTTTCTTCCCAGTGAGTGACACCACAGAAAGGGGGGGGTCAAGGTTCTGGATGGAAAGTAAAAGATGCACACAGGCTGTGTACAAGAGGAGATCATGACCACCACACCCCTGCTCTGCAAGTACAATATAACTATACAGAGCAACAGAACTTTAAATTATATGTGGGGGAGGGGGGATTGTTAACTGTGGAGGGGGGGTCCATTTAGCTCACTATTTCTGTAATAGTCCCCCACATAACTAAGGCCATTACATGTAGGGGGCACCATTACCTGTGGGGGGCACTATTACAGCCTTCATCTCTGGTATGGGGTTGCATTAGTGCTTTTGGCATGGGCAGCTTACACATTTGGAAAGGCACTATCAATGTTGAGCAGCATATAGAGGTTTTTGAAAATCATATGCTCCCATCCAGATGTCTTTCAGGTAAGGCCTTGCATATTTAAGACAGACAATGCTAAACAACATACTACATCCATCACAACAGCATGGCTTCACAGAATATTATTCCGGATGCTGAATTAGCCTGCCTGCAGTCCAGACTTTTCACCAAAAGAAATTAGACACAAAAATTCTGGTTAGAATCCTAGCTGCTCAACAGACAAGAATGGGAAACATTCCACTCCCAAAACTCCAGCAATGGGTCCCCTCACTTCCCAGATAACAGAGGGGATGCTACGCAAGGGAAGACATGGCCTTGTCCCAACTTTGTTTGCGATGTGTTGCTGCCATCAATTTTTAAGATCGTCAACTTTCCCCCCCCCCCAACCACAAGTCTAACTTTCAACTTCTGATATGAGTTCTATGTTCTATTGTAAATCAAATGTGCATATAGAGATTTCCAAATCATTTCATTCTTGTCTTTACATTTTACACAGCCTTCCAACTTTTAGGAAATTGGGGTTGTACATATGCTTATTTGGGAACGGAATTAGTTCCCTCCAATGCACTGCTTTTTATATGTCCTAATTCCCAAACCAAGGGGCAAAATAAAATCAATCAAAAATGCAGTCCACAATTCCAGGGCAGTGCACTTTGCTTTCCAATTCTCACTACCCACCGCAAGTAAAAAAAACACAGCAGCAGGTATTTAGAAGAGATCAATGATCTGACGGCATTACCCCTTTAGATGCTGATGGGTTCCGCGGGTTTCTGCTTTTTAAGTGGATTAGGTTTCCGTTCTTCGGGTCCCCAAGCGGGCCCGAAGAACGGAAACCCGAATGCAGGTGTGAACCTAGCGCAAGCATTATTTGCATGAATATACACACCAATTGTTCAGACTGCAAATCTGAATTGTAATTTTGTACAATCGGTTTCTGTGTATTAATCTGTTTTCCAAAGGTTTTGCATCAACTAACTTTATAAAATTTGATAAATATTTTACACAAAAGTCTCGATGCCATTGGCAAGACACTAAGGCTGAGGCTCTAAGTTGTGGAGAAGCTGCTTTTTTTTGTTGCAGTTTTTTTTTAGCCAACCACAGGAGTGGATTGATCGAAAGGGAGAAGTATAAGAGCTTTCTTTGTATTTCCCATTGCTTTGAGCCAAAGTTTGGAGGGGCTTCAAAAGGAATGGGAAATACAAAGAAAGCTCTTATACTTCTACCTTTTGATCAATCCACTCCTGTGGTTGGCTAAAAAAAAAAAAAAAAAAAAAAAAATGCAGCAAAATCTGCAACAAAAAAAAAGCTGCTTTTCCGCAACATGGGTCCTCAGCCTTAAAAGGTTGAGACTGAAATGTAAATACATTGCAGGTTTTCAAGAAAAAAAACAAAAAAACAAAACCTCAACTCTCTCCTGAGACGATTGTAAATGATAGTTTTACATACTGTACAGTAAAGCTAGCAAATACCAAACTCCAAAATACAATCTTTGTAAAATATCTTCAGACTGCCTTGGGTAGGCTTTTTTCACCTGTCAGATGGCACAGGCTTTTATATGACAATAGACATATACTATAACGTAGGAAAAATATACATTACCTCTTCTGTGTACTCTTTAGCTAGAGGAGCCCCAGCAGTAACCTGAAATGAAATGACACTGCACTGTAACTGGAGATTTAGAGATATATGGTTCAGATACTAACCATCTATACCAGTGTTTCTCAACCTATTCAAGCAAAGGACCCCATAGTGAGAAAATGTTCCAACCAAGAACCCCCAAAGCAGAGGTCAGGGGAGGTGAGGAAACAAAAAAAAAAAAAAAAAAAAAAAAAAAAAAGTATATAATTACACGTTTTTCTTACATTCAGAGAATACATAGCATGCTCACCTGAACAACTACTAGGGATGGTGCTATGCATCTATATTAACAATAGGGACGCAGCAGGCATATGAAGTCAGTGTAAAGGTGTTGCATGTGAGATCAGTCAATTATTAACCAATAGCCATTTCATTTTCTATTCATGATAGAGGATATCTATTCTATACAAAGCCTTTACTAAAGCTCATTATTACTATTTGGTTGTTAATTACTGGTTTTGGGAACTCACATGGGGTCCTCCTCCATGCATCTTCAAAGCTCTAATAGTAGCCACAAGCACAACCACATTGGGAACCAAGCTAGAGGCTCTGCACTTAATATTAAAAAACTTCTCCATGCCAATGTCTGCACCAAATCCAGCTTCTGTCACTAAAAGACAAGAGAGAGAACAATTAAGATAGATCTATATACCGGTATAGTTTATTATTCTACCACCACCATTATAGTTGTCTTCTTCTGAACCATTTCCAGTGTTTGGTCCCAAATTTCAGGACAGTCATCAGTGGTCGTCTCCTTTATATCACAGACCTGTGAATATTATAGGAGGCAAGTAGACTTACAATCAGGCCAGGCTGCAAACACAGGCTTCAATACATGGGGACAATATGTTTAAGTCAGCTCCAAATATGACCCCAGTACCACTGTTCTAGGTGGTATAACACCCTAGATACAGCCATTTTTGAAGTCAGCACTCCCAAAACCTCCTCCTGTATGCAGCATGATAGATTTGTGTGAGCTGCTCACCCATACATAAAGTCATCTGCATCATCATACAAAGTCATCACCATGTAATGCTGGCAACTGACAAACTAGGGAGCAAAAAGAAGGATGAGAAAGTAGATTTCAGCATGGGATTTCACAGAACGGACACAAAATTTGTTAAAGTATATTACAACATTTATTAAAGACAAAAGTTTTAAGCACCTCTAGTGGTGACTTCAAAAAGCATATGGAGATACGGACATGAAGTGTTTAAATCTAGATTAGAAACTTGAAGTTACACACTAAGGGCCCATATATATAGCCCAACAGGAGAGGGGGGTAACTTGCTCATCGGTCACCCCCCACCAATTTAGAGAAAGAGGGTGCTCTGAACCTCAGTTCCGACCAGGGTACCTGGTTATACAGAATGCTTACCTGTCCATTTCCAGCACTCCCCATTCAAATAAATGGAGCAGCACATGCTTTACAACTAGGCACCCTGGTCTAAACTGGGGTACAAAACACCCTGGGTTCTTGAGATTGGTGGAGGTCCCAGCAGTGTGACAGCCACCGATCAGCAAGTTATAACCAATGCTTTGAATAGGGGATAAACTTGTTCTAACTTGAATACCCCTCTATGAAGATTGGTAGCGTATATGATTTGCAGGCTGCACACTTCATCTTAACGCTAGCTTTACACCTGCGCTTGGGTTTCCGTTCTTCGGGCCAACTTGGGGACCCGAGAAACGGAAACCCACTCTGCTTAAAAGGTGGTTACCTGCAGAAACCATAGACTAATGGGGTCTACCGGATTCCACCCAAAAAATGGAGAGAAAAGTCCTGCTTGCAAGCAGATTCAGGGATGGAAACCCTGAATGTAGAGCAGGCACAGGTGAGAACCTAGCCTTAGAATTGGGAAGAGCAGACCTTTATAACCTGTAATATACTACGAAAAATAAGTCCCAGATTTTCTTCTTTGCTCAGTATCTGCATAAAGCTTGTTCTAGGTAGTGTAGCCTTTACACCAGAAGCCACTGTAAGCAGTAAGAGGAGTTATCAGTCTGACATATAATCAGGATATTTCACTTATCTTATGTAGCACCATAAACAGCACATAAAAACAAAACACATGGACAGCTTGAGTCAGTCCATAAGACTGCTACTGTCTGAGCCAGAAGACATACACTGAGGGGAGCATTGGACCCCTGCTGTAATGTAGCTATATGAACTCCTTTACCCTTGCTCTTGGCTCAAAATATCCCATGATAAGTGAAGGAAGAGGATCAGCTTTTAGAAAGAAAAAAAAAAAATTATATAGATTATATATATATATATATATATATATATATATATATAAAAAATAAAAAAGTTACTTTGTTGAGCATTGTGATTAATGCTAAAGTTTTTTTCCCCCCCAGTTGGTCATGTCACATCAGTCATCTTGGGTTATCAGAGCCAAAAGGATAAGTAAAAGACAGATCTGTACATATGCTGTGGGGACAATCTCTATAATAGTATTACTGAACACTCATACTCAAAGCTAAAAGCTACTTTCAATTCATATCTATGCAGGAATTCACTCTAGAAGTGAGTCAGACAACCTGACAAGGACTAGTCCAAGAATGTTAAAGTGTGACTTGGTTGACAGGAAGGAAACAGGATACAGTTCTAAAGCTGCAAGGATGAAGGCAACACACTGCATAGGAAGTGAAGCTGAAGACAAATGGGAAGAAAACAATGCAGGGAGCCAAGCTCTTCTACTTGGAAACTTGCCTATGATCATACATACACCACACTCACTTCTATATTATTTCCTCTTTCCAAATTCAAGTGCCAAGGAAAATATAAACAAATGCAGCCCGGAGGGACAACTGAGGGTTCAATAATGTGTTACTTCACTAATTACTAGATTAAGGAAGCCATTAAAAGGGCCATCAAAAAATCCATTAGGTTAAACACATTATGGTGCCCAATATTCAGTAAAATATAAGTATTCATGATGGGGAGCAACTTAAAACAGGAAACCAATTAAACAAATTACAGAAAATTGGATTTGCTCAAAGCATATGCATTATTCAGCAAATATACAAAGGTCATGGCAGTCATAAAATAGGTCACTGACGTGATTGTCCTCCTATAACCTCTGCAGTGACAGTCAAGTCCATCAGTGGGGAACACCAGTAATAGTCCCTCTTAGAATTGTTGAGGGACTATACAGGAACTTCTGACCTTCAGAAGCAGCCCATTTTCTTGCCAAAGAATGTATCGTAACCAGAACACTGCTATATCTGAAGAGCAATTCAGAAGTTAAAGGAACGCTTATAAATGTTTATGCCTACTATAGGTCCTGCAGGGCAGTGTATGGCATAAATAGATTTGAGAAGGCATTATTGTTAGTCTCTTATGTATATCTAAAAAAAAAAAAAAAAAAAAAAGTTTAGTTTAAAAATAAATAAAATATTGAGAAGGATCTGTCACCACCTCACATAAGTGATGCTAGTGGTATACATTTACAGCTGCTCCTTCACTGATGTTAGGTGGGGTCAGGTCCGCTTTAAGGAAATGTCAAGAACGGTTAGTGAATTCCTGAGCCATGCACCACATCCTCAGGCCCTACTGTACCTGGTTTATAACAATGTTTTTCAGCTAGGCCTCAAAATATCAACAATAAGTGTAATTTCTCTTCATATAGCTTATTTCTCAATAAAGTACCATTTTTCAAAGAGCCCATGCGATAACTGTGCTATACACGAGCAGGAAGGGGTTAAATGGAGTTGTCCCTTTACAGCAATCCATGTCCATATGCTCTATTAGGCTGAGGCCCCACGTTGCGGAAATGCAGCTTTTTTTGCAGATTTTGCTGCGGTTTTTTGAGCCAAAGCCAAGTATGGCTACAAAAGAAATGGGAAATATACAGTCATGGCCAAAAGTTTTGAGAATGATACAAATATTAATTTTTACAAAGTCTACTGCTTCAGTTTTTCTAATGGCAATTTGCATATACTCCAGAATGTTATAAAGAGTGATCAGCTTAACAGCAATTACTTGCAAAGTCAATTTTTGCCTAGAAAATGAACTTTATCCCCAAAACACATTTCAACATCATTGCAGCCCTGCCTTAAAAGGACCACCTAACATCGTTTCAGTGATTGCTCCATTAACACAGGTGTGGGTGTTGATGAGGACAGGGCTGGAGATCAATCTGTCATGATTAAGTAAGAATGACACCACTGGACACTTTAAAAGGAGGCTGGTGCTTGCCATCATTGTTTCTCTTCTGTTAACCATGGTTATCTCTAAAGAAACACGTGCAGTCATCATTGCACTGCACAAAAATGGCCTAACTGGGAAGAGTATTGCAGCTAGAAAGATTGCACCTCAGTCAACAATCTATCGCATCATCAAGAACTTCAAGGAGAGAGGTTCCATTGGTGCCAAAAAGGCTCCAGGGCGCCCAAGAAAGACCAGCAAGCGGCAGGACCGTCTCTTAAAAGTGTTTCAGCTGCGGGATCGGGCTACCAGCAGTGCAGAGCTTGCTGAGGAATGGCAGCAGGCAGGTGTGAATGCATCTGCACGCACTGTGAGGCGGAGACTCTTGGAGCAAGGCCTGGTCTCAAGGAGGGCAGCAAAGAAGCCACTTCTCTCCAGAAAAAACATCAGGGACAGACTGATATTCTGCAAAAGGTACAGGGAGTGGACTGCTGAGGACTGGGATAAAGTCATTTTCTCTGATGAATCCCCTTTTCGATTGTTTGGAACATCTGGAAAACAGCTTATTCGGAGAAGAAGAGGTAAGCGCTACCACCAGTCTTGTCTCATGCCAACTGTAAAGCATCCTGAAACCATTCATGTGTGGGGTTGCTTCTCAGCCAAGGGAATCGGCTCTCTCACAGTCTTGCCTAAAAACACAGCCATGAATAAAGAATGGTACCAGAATGTCCTCCAAGAGCAACTTCTCCCAACCGTCCAAGAGCAGTTTGGCGCTCAACAATGCCTTTTCCAGCATGATGGAGCACCTTGCCATAAAGCAAAGGTGATAACTAAATGGCTCAGGGAACAAAACAGAGATTTTGGGTCCATGGCCTGGAAACTCCCCAGATCTTAATTCCATTGAGAACTTGTGGTCAATCATCAAGAGACAGGTGGACAAACAAAAACCAACAAATTCAGACAAAATTAAAGCATTGATTCTGCAAGAATGGACTGCTATCAGTCAGGATTTGGTCCAGAAGTTGATTGAGAGCATGCCAGGGAGAATTGCAGAGGTCCTGAAGAAGAAGGGTCAACACTGCAAATATTGACTTGCTGCATTAACTCATTCTAACTGTCAATATAAGCTTCTGTTACTCATAATATGAATGCAATTATATTTCTGTATGTGATAAAAACATCTGACAAACACACATAAAAACCAGAGGGCAGCAGATCATGTGAAAATATAATATTTGTGTCACTCTCAAAACTTTTGGCCATGACTGTATAGCAAGCTGTTATACTGCTACCTTCTGGTCATTCCACTCCTGGCTGTGGCTCAAAAAAAACGCAGCAAAATCTGCAACAAAAAAAAAGCTGCATTTCTACAATGTGGAGCCTCAGCCTTAGGGTGTTTTGCAGATGTGTGGTGTCCATATTATTCACCGACTGCATGCGCATCTATTAATTTTATAGACACATTCATCAATAGTCCATGTAAAATGAATGGAGACCCGCTCTATCTTGGCCAGTTTTGCAGACCACAGAGGTCCATTTAGGTCTATGCGTTCATGGCAATCACAGAAGCATACGGATGTCATCCATTTCTCATGGACCCAGAGACATAGAAAACGAAAAATGATGATCTGCTGGACAGCCCAAAACTCGAAAATAAGCCAGGTTGTACGATGTCTGTGATTTACATGGACATCACATATTAGCAAAATTCAGATACGTGAATAAGCCCTTAGGAGAACAGAGACTTCATAAGGGGAGGCAGAATGTAGAGCTACTCTGGAAGACTGGATGTAGCCGTGTACTGTATTACATTTCAGCCAATTCATTTGAGCAGGTACACCGATGAGCAAAAGGGTAACAATGTTTTGAGCTTGTGACTTTCAGGCTCCATATCTCATCATCCACTATAGCTTCCAACATGAGACTGTGATCATTTTATAGACAATCATCTTGGCTATCTCATACATAAAATTGACTTGCAACTATTTAGTTATGCAGATTCTTGTCATGTAACGGCATTGTTACAGTTTTGCTCCTGGTGGTGGAAAACTCTCTTGTATATTACAAGTTACAACCTGTTCTCACATTCCCTAATAGCTCAGTGTGTTATTAGGTTGATTCCCAATAGAAAAAGGTCACTGGTTGAAGTAGAAAATCAGCCATGAAGATGCTTTCCAAAAGAGAAAAAAAATCATCCAGCTCATCAATAGCATTCGCTCGGCCAAGGAAATTGCGAAACTGTATCATGAGAGTGCCATGACAGTTGGAACAGTACACAATTAAGTCTGTCCATCCATTCAAAAGCCAAGAAGTGGTCGTCCAGGCAAAACAAGAGTCAACAAGTCGGCTCTTCACAACGTCTATTAGTTCTGGCGCAAACACGGCAGTGGAAGTGGCTTGTATGCTTCATAATAGCGAGATCACAGACATCCATGCAAGCACTGTGCAACGTGCGTTACACAAGTCTAAAAAGGTGAAGAAGATTGTAAATGGATCATTTGGAGTGATGAGACGAAAGTCAATACACTGGGCTCTGATGGGTGCAAATGAGTCTGAAAGAAACAAGTAAAAGGGGGCTAATGGATCGAGAATCGCCTGATATAACCCCATATCATCAGGATCGCCTGATGATATGGGGTTATTTCACAGCTAAAGGCATTGGATACTTGACCGGGATCGATGGTGATCTCATTGCAGAGCTATATGAGTGTATCCTACAAGACGAGTTACTTCATACACTTGAGTACTATGATTATGAAAAGGATGATAGTGTTCTAGCAGGACAATGTCCCGAAGCATACGTCGAGATTAGCAAAGAAATGGTTGAAAGACAATGAAGTAGAGGAGCTGGATTGGCCCCCCACAGTCCCAGACCTCAAACCCAATCAAGCACTTGTGGGTAGAATTGAAGAAAAAGCTGTATTCGTACCAGAGTCGATCAATCTCTCTGAAAAGAGATAAGTTTGTATGGCAAAGTGTCAATGTTAAATGACAGCAAAAGTCTTAATAAAGAGTAGGATGATGGAGTTAAAGTGCAGGCTATGCACATATTTACTTTACATAAATCTCTCCATGAATTAATATGTCCTAATATGGCATCTGAAACAAGTCTATCAAGATTTTGTACACCGATGGGATTTCACCAGTGTTATGTCAGCTCCTCAGCTAAAGCGAAGGTCAATTTCATCACCGCAAATCATCCTGGAGAACATTTACTTGTCTTGCCCTGATAATTTAGTGATGGCCCCACCCCGATCACATTCAGGACACAGGGCTATAGTGCTTTAATGTGAACAATGCAAGGGGAAATGGAAAGTGCAGACTGCTCACTGCCACTTACACATGCATGTAAACAAACCGTTCTAGTGCAGCTGAACATCTGCAAAGTCAGGAAAGAGCCCACAACCATGTGGAAGATGGTGAACTCTGAACCAATTCATTTCCAGTGGAAAGATAAGAAGAGGATTATTATGTAATCGCCAAGAAGCTTGCTGAAAAGTCAATTTACCATGATGCTTTAACTTCTTTAAAATGGTTGTCCAATTTCAGCAAATGTTATTGTTTATATAATGAAAAACTATACAATTTTCCAATATACTTTCTGTATCAATTCTTCACAGTTTTCTAGATCTCTACTTGCTATCACTCATTGCTTACATTCAATGGATAAAAGTTAATCGATGGTCATGTGATGAGCCATGCAGCCGTGACCATGGACTGATAGCAAGCAAAGATCTTGAAAACTGTGAGGAAAGTATATTGGAAAATTGTGGAACTTTTCATTATACAAATAAACATTTAATTGTGGAAACTGGACCACCCAGTTAAAAAAACAAGACAAACATGCACATAATTTGGGGCTTTAAGGAAGGTCTTCATGATCTGCTGATGTGCTCTCCAGACTCCTAGTAAATAGTGGCTGTGAAAGATCCTCAGTGCGCCAACACCGCGTTGGCCCACACCTGAGTCTTCTTTCATATAAAACCACACTCACCGCCAGTGAGTGCCGGGTTCACAAGATAAATACAAGACAAGCTTTCTAAATTTTGTATATTTATTAACCCCTAAATGGGTTGGTATTAACATCTAACACATGCAGTTCAGAACAGATATGTAGATATATGCAAGCATTAACAGTTACTAGTTACAATATACAGTACAATAAAATAAAAGGGAATAAAGGTGAAATGATTACTTTACCACACATCTCCTTGATGTGGTTCTGTAGTCCAACACTCACACATGCTCTGGTATGTGTGAATAACCAGTGGAGGCTTCTAGCAGCAGCATCACAGCCTGCATGCTCTTCACAGTATCTTCCAATAGTCTCTTGTCTCATCAAAGTATTCTTCTTGTAGTCTCAGCCCAATCTCCTCCCACTGACCTCTTACCTCATCTTTTATACCCTTGATTATACCACCCAGAATGAGGTCACCGGCGACAGCAAGTCTGATTGATTAATGCACTCAAGTCAAGATTCTTTGCATGGAACTGAGACCAAGTGAAATGATACAATGTTATCAGCCATATCTGATCAACAGCCCAGGCTGAACAATGCATGTTTATTTGATCACCCAGGCCTATGTAAGAATTCAATGGAGCTATTCTGGGATGGATACAAAGCCCTATTGTTACAAGGTTGCCCTACTGATAACATACAACTAGGATTAGGGCTGCGCACATTATGAGTAGATCAAAATACAGCTTTGAGTTATAGCCATATTTAAGTGGAATCATCACAGTGGCCTTGCTAGATAAAAATGCAGCCTACAGTGCCCACTACAGGGTAAATGTATTATGTTGGAGCCACTTGGATGGCTCTTCTTGCTATGCAGACAGACTGACGTTTGCTGCTAGTTAATGGTTTTCCACTCTAGTGAACCTCACTCCGACATCTACAGGGCGTATAGATAAGGGGTTACCCTCCAGGGCAGGCATTAACCCCACCATTCCATTAATTTCAGCTAGCCAGAACTGCAGTTTACAGCAGCCTTATTTTCCTTTAATAAATTCATTTTTTTTTAAATAAAAGGACATATCACCACATTTATCTGCATATAAAAGTACAGTTGTTTTATGGCCGTCTACAATAGTGGGAAGTCTGAAAAATCCTGCAATCCTACAGGTTACTACTGTATTGACAAGAGCAAGTACTTCCACTAAAATATGGCAGTGGGGAAAGAAACTAAATATATACTGTGGATGTCAAGGGCTAGTATGACCTGTGCAAGTCAATTAGACTTTTACTGCCCAGGCAATAATCATACATATTCTAAAGCAACCCAAAAAGTTAGGCGTTCGTAACAAATTTTCTAGGTGCATTAGCTACCTGGCTCCGGATATTTATTCTCGTCCCACACAGATTGCCAGTCAGCAACCTTATTGTAAGGGCTGAGACTGAAGAAACCTAGTTGACCCCTTGAATATATGGCTGCAGTATATTCTAAGGGGCATACCTTTTGATCAATCTTTCAGTTTGGTTTCAAATACTGTATTTATAAAAATATGGTCACACTAAAAATTGTTAAAAATTAGAGTAGTATTGTGTCTCAGGCTTAGCAAGTTGATCACTCTTCCACACTCTTGATGTTGGATGTATAGAACACTTACCTAGCACTACAATTACATAGATGAAGCCACCTCTATTACTCACCCTGGTACAAACAGGTTGTAGTCTCTAGGTCCTGTATCAGTTCATGTCTGTATCTGACAGGTCATTTAGAGTGATTGTCACCTGTGGTAGAGGTTGTTGTGAGTTACCTAAAGATGGTCATGAAGCACAGAGTACATGGTGGTGTCAAGGTCTCTTGAGAACAAACTTGACTTATGCCAGAATTCCACTTCTGATCTCTGTTATATGAATGATCTACATATGAAAAAGTCGTGTCATATTCATGGTCACATACTCAAGTCCGTTGTATTACTAATAGAGCAGCATTCTCTTTTCCATAAAAGAGAGGAAGCCTTCAGTCTGTAAAAGAATTCCTTGTGATGTGCATAGCTAGCATACTTGCAGGAAGCTATGAGGACACTTAGTAGGGTAGTTTTTTAAAAATCAAAGGATGATGTGACTTTGCGTGTTAAGCCAGTTTTTGCACATACTACTTTGCTTAACATGATATGAACCAGAAACATTGCCACAAAGGTTGATGTCAAAGTGTGATTTTTGTTTTTAGTAGACTTAAGGGGCGGTCATCTGGTGCTTGTCATACTAAAACATGGCAGCGCAGATGGGCAGACGCCCAATGTAAAGTCTAGATATTTCTAAGACGTATGAAATACAGTGGAGGACGCCTGTACATTCCAGACATGCCACTCACTGGATAGAACACTGCACTATTTGACAGGAAAATTTGGAAGAGTTTGTTAAGGAATTTATTCATCTAAAGAAGGAAACTATTTGCACACACTTTATTGTATCATTTATATGCTTTCCCAAGTTTTAAGGTGTCCAGACAATTGTTCAACTGGCATATTTGACCCACGTACATCACAGAAAGAGGGAAACAAGCCACCAGTAGATTGTATAGCAGTGGGCCTTCTCCCGTAAGAATGAAGGATCAGACTTTGTTACTTTAAAAATGTAATTTCAGAAATGAATAAAATACAACCCAACTAGCTGAACATGCGAAAACACAAGATTAATAACCATAACCAGACAGAAAGTAATGAGAACCCCATGCTACTCGTGTAATTGGTCACCACAGATAACACATTTAACCCTTTTGGCAAATTTCTCACTGGTCTTTCTGTTTACCCCATGAACCTGGGGGGGGGGGGGGGGAGTTACAAAAGAACTCATCCATATTTCTTTGACAAGGCATCTTTTTTTTCCTGGAGTTCACCAAAATGACATGTCAGAAGAGCAACATGATCGACTAACATGTCTGCTGTACAGATTTATTTTACTAGGGCATTTTTAATGCTTACTTTGACAGGGTGGAAAACGTAAAAATGCTGACTAGGGAATTTTGCTCTCTCACAGAGGTTCTGAGGAAAGCGTACAATGAGCACTAAAGCAGAGGGTCATCTTCAAAGTGTAGAAGAGATGATAGATTATAAACACGTATGTGTGAACCCAGCTACAGTATACACAAGGAAAACTTTCACGAAAATACACATCTAAAAAATGTTAAAATAAGTTGCGGCTACAAAGGATTTCTTATATTTCACAGCTAGATAGAGATTCTAAGATTCTCCAAGTCTATAGCAAATGTAAGCAATCTTTGTGTCTTTCTGAAGGAACATCTGAAACTCAAATACATTTGTCCGCTAAAGCAAATGTCAAATTAAAGAAATCTGAGGGGGAAGTCCACACGTTCCAGCTGCTGTATACAACTGGAACTCCAATTACCCGTGATGGCCAATGACAACACACTTTTGAAGGAAATGCCTCAGCTTCCATTTCAAAGTTACGCCAACATTGGCCATCACATGCAACATGCAGAACAAGTGATGGCACTTACTGCACCATAGAAAGCTAAAACAATTGAAACACCGGTAAAGTGGAAAAGTCACATACATACATTTATACAGATTTTTGCAAAGAAAATACAGAGTCTGTTCACACAAAGTTTTTGGAGAGTTTCAAACAACATCTGAAAATTCCCATGCTAAACAAAACACATTTGACATGCATAAATGATGGACATCACAATATACAAGTGTGGAGTTCTACATATGGCCATACCAAAATATACAACAAAGCACAAAGGCAGATGTATCTATATAGATGGTCAGAAAAATGTAATTAAGATACAATGACCCAGATTTACTAACAGTTACACAGTGTAAACTTAGACAGGCAGCCTGGAAATACACCAGGTTTAATCACAGTGGCTGATGGTGGGTGATAAATGTGGTGTATGTCTAGCCTACGTTTATACCACCTTTTAGTTTTAGCTTACTTGAGCCTGAATTTTTCTATACAATTTTGGTGCATTTAAGAGACACTCCCTTTTTCTGAGAATCCACACCCACTCTAGCAAGTCAAAAATGTGTGTATTTGTAACCACAATAGTAAATAGGTCCAATATATCTATTAAAAACAATGCCAGAAAAACTACAAACACATACTACACCCAATTACAGGCAGTTAAAAAGTACAAAGGGTAATTTTTTTCGGTTTTTAATTAGTTGTAGTATGTGTTGTAGTTTCTTTGGTATTATTTAATAAAAATGGATTGCATTTTCCTGAGCTCATCTGTATAGATACCACATCTCAGTCTTTGCTTTTTAAAAAAAAAAAAAACTCCTCCCCACATGGTGTGAACTCACCCTTACAGTAAGTCTGCATACAAAGAAAGATACTTTGTTAGGGCCGATTCACATCTGCGTTCAGTTTCCGTTCCACTTGATTCGTGCAGAAACCACACGAACCCCATTATAGTCTATGGGGTCCGCAGGTTTCCTTAGGTAAACCTCTTTTCTATGCGTATAGGTTGCTGTTCGGGGGGTTCCCAAGCGGACGCTTCGAACAGAAACCGAACGCAGATGTGAACCGGCCCTTAGTAAATCTGATTTCTATGCAGCTTTCTTTTTCTTCATTGCATCAGCAGCCCTTGCTATCCTCCAGTCTGTGGCATAACCACGTCTCAGAAGCTATTCTTCCTTAAAAAGAGCATCAACAGGTAACCATGGACATCCATAGAAAAACCTTGCATAGTAACCCCGGCACCATGAGGCTGTTAAAAGCAATGGCATTCATATTACTCACTCTTCCCTTACATTGTCAGTCATCACTTACTGCCCCTCATAATAGCGGAGATGGATAGCCATGGTTTGCTGGGCCTATAGAAGCTGCTAGGTCTTGTCTTGTGCTCTAATCTATTGAGGCCAATGGTCCATACATGTGATTGTACGTATTAGTGTAGAATCCTTATAAATGCACAGAACATACAAAACCTGTAACTAAATAGTGACTGCCGCTCTGCACTGTGAACTTTGTGTGACTTGCTTGGATATTATTACATATACAAGAAAGAGCGAGCATACTTGCTTTAGATAAAAATCACATTTATACCTTGCAAATAAATTCCACATGTTCGGTACAATAACTATTATTTGAGAACAGTATGAATAACAATACTAATATAATAACAGGAAAATAAGGACATTTTAGCAAAGTAAATAAATATAAAAAGGCCAATTTCCTTTCATAAAAAATATATATATAAAACATGTCCGAAGAATTAAGATAGACGTAACGTTCAAGCAGAGATACTTAAGGGGTTTTGCCACTAAAACATCGCTTATCCTGTGTACAAGAGAGATCAGGGGTTCCAAAGACCATTGCATAAATGGAGTTGTAGCATGCATGTACTGTATGACCAACGCTGCATTCACTTCCATGTGACCAGAGACAACAGAGTACAGCAATCCGTATTATAGAAGTGAATGAAGTGGAGGTCACATGTGTACTACTGCTTCAATCACACATGGAATTCTGGGACCTCAGCCTCGTGATTCCTGCAATCTCAGCAGTTAGACACTTCTAAGTTATTCTGTCGAAAGAGAATAGGTTTTTTGTTTTTAGCAAAACCCCTTTAGGCCAAGGCCCCACGTGGCGTCCCGCAGCAAAAAAAGTGCTACGGGAAAAACCTCCGCAGCTACATTTCGTGGTTCTTCCTGCAGCGCTTTGGACAGAAAGTTTGCAGAGGTTTCCTCTGCAGACTTTCTGCTTCAATTATACCTATAGGGAAAATGCTGGCGTTTCCAAAGATATAACGGACATTCTGCGATTTACAAAACTGCAACTTTTGGAAAATCGCCGCGTGACCGCAGCGCGCTTTACCGCAAAGTGGGGATGGGAGTTGCTAGAATCCCATCCACTTTGCTGTGACTGTAAAACGCCACGGATTTTTCAGTAGAGTTTACGCCACGTGGGGCCGCAGCCTTAAGCAATCAGCCATACATGTTACCCTGAAAAAAGGATACCAATTAGGGTATGTTCACATGGAGTTTTTTGCAGGCTGAAAAAAAAAATCTGCTTCAGAAATTAGGAAATGGCTTTGACTTTTTTTTTTTTTTTTTTTTTTTTACAAATGATGCGTTTGTCGGGGTTTCCATCGTGGTGTTTTGCTCCAGCACACTGTATGGACCTGGAAACCTCCCTTTTACAAAAAACAAGTCAAAAACTTAAGTAAAGGCTGTATTTGCCAAAAAACGGCCATAGATTCCCATTAAGGATCATGCAGTAATGGGATTTTTGGCTGTCCACATATTTTTGGACATGTAGGGCATTCAACATGACATGTTAGAGTCAGAAATGGAAGATCAGGCTTTCATTTAAGAGTTTCTAAGATCCATCTTCAGGGATAAACTGAAATCTAATTTCATACAGCTATATTACAGCAACATAACTAGAGGCAGAACAGTAAAATTAATTTTGGGAAGCTTTCAAGAGGGCTTAACGTGGTAAATACACTTTTGGATAGAGAATTACAACATACAGACTGGTATTGTTGCGATAGTAATAGACATAGCAGAGTGAAAACAGGAAAGAAGAAACTTAAAGTGTAGGAAATTGCCATGTGTGGGAGATTTCCTTCACTGGTGTTCAGAGACGTGGGTGCCTACGTAAAGAAATAAGTAGCTTGGAGCCAAGCCAGACATAAGTGGTCAAGGCATATGTGCACAATGGATTGGCTTTACAAAAGACTTCAGGGTATCAAAACCGAATGGATGTTGACTGCTAGACTGTATTTAAAAGCTGCTCAAGAATACAGACCATTACTTCTTTTCAGATAAGGATCGCACGGAGAGCCCATTGATATTAAACAGGAAACCTGTAATGCTTAGGCTCTCTCTATGGTAGCGGAATTAAACACTTTCTTCCAGATTTCCATACAGAATACAGCAATATGGCAGGAGGTCCAGTAGTGGCACTCTGGTCATCTGTATAACTTGCCTTTCTTAGGGCGTCCCCAACAATTAACCGAACAGACGTCTTTATCCTCTGCAATGCAGATCTGAGCGTTTCAAAGTAAGGAATTCAGACTTCACATGTGCTATGGTGAAGATCAATGAGATCAACTGAATAAATGGATCAAATTAAATCCCTAATATCCCTCCTTATGGATCCTGTAAACACAATAGCCATGATGAGACGTGTGAACAAAGTCTTGGCAGGAAGAGGAGAGATATTCATCACCTTTCACTAGGTCAATGAAGAAAGGAAAAGGAAGTCTTACCAGAATTATTCATCTACTTTATGAATGTAAAATGAGTAAGGCTCCATTGACACATTTTTTTACATCAGTTTAGTATATCCTATGCAAAAAATTGATACAAATGGATAACCATCTATTTACATAGAGATGAATGTAAAAGACACAAAAACCTAGTGTACCACACTTGTGTCTGTCAGAAATGGATGCATTATTTTTTTATTTTTTTTTTTTTACATTGATGACCATCCTTTAAACAGATCTGCTAAACTGATGCAAACGTGATATGAATGGACCCTAGCTTTAGTATCCTCTGCATCTTCTAGTTCTTATTGCAGTGTGTTACACTTATGTGTCTGGTCACACCCTCTTCAAACTGCAGCCATATTAAGGAAGGAAGAGCTATGTGACAGGAAGATACTGCTGTCATAAGGACATGCGGATTCAATACTGCTTGCAAATATTGAAGAAAGAATCTGATTTCTATGCAGCTTTCTAACAAAGTATCTTTCTTGTATGCAAATTTACTGTAAGAGTGGATTCACACAGTAAAATTTTACACATGGATAAATTCACTGCAAAACCTAACATGGATTTTGATGTGGATTTGTAGTGTAATTGCTCTGGATTTAGTCATTTACAACATAAGGCATTATGCACACTACTGTGTAATTTTCAGTCCACAAAATGCAATTGGTGTGTCATCAGTATCAGTGCTTTATGTCTGCAAAACAGTATTGCATTAGTGTGTCATCTGTATTTGCAAATCCGCTAGGTAACCGTTCTGCAAATATGGACGTCACGCGGATTACATCCATGTGATGTCTGTTGTTTTCTGAGCCCTATAGGCTTCTATGGGCTAGTGCGTGCCATAAACACCAAGCAGAATAGGACATTTGTGACACGGACCAGTGAAAAACTTGTTGGTGTGCATGGCCCATTGTAATTAATGGGTCAGTGTGCTGTCCAGGAAAAAAAAAAAAAAAAACAGTAGTATAGCATACTGAAATAGCACATGATTGTGTGCATGAGGCCTAAGGCATGTGGATTTCACAGTGCCGGTGAAACTGATGCTATAAGGAGGAGGTGCCAGATCTGAGCAGTCAGAGCACAGAGCACGGCTCCCCAGCTCCACATCAGAAACAGCCTGAGTACATTGTGGTCTGTCCTTTAATGTGCCTGCTTTCGATAAACATAGAGACACTGGGGGGGCGTGGCTAGCGCGCGACATGGACGGTCGCATGTGAGCGGAGCTCAGGCTAGAGCCGCTCATCCATCCTGAAATCCATCCTTGCTTACCGGTGCCCGGGTTCGCTGTCCGCTGGAACGCACTTCTGAGGCCCTCCTCCTGGTTCCAGAGCTCCCGTTCTGCCGGTGTCCTTCTCCGTTGGGTAGTAGTCGGTGATCGCTACACGTGGCCGGCGGCCATACACTCCCACCGCCGCTGCCGGAGCCACTCTGTCCCGCGCTGCTGTGGCCTGGAGCTGGGGTGGAGCTGCTGTTCTGGGGCTGCGCTCGTGGGCTGTGCAGGCACCGCTGGGGCCGCTGGTCCTGCTGGCACCCGGACGGCGGTCTCCCCTCTCTCCACGTGGCGGGCGGCCATTTTAACCCTGACCGGTTTGGCCATCTGCTGATGAGGGGGCGCTGAGTCTGGCGTTCCTGGCGAGCTGAGCCTATCTCTGACGGTTCCTTCTATGGTTCCCTGCCTGGAAGTTTGGGAGCCGGCATTCCTCTCTCCTGCTTGCTGCTGGGCACGATAGGACCATCCCCTGGCTCCTCTGGGCAGTAGTGCAAGGCAATATCTGTGGCAGCCATCAACTGTCTCTGACCCATTGAAGGTGTGTGCCTCTGTACGATTTATCGTCCTGCTGACTGCTTCTCTGGAAGGCTTTACTTATAATCCAGTGACGGTTGCTGTATGTGCTATTGGACTGTTGAGTTACCATCTGTCCTCCTCTAGTTCCTCCTGGCAATCTATCTACTCCATCACTTCGCTACTGGCCTTCTTGGAGGCCTTACTTATAATCCAGTGACTGTTGCTATCGGCACTATTGGATCGCTGGGTTGCCATCCGTTCCCTCTTAGTTCCTCCTGGCAATCTATTTATTTCATTACTCTGCTGACGGCTCTCTCTTGGAGACATCGCTTATAATCCAGAGTCTGTTGCCATCGATACTATTGGACTGTTGAGTTACTGTCTGTCCTCGGCTGGCTTATTGGCCCTGGTGGCCTGACATAGAGGCTCCTACTGTGCAACTGCTATTAGCCAGAGACCTTGTCTATAATCCTCTGGGGCCGGCCAGGTCTTGCTACAATCACACCTCCTCCTCTGCCAACATATCCACCCGTACGGAACGCAGGAAGAGCGGCCGCCGACTCTCTAAAATGAGTCGCCCGCAATCAACCTCTGTCTCTGATCGCCTGAGGGGGTTCTCCAGGGCAGCATCCTCTTCTACATCACCATCGCTTGAGGCAGCCTCTCCTGCCCTTCCAGAGGAGGACCCCGAGCCCACTTTAAAGCAAGTTACTGGACAGCTACTGGAGGCGATCCATGCCGGCACTTCCTCGCTGACCGGGAAAATTGAGGAGGTAAAAATCGACCTGGGCCTGCTCCGTCAGGACTTTCAGACCTTGCGAGGCAGGGTGCGTGAGGTGGAGGATCGGGTCTCTCAGGTAGAGGACACTGTTAACCCACTTCCTGACAAACTCCAGGAGCTGGAGAGAGCTGCAAGTTTGTGGACCCAGCGTGCGGATGACTTGGAGAATAGATTGCGACGAAACAACCTCCGTATCCTGGGCCTGCCGGAGCGGGCGGAGGGTGAAGATCCTCGGGCCTTTGTGGAGGGGTGGCTGAAAAATGTCCTGCCGGAGGCTCACTTCTCACCAATATTTGCAGTGGAACGGGCCCATAGGGTTCCGGCTAAACCGCCGCCTCAGGGCGCACCTCCTCGACCCTTGTTGGCCCGTCTGATTAACAGCACGGATCGGGATACGGCGTTGCGGGCTGCGCGCCAGGCCGGCGAGCTTAAGTACAACGGAGCAGCAGTGGCCATGTTTCCAGATTTCTCGGCGGCTCTCCAGAAGACCCGAGCATCCTTCGTGGCCGTTAAGAGGCGGTTGAGAGAAAAGGCTATACAATACTCTATGATTTACCCAGCACGTCTTCGGGTCGTCCATGACGGCAGGTCCCTTTTCTTTACTTCACCGAGGGATGTGGAGGACTGGCTATCTCTTCTTCCTCGATCTCCGAGACGATGATCCTGACGGCGTGTGGTGAGAGGTCCGATCGGACCATACATAAGGACTTATGTATTACGGGATGCTCTTGTTTATTGCATAAGTAGTTTTATGAAAAGTGCGGTTCTGTTATTATAGTATCCTGTAGTCTTATAGTTACCTGGGCTGGCGACCCCCGGGGCGCCGGTGTATCTCATTTACTCATGTGAACCTGGCTCTGTTGAATAGTATATCTCCTAGCCTAGTGATTATCCATACCTTTAAGACAGTGCCCCGTATACCAACCACTGTGGGTGCACTTCTTCCCCCGTTAATTGTAGCCACGGTTAATTTAACAAATATTGTTTGTTTATGCCAGTAGTATGTCTCACACCCTTTAGGGGTGTAATGGTTCATTTCGTTTGTATATGGTTCTTAGGTTGCTGCACACCACTTTGTGTTTCACTCAGCCACGCGCTACACACTCATAGGCGGGTCACTTTTGGGGTCCTGAATTGCCATGATTACATTACACTCTTAGACGACCATGGCGTCCTTTAGTGTACTATCTTGGAATGTGAGGGGCCTGGGTAGCCCACGAAAGAGGTCGTTGGTTTTCTCTCAGATTAGGAGGGCTGACCCACACCTCATATGCCTTCAGGAAACTCATTTGGTTCCAGACAATTCCAGGCGACTTCAGAAGCCATGGGTTCAGTGGGCGGCTCACTCTACACACACTTCCTATTCCAGGGGGGTGTCCATCTTGGTGCATCGTAGACTCAGGTGGGAGCCAGGCCTCATTGTAAGGGACCCCGAGGGACGATACGTTTTTGTCCAGGCCTGGGTTGACTCTGTCCTGTATGTTATCCTGGGTGTGTACTTGCCACCGGCGTCTGATCTTGCTGTGCTCCAGCAGGCTGCGCAGTTTGCGACCCGATTCCCTGGGGCTATTGCATTATGTTTGGGTGACTTTAACAAAGTTATGGATATTGCATTGGATCGGTTCTCCGCGGAGCCAGGTTCCCCCCTCTCTGCCTCGCCCTACTACAATGGCCGGAGTGATCCGTGAATTGGGGTGGTTGGATTTGTGGCGGGTCCGGTTTCCGGAGGCCCGCACCTTTTCCTGTCACTCTGCCAACAGACATACTCTGTCCAGGATTGACCATGCTTTTGGAAATACTAAAGCATATTCTTTGTTGCAGACCATATCCTATTTACCCAGGGCAGTGTCTGATCATTCCCCGTTGTTGGTCCAATTAAATAGTAGTACGGCTGCTAAGCCACGACAGGGTTGGCGAATCCACCCATTTTGGTTGAAACTATTTGTACCACATGATCGAATACCTGATCAACTTCAGACGTTTTTGACCATTAATTCCCCAAACACTTCTCCGCTCCTCTTATGGGAAACTATGAAGGCATATCTTAGGGGTTGTATTAAGTCCTCCATTTCCTTTGTAAAGAGGGAATCCTCGCTGTTGGAGACCACCTTGGCGACCCAGTGTGCCTCGCTCGAAGCCGCATACGTGGCTAATCCAACTGATGAGGCTAGGTCTCAATGGTTGCAGACGGGTAGACAATATCTGCATATACTGCATGACAAGGCACGTAGGTCTCTGTTTTTTAGCAAACAGAAGTTTTACGAACTCGGCAACCAGTCGAGCAGCTTTCTAGCTCAACTGATACATCAAAACACAGCCTCACCTGCAATACTACGAGTACATTCAGAGACGGGGGAGGTACTGTCCAATAGCTTGGCCATTAGTGACAGATTTTATAGGTATTACAGTGAGTTATACCTCTCCAAGCTTAGAGTCACTGATGGAGAGCTTGCCACCTATTTGGGCTTGATCCCCCTTCCTACATTGTCAGAAGACCAACGTGAATTTTTAGATTCCCCTTTTACGCTAGAGGAGCTATCGGGTGCCCTGGCAGATATGGCAAGGGGCAAATCGCCGGGTCCGGACGGCATCCCGGTGGAGGTTTATGCCCAGTATGGGGGCCTGCTTCTCCCGGTGTTGCTTGACTGTTATAACGCTGCCTTTGTGGGCCGCAGTCTCCCGGAATCCTTTTATGACGCCACCATTATCCTGTTACTTAAGCCTGACAAGGATCCGCTGGACTGTGGCTCATATAGGCCTATATCACTGCTTAATATAGATTATAAACTCCTTACTAAAATGTTGGCGAAAAGGCTAAATTCTGTTGTTCTCGACCTTGTCCATCCGGATCAGACAGGCTTTATGCCTGGAAAATCCACATCGGATAATCTTAGAAGGGCTCAGGTGATAACTCAGATTGGGGCATCATCCTCACATGACTGGGCGATGGCTTCTTTAGATGCAACAAAGGCGTTCGACTCTGTCGAGTGGCCTTTTCTATTGCAGGTGTTGCGAGGATACGGATTTGGAGAGGGGTTTGTTACCTGGATTTCCCTTCTATACTGTTCCCCTAGAGCGGCACTGTCCATTAATGGCGCGTTGTCTTCCTACTTTCCTTTGGGTAGGGGTACAAGACAAGGATGTCCATTGTCACCGCTACTGTTTGCTCTGGCGGTGGAACCCTTGGCAATACTGCTTCGGAATGACCCCATATATAAAGGCATAGTGATAGGCACCCGGGAGGAGAGAACAGCACTATATGCCGATGACTTACTCCTGTTTATGAGCGACCCCTCCCGGTCTCTGCCCAGAGCCATGGCTATAATTGACGAATTTGGTAATTATTCTGGCCTACGGACCAATTGGACTAAGTCCTCATACATGCATATTGGCCGTGCGTCAAGTGTAGCTGAGGGGAATGTGGTATGTGGATTGACTACAGTCTCAACCTGCAAATATCTGGGCATCTTTATATCTAGGGACCATAGGTGTTTTTTGGAACAGAACATCTTTCCGCTCATCTCGCACTTTAGGGTTAAGTTTAATCTTTGGGCTACACTGCCTTTGTCGGTGGCTGGTAGAATCAACCTAGTTAAAATGATAGTACTACCCAAATGTCTATATGCTATAAGCCATTCTGCTGTGTCCGTGCCCCTTAGATTTTTTAAACAAATGGACTCCCTCATTATCTCCTTTATATGGGGAAACTCTAGATCTAAGCTTAGGTTGTCATCTCTACAACGACCAAAGCAGCTCGGGGGCACATCACTCCCTGATCTGTTTCTTTACTACCTGGCAGGACAGCTCCGTTTTATTAGGAAGTGGCTCTCATCTGATCCCCTACCGAGGTCCGAGGCACATCTGGCTCACCACCTGGGTCTGCATAATCTGTGGCCGGTGTTGGAACACCCGGCCTTGTTTAGGGGGAAATTGTTGCCCATCCATGCCCTGGCGGGACAGGTCTGGCGTCAGGCGAAAAAGGTGTCCACTTATTCTGATATACCTGCGGAGACCCCGCTTTGGCACAACCCTGGTCTGCCGACGTTATTTGCCCAGCCTGGCGCCCGGGCCTGGTCGCAGTATGGCGTGTCCTCTCTTAGTGACCTGTACATACAAGGGGTTTTTAAAACGTTTGACTCGCTAAGCTCCTCCTATGGCATCCCTAGAACGCAGTTCTTTAGATATCTACAGATTAGACATGCACTTTCTTCTCAGTTCCCGGATCGATTGGACAATATATCTGAGTATCCGCTTATCGGCATACTTCGCTCACAGGGCCCTGGGGGTTTGATATCTACTTTATATGCACATCTGATACAGGCCAAGGTGTCCACTTTGGACGCCCCGGCCTTGACGCGATGGAGCATAAATATCCCAACTCTCACAGATGAGATGTTTCAAGATATCCTTGAATCTCCTCAACATGTGTCACCTTCAGCTAACAACAAACTGATTCAAACGTATATTCTACACCAATGTTACTTGACACCTTCCCGTCTATACAAAATGGGACGTCTGCCCAACCCCGGATGCCTTAGGTGTCTTTGCCACAGGCAGACTTTTGGCATATGATTTGGGAATGTCCGATCATACAATGTTTTTGGAAAGGGGTCGTGGATCTCCTGGCGGAAGTTCTGGCTAAACCTATACCATTAACCCCAGAGATATGCCTTTTCGGCGTATTAGATGAAGAAATATGGCAACACCATGTTAGAATCCTTTTGAGGGAGTCTTTATTTTATGCTAGGAAAGCTATCGCACTGCGATGGATGGCTCCGAAACCCCCATCAGTATCTCAGTGGAAGAAACTTGTTAATACTGTTCTTCCTTATAACCAGATTGTGTATAAAGGGAGAGGGTGCCCTCAGAAATTCCATAAGGTGTGGGGAACATGGTGCAATTCTCCGGTAACCCAATATACGGCTCCCTCATTGCGCTCTGCCATTAATTTACTCATGCCGTGAGGGGTGCGAGACACCGGGAGTATCCACGACCTCTCATTTTGGAGTGTATCCTTGTTGTTACCCTTGACTTATTGACTGCATGTTTTGTACATGATAACTGATGTATACAGTATTACGCATGTCCTGATTATATTCTTTCTGTACCGAGTCTACGTTATATGGTCCGGATGGGACGAGAACCTGGCGAGGTGGGATGTGGTGCGTTGAGTGAATTTACATTGAAATTCTCGTTTTTTGGTGCGCAACATGTTATGTATTTGTTTTGATTTCTTTTCCTTTGTCTGATACGCAATTTTCAATAAAACGAGTTTAAAAAAAAAAAAAAAAACATAGAGACACTACTGAATGTACCCAAAAAACAACATATACGGTTGTAGAAAAATTGTGTTTAGGCTAAACCATGTATGCAGGAGGCCTCAAACCACCAAGAAAGCAGAACGGCATGCCAGAACTCCAGTGGTAGCAAGAGTTCATGGCAATGTGAAATGCTTTTTTCAGCACTGAAAGGCTGTCACTGTATCTGCAATATACATTCATAGGTATGAAAGAAGTATATCACAAACAAGGGGCCTATAGTTCAAAGTCACTCGGAGAAGAAAAACAAAAAAGTTAGGTATGACTGGAATTTATTCAGTTACTATACTGTGCTATATCTTAAATAGAGAACCCCATTCCTTTCAATGTACAGCGGGCATAAAAGGGAAGCAGGTCCCAGTGCTGAAGAACAACTCATGTCCTGTTTTTTAAAGCAGGATTCAATTGTCATAAAGGGATCCATTAGATCTATGATAAATACAGTGCACATCAACAACCTCAGCAGCAGTGGACACCAGTCCAAATATAGCACAAAGAATACACCCAAGAAGAATAGCATGTTGTCCTATCTCCAGGAACCTACCTGCTAAACAGTGGGATGTAATCTGAACAACTTGACAAATTGAAAGGTCATTTTCTAGAGTAAAGCAATGAGGATGGTATTGTCTTGAAGACAGGATGTTTATATTATGAGACTTAGCAGGAGTAGAAGCAATAAGAAGCAGAGCGATGTCGAGAAATGAAAGACCCCTTCTCTTCTCATAGGATGGGAGGGGACATGCGAAAACACATGCTCGCTTGTGCCTCTGATGTTTTCATTATCTCCGACATTTCAGCCTTAAAACAAAAAGGCCGTTTCATCCTCGAAAATTGCAATATCATTAGACCACCTTGGTCAAGATCAGAGAGATTTTTCCTTACATTGCTATAACCTCATTTTGGCCTACTGGCATGTCTAAGAAGACCCCGTGAACCATGAGGAGCAACAATTTAGCAATTTGGTCATTTGTAAGGGTGAATTTACACAGTGATTTTTTTGTAGATATTACTGCTGTGCAATGTAAATATCCTATGTTTCTAATAACCACTTGTCAGTGAGATCTTCAATACTAACAATGATGCTTTTTGAAGAAAAATTTGAATGTACTAAAGGGGAACCATATCTTTAAACTGAAGTGAGGTATACAGCTGGTGGCCATTAATCTTGGCTTCTCTAACCATGTGATCAGATGGTATAGATCAGGGAAGCTATGTCTGGTTATAAAATGGACCTGCAGCCATTGCTCGAGAGTAAACGTAGTATGACATGGTACCCCTTTAGGTGAATATGCAGTACATCAAAGTAATGCACTGGTTTAGCTCAGGACTCTTCTCCATGACATCCATTTGCCTCGACAGGACATATAGACATGGTTTGACTACTTACACTCACTTTTTTTGTTCTGACTACTTAATGATGTGTTAACTGCTTACCTGGTAGCTTCGGAGTTACCTGACTAATCTAGTGCTGCTTCCGCTTCACATACCATGGGAGGTTAGGTTCATGAAACACATTGCCTATTCGCAACTTAGTCCTAGTCATGTGAATGGGCTAAGCTACGATACCAAACAGTTGCTATACAAATGTACAGTTCTGTGTCTGGCAAGTGGTAAGAGAGGCCACAGCATGACCCCGAATGCTACAGCCTCAAACAGCTGTAGATGGGGGGTCCTGGATGTCAGACATCCGACAATCTTCAACTGATGACCAATTCTAAAAGGGAAAAAAAACCCTTTATCATCATTTTGTAGGTCTAATAATCAAAGTTCTTCAACAAGGTCTAGATCTAGCCCTGGTCTTGAATCACCACCACCAATATATTTTTAACAGACACTATCCTTTACTTGAGGATAGTTTATCGGTTTTTGTTTGGTCAATAGAGCAGATCTACGAACCCGGTTGGTGCATGTAGGTTTCTTGGTCACAATTTGGGAGCAGTTAGCTTTGTAAAACTCCCCTCTAAAGTGTCTTATTGAGAATGTATTTCTAGATTAGGAATTTGTTGAGTTTCCTGAAGTACACTTTCTTGGAAACGTGTCCCTGCACTAGGTTTCTTCAATGCCTTGCCAGTCAACATTTTGGCATTCTCCAAGGCTAGATTATTTCCTGCCTGTATCTTATGATAACCACTTTACCTCAAAAAAAATCAGAGGATAAAAATTCCAGTATTATATATGGAAAAATACTGTATTTCAGACAGTAAAATGAATCTAACAGATATACTTATTCATTTCCTTTGCTACAGAGCACTGATAATAATTTGTCTCTTTACAATCTTTGGACACACTAGAAGTAGCCCACCGACATTTTCCTAAACAGTGTCTGGGAACAAAGGGTCGGTGCGGTGTACACTCAAGGGTCTTCTGTATATTAATTTCAGTCAAATTTAACAACTTGCAAGCTAAGCTTCTGGTCAAGCCTTTAGATGTAATTGGTGTCATCTTGACAGCTACTCTTCAAACATGCAGATTTTTCTCAACTCTGTCAAATGTATTTGAGAGTCCATTGTGCACGAGGTGTAAACTGATTGTGTATATGATGGCTGTGACCATCAGTGTGCTGATAAGTGAGGGCTGCTGCAAAACAGGGTGCCTCACCAAATTATATTGCCTAGTAGACTAATTCAGAACTGTAGGATTTTTTTTTTTTTTTAAAGTATAGATAACATGGAACAATTTTAAAAGCCTCATCAAAAATTCTTTAATAAAACTTGGTTTAAAAATTAGATCATATTCTAGAAGCACATTGCCTTTAAAGGGGTTGTCCGGTTCTGCCAAATAAATGTTAGTGTTTGTATAATTAAAAAGTTATACAATTTCCCAGTATACTTTCTGTATCAATTCCTCGCGGTTTTCTATATCTCTGCTTGCCGTAATTTATTATGCTTACATAGAGTGGTTAAAAATCAGTCCATGGCCATGTGATGGACACACAGATGTAAAGCTCGTTATAGTCACAGCCCAGTAATCAGACACCTGCCTGGTAATGAGCTGTGCACCTGTGTGCTCATCACATGACCATGGACTGCATATATCACATGACCATGGACTGCATATATCACATGACCATGGACTGCATATATCACATGACCATGGACTGCATATATCACATGACCATGGACTGCATATATCACATGACCATGGACTGATATATGGACAACCCCCCTAATGACAAGATTCCCAAAACTTGATTAGCAAAGATGGAAAGAAATTATGACCAATGAAACAGCTCAACAACACAGCTAAGGCAGAAGTTCTAGTTACTTACCCACAAAGCCGTTTTCACCCACAAGCTTTAAGGCAATCTTGTCTGCTAGCACAGAAGAGCTACCATGTGCAATGTTAGCAAAAGGACCAGCATGAACAAAAACTGGAGTTCCCTGTTAAAAGCAAGAAACGTATGAATGCATAAAAAGAGAATTGACAATGTGACATAATATGCCCCAACTACTCCAGTGGTCTGGTACACAATTCTGGCTCAAAGAAAGCCAACTAATAGAGAGTCTAAATGTGCATCAGCCACGATGATAAATCTGGCTTATTGTCAGGCTGCTTCTCCAAGTTTACAATGTCTAACTTATTAGTAAAGACGAGCCACGGTGCATGCAGATTATCTGTATCCAGCAATATAACTTTACACCTATCCACATTGAATGGCATTGGCCAAGTAGAGTGAACTCTGCAGATCTCTTAAAGCTATCCCCCTAAGCTTCTCTTCTGCCGTGCAGGACAGCACATATTTCAGCTGATCACATATTCACTGCAATGTCATGTCCATCTGTCACCGCTACCTATTCATTCACATAGTTATCTAAAGGAATGTGTAACTGTGGTTAATCGTCACTGTGCTCGGCCTCAGTTACGGCAGTCTCCTGCCACCAACATCTGTGAAAACATGACCCATCCTTTCATTACAGCAGTGTAAATAGGTACAGATAGCTTTTGGAAAATTCTCATATACTGTACCGCTTTCTGGCTATAGGAACTTGAAAGGAAAGAGAAAGAAAAAAAAACAGACAGATAGGAAGAGAGGAAGCGGCCTGTATATCGCTTCCCAGCATATGGGGTATCTGTCATAGAACAGACACTATCATCATGCCTATAAAATACAAGTGGGACAGATGTGATAAAATACCAACCCTACAAAGATGAAAAGTTCTAGGTAGCACTAGACCCTTTAAGGACGCAGGGTAGTTTGTACATTAATGTTCAGTGACTTTTTTTTCTTATTTTCCTTCCCAGCCTTCCGAAATTCATAAACTTTCATTTTTCTGTCAGCATAGCTATGTGAGGGCTTATTCTCTGTCTTTTATGTGAGTTGTACTTTCATTTTGCACCATTTTGGGATACATATAAATGTTTTGATTAGCTTTTATTAATGTTTTTGGGGGTCCGTGTGAAAACAACAATTCTATCATTATTTTATGCATTTTGTTTTTATGGCGTTCACTCTGTATTAAAAATTACATGGCAACTTTGTCCGGTGGGTCATTACGATTACAGCGATACCATATTTATATCTGTTTTACCACTTTTACAAATAAAACGTCACTTTTTGAAACTTAATTTTTCTGGGGTCACTATTTAAATGCCTATAACTTTTTTTTTTTTACTGTTTAGTTGACGAAGATACAGTGGGTACGGAAAGTATTCAGACCCCTTTAAAATTTTCACTCTGTTTCATTGCAGCCATTTGCTAAAAGCAAAAAAGTTCATTTTATTTCTCATTAATGTACACTCAGAACCCCATCTTGACAGAAAAAAAACCCAGAAATGTAGATATTTTTGCAAATTTATTTAAAAAGAAAAACTGAAATATCACATGGTCATAAGTATTCAGACCCTTTGCTGTGACACTCATATTTAACTCACATGTTGTCCATTTCCTTCTGATCCTCCTTGAGATGGTTCTACTCCTTCATTGGAGTCCAGCTGTGTTTAATTAAACTAATTGGACTTGATTAGGAAAGGCACACACCTGTCTATATAAGTCCTCACAGCACATAGCGCATGTCAGAGCAAATGAGAATCATGAGGCCAAAGGAACTGCCCAAGGAGCTCAGAGACAGAATTGTGGCAAGGCACAGATCTGGCCAAGGTTACAAAAGAATTTCTGCAGCACTCAAGGTTCCTAAGAGCACAGCGGCCTCCATAATCCTTAAATGGAAGAAGTTTGGGACGACCAGAACTCTTCCTAGACCTGGCCATCCAGCCAAACTGAGCAATCGTGGGAGAAGAGCCTTGGTGAGAGAGATAAAGAAGAACCCAAAGATCACTATGGCTGAGCTCCAGAGATGCAGTAGGGAGATGGGAGAAAGTTCCGCAAAGTCAACTATCACTGCAGCCCTCCACCAGTCGGGGCTTTATGGCAGAGTGGCCCTGAAGGATTCCTCTCCTCAGTGCAAGACATATGAAAGCCCGCATACAGTTTGCCAAAAACCACATGAAGGACTCCCAGACCAAAAGAAATAAGATTCTCTGGTCTGATGAGATGAAGATTGAACTTTCTGGTGTTAATTCTAAGCAGTATGTGTGGAGAAAACCAGGCACTGCTCATGACCTGCCCAATTCAATCCAAACAGTGAAACATGTTGGTGGCAGCATCATGCTATGGGGGTGTTTTTCAGCTGCAGGGACAGGACGGCTGGTTGCAATTGAAGGAAAGATGAATGCGGCCAAGTACAGAGATATCCTGGAAGAAAACCTCTTCCAGAGTGCGCTGGACCTCAGACTGGGCCAAAGGTTCACCTTCCAACAAGACAATGACCCTAAGCACACAGTTAAAACAACAAAGGAGTGGCTTCGGAACAACTCTGTGACCATTCCTGACTGGCCCAGCCAGAGCCCTGACCTCAACCCTATTGAGCATCTCTGGAGAGACCTGAAAATGGCTGTCCACCAACGTTCACCATCCAACCTGACGGAACTGGAGAGGATCTGCAAGGAAGAATGGCAGAGGATCCCCAAATCCAGATGTGAAAAACTTGTTGCATCATTCCCAAGAAGTCTCATGGCTGTACTAGCTCAAAAGGGTGCTTGTACTCAATACTGAGCAAAGGGTCTGAATACTTATGACCATGTGGTATTTCAGTTTTTCTTTAATAAATTTGCAAAAATATCTACATTTCTGTCAAGATGGGGTGCTGAATGTACATTAATGAGAAATAAAATGAACTTTTTTGCTTTTAGCAAATGGCTGCAATGAAACAAAGTGAAAAATTTAAAGGGGTCTGAATACTTTCCTTACCCACTGTATGTCAGGACCATTTGTGGGGCAATTTTAGTTTTTATTGTTACCAAATTTTTGATGTGTATAACACTTTTTGGGGGAAAAGTGAGGTGACCAAAATATGTGAATTTGCACATTGCGATAGAGATATATATATATATATATATATATATATATATATATATATATATTTTGTGCTGTACTATTATGATGCATAGCATAGTGGGATGCAGAGTGGGATGGGGTTAAAGGGGCATTTAAATTGTAGACAAGGAAAACATTATGCAAAATTTTTAATGATTTACATTTGCAAAAGTTTAAAAGATTTTCTCCAGCCATCCTCGTGATGACAGTCTTGTCTTGATCAGTTAGCAATGGATATAACCATGAATGCAGGAAGTATTTAGTTGTTCATGGCTATGTGGTCGTTTTTCTAATCGCCACCACACGGCTGCATTAAAATCAGTGCAGTTCAATGAATCTATTTACGTGACCACTATTACTGACAGTCCATTTTAAAGAGGACCTTTCACAAAGCCGAGAGTGTACTGAATTCCCAGTATGTTCCCCGATGCCGTTAATTTGGGCACCGATATCTCCCCACTCTCAGAAAGGCGGGCCTAACAGCCTAGCGTCATCACTGGGCTGTGAGGAATGCCCCCCAGCTGAACTCTAATACAGCCTTAAACTGTCAGAGGGGGGCATTCCTTACTGTCCAGCAATGCTGTCCAATGGCTTTCTAGCAGTATATAAAACCACACATTGAGGACATGAAAGGTCCTCTTTAACGGACTGTCAAAAATTAGGACGTTCCCTATTTTTACCAAATCCCTCAATAGTGAAATCTATGAGTGATCTGTGAAAACAGGTGACCCTTGGATATAAAATGTCCATTTTTCACAGCTATTTTATTCATGGGTCTTACAAATGTAGGCTTATTGTGGCTGAATCATCTTCTCATGCATGCACAGTTCCTACCTGCTAACCTAGTCACAACTAAGAAATCATGGCTGGTTTATAACAAGTGCCAGACTATACAAAGTTCCAGCATTCATGGTCTTATCCATCGGATCAAAGACAACAGACTGTTACCACTACTATGGTTAGAGAAAGTCCAGAGAAGCAACATCATCATGTCCTGTAATAAAGTCTAAGGTCTGAAGTGGTTTACACTAAATGAAGATGACTCTCAAGTATTCTAAATGGATACAAAAAAATGGGTTATTATCCATAGTAACCATCCTGTTCTACAACTGATAACCAAGATGTTGTCACAAAAAGTAAACGCTGCACTGGAAACATTTTGTTGGTATACAAGGGTTCACTTACCTCTAATGTCTGCATCAGTGTTGGTTTTATGGCATCTTTCATCAGAACAGCTAAAGCACCTGTAATGCCCTGAAAACATGGAACAGAAAATACATAGTAAGTAAGGATCTAGATTTAATGTGCTGTCATCTAAGGCTAGGTTCGCATGTGCACCGAGGTCTCCCTCGTTCGGGTCCGCCAGGGAATACTTTGTCCGACAAGGGGAATGGCATAGCAGAAAGGTGATTTTGCCTAAAGGCAAGTCAATCTACATTCAAAAAAACCTTGCGGAAATTTTGCTACATTTGTTGACACAAACTAAGCCAACAAATACACTAGACAGTATACGTTGTCTAAGCAATAGACAGGATTAGTCAATCTGCCCCAATTTTCAAATCCACATCATAATTCATATCTTGCAAAAAAAAACAAAAAACAAAAAACAAACAACACACACACACACACACACACACACACACACACACACACACACACACACACACACACACATTGGGTAACCTCTAGCCTAAGGTCAGTTCTGCCTCTTACACCAAGTGGAAAAATCTACCAAATTCACAAGAGGGAGAGATGGGAGTTCCTCCAGTTAGTAGCAAAGAGCTTTTATTGAGCAATCAAAACCACACAACTCTGTTATAGTGGAAACATGTCCCAGTAAATTAGGAGATTTACAGTGAATAAAACACTCCAATAAAAACCACAATGCTAAGGAATTATAACAAGTACTGTGTGGTTTTACTGTGGTGTTCATTCACCAGGGTTAGTTAATCTACTTCCCCTTTTTCTGCCAATAAAAAAAAGACCACATGACTCAGGGGTTAAAAATTAAGAATGTATTAAAATATACAAAAATACTGTAGGGTTATGAGTTGCATATGGCCCAATCAACACTAAACCAAGAGGAAATCCTCTGCATGCAACCAAAGAGCGCGCTTTATTAAACAAACTTGGCCATATTTAGTTAATATATCGAGTGTCCACTGAACCGCTAATCTATGTCAGATCCACTTAACGTAATTGATACAACAAGGAGGCAGCCGTCAATCACATTTGGCCTAACAAACAACTCCCAGCAGATCTATATACATTCACTGTTTATTAGAGGAAAAGAATTTGGCAAAGGAGAAGAAATAAACTCCGCTAGAACAAAATATTTCCTGCAGTGTATTTCATTCTTTTCAGATAGCCGGTGTTCATTCCAATTTTATATGCTATGCTTTCCACTGAATATACATTAAGATATATACATCTAATGTGTCCAAAGAATATACCATTATTCACATGACTGTCAAGTATAGATCCAAATAAAACAAACAGAAACAAGATAAAGCCTAAACTGTTTAAAAAAAAAAAAAATGGTTTAATGCCAATGTAGCAATGTTCCTACATCATTGTGATAAGGGCTTAAAATGTACCTAAAATTTAAGAAGTAAATTAATTTGAAAAATCAATCCTGCAGGTGATAAAATGTTACAAAATTTCCTGTTATTAAAGAAAACCGCCTGTCTGTTCACTTAATTTCCTCTCTGTGTGCGGGTTTGATCTGGGGCAAAAGTCTGTTCAGCTTTAAAGTGTAAATGACGTTTTACCATTTTTTTTTTTTTATTTGTGTAGGGTGTATGTTTGGTGAACATTTTTGTAATATACTTGATTAGCCTATTTTAATTTCCTTTCAGGCTGAGGCCCCATGTTGTGGAAAGGCAGCTTTTTTTATGCAGATTTTGCTGCTTTTTTTGAGCCAAACCCAGGAGTGGATTTCCCAGAAGGTAGAAGTATAAGAACTTCCGGTATATTCCTCATTCCTTTTGTAGCCATTTTTGGTTTTGGTTAAAAAAACAAAAAAAAAAAAAAAAGCTACGTTTCTGCAACGTTGGGCCTTAACCTTAAGTAGGCTCTAAAGTTCTCCCAAGCAACACTCTAAGGCTAAAAGGCATGTGAAAGTGTGCAGTGATGGGTCTGTAGAAAAACAGCTTAGATGTATGTAGATGAAATCCACCTGGGCCTCCACAGAGGAGTAAGCCTGGGCCGCAAACCAGATAGCAATAGGACCTGTCCTGAGTTTTGCTTAGGGCTCATATTGTATATGGATAGGGAATTTACATTATGAGCCCTATATGGGACAGTGACCACAATGTCTGTAAAGCTGTGCAGAATATGATGGCGCTATATAAGCAAGCAAAAATAAATAAATAAAATACATACAAAAGGTGCACATGAGCTACGAGCAAGAGGCCGGAGAGCCTTGAAATGAGTTAGAGAATATATCAACTTCAGTATTTCAGTGACATTTTATTTCCTCATACTAAAAAATAAAGTTTCTAAATGTTAACAGGTCAATCCAGTGCTGGATCCGATGGTCGACTAGTACAGCTAATTTATAGAAATTTCAGAGTATTAGAAAGATATGACGGCATTACTTCAAAAACAGTGCTACACTGCTGCTGTGCCTGGTATGGCAGCTCAGTTTTATTAATTTGAATGGGACAAAGCTGTAGCAAAGTGTAATAACAGGAATAGCCACTAAGAGTACTACACTGTTAATAGCAAGCACTGCACCCAATTCATTGTTTACCAGAGTGCCATAACCCTCTCCAGGATAGGAAATCAATTTTTTAAGAGCCAGAAAACCCCTTTAAATATTTGCATTGCACATCATTGTTGGAGTCATTGAGCATATATAACTTTTGCATATGAGTAAATGGGTTAAATTGAACAAGTCTAGGGTTTTTTTTGGAACAAGTGATGCAGCAATACGTGCTCCAAATAACAACGAAGTATAACTAAATTATGAAGACATGTAATGTACACAACAGTGAATATCCCTTACCAGATCCTCTGCGGTCACTGGCTGTCCTTTTTTGTCACTGGCCACCACCATTTTTCCAAATCTTGCCTTCATATCATGTAGGTTATTTGTTAAGGCAAGGATAGCCATGATCTCACTTGCCACAGCAATATCAAACTGGGCCTGGACAAAGATTTCAGTAGGAAGCATTAGAGGATTCATTTAATTCCTAATGACAACATATTCAATAAAAAGCTGAAGGAATTAGCAGACTATCACTATGACCACGCACTTTTTATATACTCTGAGTACAAGGATGTTTTGCAGAAATTTACTTATCGTGTAAAGGGGCATTACCAGTAACCATTTTCATACAGTGAAACAAAGATCTCTAGAAATTGCCACCACCATAAGGTACACTACATAAAACCACCATGGGTAAGCCTTATGGGAAAATCTCACTAAGAATGCAAGAGTACTGGTGTGAAAAGGAAGACCACTGCTGCATTGGATTCCCAGTTAGCAATACAGCATGGCCACTTGGTATTAATTAAATTATAGGCTAGCAGAGGATAAAATAGTTTTCCTATCATATAAACCTTTATGATTGGGGGGTTGGGTGAGAAGCCGGTGTCCTTAGATTGTCCTCTAGGACCACACAGTTTTTTTGCAGGTACATTTAGCCTCAAAAAATGCCTTCCAACTCTCCCACTAGCATTTTTGTTTTCTTCCCCACCTCCCATTCATTTCAATGAGCTTTTCAAGGCAGAATCTGCCTGAAGATAGATCATGAGTTTTTTTCTCCTCTCGCTTATACTGACTCCCCCTGACATGAATGGAAGAATTGGAAGGCAGACTGTCTCAAAATCCACCTGCAAAAAATCTGTGTGAACATACCCTAAGTTTTCCCTGCATAAGGTTGACAGAGGAAAGGGAAAACGTGAAGGAGATGCAACACCAGCACCCCTATAGGCTCAGAACAGTGGGGTCCCAGAGGCCAGACACAAACCATTCTAACAGTATATATTTTGTGGGTGGCAATATGCTCGGATAGACTTTTCCAATAACTAGATCAAATGTAAAATATTCATAAGATTGAGTCAAAGAGTAAAGCAAGTGCTTTAGGATTAAATGAAAATTTTAACACCCCCCTGAGGACTGAAGAATCTATCCTCAGAAAATTTGGTTAAAATAATTTTACCACATTTTATATTCTTTCAAGTAAATTCTTGTTTACTTTACTTCCCTAATTATAATGTGAAGATTACACATCATTCTTGAGGTCATGCATAAAAAAACAACAGAAACCACACACACACAAAAATGGACAGCTAAAATTAAATTTACTTGCACCACAGAAATGTATCAACAAACTACATTCACAAGACATTCCTAAAAACACTTGGGATTGCGCAGTCATACCTGGCGTTCACATCCTCTCTCAGTATTTGCTTGTCCAACAGTGATTCTTCTAAGAAATCGATCATTTGTGTCCACCACTATGGAGAAGATGAGAAGACGTTAGCCAGTCTCCTTTTCAAAAAGGCACGTCCAAACACGGTTAGAACGAATTTGGGGGCCGAGAAATCCTCTCATACAACACACCTGATGTAATGGTAGGTCATGAGAATGAATCGCCATGCATTAAAGGGGTATTCCTGAATTTTAGATTGATGGCCTGTGCTTAGGATAAGGCCAGTAATATTAGATTTGGGGGTCCTACTACCTGCACCCCCACTGATCAGCCAACGATTGAAGGGGCTGCAGTGCTCTAGAGAATGCTGTGACATCTTCACTGGATACCAGGCATAAGTGCTACACATTTTGATTAGGTAAAGTGTGGTTCATCTTGGGACTTATTTGGTACGGTTACGGTTTGGGACCACTCATTGTGTATTCCAAATAATTGTTTTATGGTTTTTAATAGGAGGATGTGCAAATTTTTTTCATGTCACTTTGCTCTTGTTGTACTACGGATGTTGGACATGAGTACACCACTCCTGGAGCTGGAATAATTTTAGTGGTACCCAACCTTAATAGTTTTATGTATAAGAGCTATATATAGCATAGCAGTTTTGCTTAGTATAGCTGCTCAAACTATCCCGAATGAGACGGAGCTGCAGAAGGATCATGTAACATATGTGATACCAGAGCACTGATCATCAGCTGATCGTCCAAATTATGCATCCAGGCAATCTTACCTCGTTGCCAAGTAATTGTAGAAGGGTCAATGTCCAAGCGTACAAATCTGCTGATTTCTTCTGTAGTCAATGATGCAGGGTCGGTCTTCTCAATTCCTATTCTCTAAATGGAAAACAAAGTATTAGATGAAATAAGAATAAAATCCTAGACTTTTGTTTTCTGGCATTTTGGTAACTGGTGCACCACATGGTTAATTAAAGACCATTTATGACATGGTTAAACAGCATCTACCACTTTTCCTTGCATATTCCCAAGTTGCCACCGTAAAGCATGTTACAGTGATAAACAATACACATTTGTTAGTTATGTCACTTTTGTAGATATGGAGAAAAGCCTGCAACTCCTGTAGCACTGTTCTTCCTGCTAAGATCCCTACCATCTCCTGCCGGTGTCACCGCGTACAGTGGGAGTTGATTCCCCCATTTATATTGCAACATCTTAGTGAACACCGCTAAAATAATTGTGCACTGTGTATTATATATCTAATGTGCAAAATGTGATATCCCTTTAATGGGCTGTTCCACTGGGCAATCCTGGGCAGTGGAATGACTGGCACATATATAATACCAAAGCACATTTGATAGACATCACCAAGCTGCACCTTCATATGTAAAAGATCTTGGTTCCTGTATGCATTGGTTACCAGTAAAGTTGTGAATTGTTTGACTTCCAACCTTCTGTCTCCTTTACCTGCAACTACCATCTTGGGCACTCCAGATTCCATATGGCTTAGGAGAGCTGAAGACAGTTAGCATGTGCAGGGTCCCTCTACACCAGCCCAGCAGTGTTATACATGTTATACATGCCCTTGTCCTTGCCAAAGCAATACAAATTATTTTATTAGTACAAAATTCTAAGCCATCACTTTAAAACCAGCTAAAAATATAAAAGAGGAGGGAGATCACAGAAAAACCATATCAAATACATAAATCAATGCACCTAATATCAAACACCATAATAATGCCTAGCATGGTTGCTTAGTAAGGCCTTATATACTCATAGTAAACAATAAGTAGTAATGCTACGGCTAAATGATTCAATAAAGACTATATGCAACCACTATACAAAAAAAAAAAAAAAAAAAAAAAAAAAAAAAAAAAAAAAAAAAAAATCAGTCCAATGCACAGCTATAACTAGGCTTTCCATTACCCTGGAGCAAAGGTACATTTTACTGCCTTTACTCTGTATCTAAATACATAAGGGTCTTGTTGTTGCCCACCCTGACAAACAGCACCCAGTACACATGCCTTTGTTGCCCCCCCCCCCCCAAGCCCTGGTCTAATAAATATACACACAGAGACCAAGAACTTTATTGAAAGGAAAGATATCAAATCTACTGTACAAGGAAAGAGAGGCCACACAGGGCCTTATTGTTATAACAGTACAGTATATATGTAATCACAGTCCTGTACAAAGGTAAAAGTAAAAAACAAACCCATAATATAAACTATAGACCCTGATACAGATGAAATGACTGAAGGTATAACGTGGGTTGTTTTATTGGTTTTTAAAGAAGGTAAGAAAGAAGCCTTCAACTCCAATCTCCTGCAGGGGGCTTTACATACTAATTCAATACCGATATTGCGGTGAGGGTGAAAGGGGAGTCCAGGCATTTACTCCCAATGTTTCACATTCTTCCTCTTTGACTGTGTTTATATATCCATTTAGAGGCAGAGGAGCATTAACTGACTGAATCCAATCTTGGATCTAGGAGCTCAGGGGGATATCCAAAACCTAGATGCGGTTTTCCTGTACTATATAAAGTTTTTGTCAGGAAAATCCTACCCATAGTACACAGATAGAGCTCTAAATCTATGAAGAGCAGACAAGTTTTTGGGCTATCCAGGACTACACCCAATTTAATTGTGAAGAAACTTCCACATCTGCTCCCAGAAGCCTTTCACAACACGACAGACCCAAAGAAAATGGAAAAGTGTCCCCATGCATTATTTTAGAAAATACCTTTAATCCAGAACCATTCCAGGAGGATTTGCTGTAGAAGGGGTAGAGTCAGCAATCTACCTCCCCGAAAACAGTTGGGCAGAGAAGTTTAGGAGGAGGAGTAGGGAGTACCAGGATCTCCATAGTCTGCTCCTCCTTTACATAAGACTCCCAGGGGAAGCAAGATAGATGAGCCGCCCAAGAAATTTTATTTTTTTTTTAATTTTTTTTTATTTTTTACACACAGATGGAAGAGCAGATGAGACGCTATTCTAATCTAGTTATCCCACAGGAAGGTGACTATCATACTGAGCTCCTGGAAAAAACAAACGGGGATATAAGTCAGGGATCGCAGTAATACATACAGTATTTTCGGTAAAAGAACCATCTTGAACAGGCTGACAAGGGAGGGCAGAGTAAGGGGGAGTTTAAACCAAGTCAGTCAACTCAAGGAGGGGGAAGCACAATGAGTGTATAGTACTGGTGTGAAGGATGCGTCAGAGTCCTATAAATATAGCAAAGTATCATCAGCGTCAAAACTAAGTCTCCCGCATGCTCCTCTGTACCAAAGCCCACACATCTAAAGAGCACCTTAACAGTTGTGCAAGTGCTTCAATGCCTAGGGCATATAATAAGGGGGACAGGGGGCACCCTTGACATGTAACACTGCAAAGAAAACAAATGTGAAGGGAGTCTGTTCACTACAGATGAGACTTTTGGGTAATAATTCGAGTTGTTATACAACAATTGCATCCATCATATGAATTCCGCAGGAAGCCTGCAGTATCCTAGGACCATCAAGAGAAACCAAGACCCTTGACTCACACCCTTCATGCTCTGCCTGAGTGTTCATGAATAATCAGCAAAGGTTGCAGGCAGTGGATCTGTCAGGCATGAAACTGTTTTGATCTTGGTGAACAGTGTAGAGGAAAACCCAACAGACACTGTTACAAAGGACCTTCGGCAGTATCTTAACATCCACTTACAATAACGATATAGGTCTACAGGATTCACATAGGGTCAGATCCATGGGTCGGTTTGCGTATAACTACGATCCAGGCCTCAGTCATAGAAGTGGGCAAACGTCTGGCCTTATACGCCTTCCATGAACAGTTTAAAGAGGCGCAGAGTCAAGTCGTCTGAACAGCATTTCTAAAAATCCCCCCAGGAAGCCCATTGGTTCCTGATGCTTTGTAGTTTGCAAGAGCGGTCACAGCAGCCATAAATTTCCTCTTCTGTAATAGGAGTGGCCAACATTGTTCCATTTTCACTGGAGAAAGCTGGCAATGGGATTGCACATTAAGTAGTCATATGTGTCTTGGGAGTCCAACTGGAAAGTAGTGGAATATAAGAGTGTAAAATTCCCTGAAGGTCCTCAGAGAGATCCTGCGGATCTCTAAGGAGATTTCCCCGCTGGTCCCCAACTTCCATCACTGGAAGTGCCATGTCAACTTTAGCTAAGAGGGCCAAGAGAGGGCCACTGCACTTGCCATGTTCATGAAAGATTTGATCGAACAAAGAACTGTGCGCATTTCAGAAAAAGCGGTTTAGGGAGGATACCATAAGCTATTTCCACGACACACATAGCAGAGGAACCCTTTTCCATAAGACTGAATAAGGAGTTCCTCTAAGTAGGAGACAGGATTGGGACAGGGTTATTTAGGGAGAGCCACAAAACGAACACTGCACCATCTATTTTCTGGTCCTCCACTCTTTGATGTAGCTTGCCTAGGTGAACTGTGACTTTAGACCCAGAGTGTGTTCCATAACACTCCAACTTGTCTACCACATCAGCATTCTTGCATCCTGGAACCATAGCTCTCAATTAGACCAAATTGTAGCAGAGCAAATGGTACAAGCAGAGGGGCCACTATGGGACATTATTCTTAAAAAGAGGTTGTCCTGGAATTGGTTCAAGGTACCACCCCCTTCCCCATTTTCCTCTTCTAAAAGCTAGGTGCGCCTTATCAAGCGAAAAAAAAATATGGTAAATAGTGGTGACTGTAGCAGGGTAATAAAACAGAATGGAATTGGAGCTCCATTCCAGTGCATCTGCACAGTTCAGCAGCAAGACACACACCCTGCTTACCATATACTCAAACACTGCTGGACTGAAAAACAGGAAACAAATACACCATAGACTTTTATATGACTGCACACCAAAGTATAACACAGAATATTAAACCTCATATAATCCAACAAAAACGCTGATTAAGGTATCGGAAAGGAAAAGACATTTCTAGTATTCCCAAGTTCACTAGGTAAGATCAACAAATCACTGCACAGTTCATTGAAGGAGATAGAAGGACTCACTAACATACCGCACACATGGAGACAGTTTTAGACTGCGCCAGCAGTATTTTTGCTACGGATTAAAAAAATGTGGTACTTCAGAAAGAAAGCATCAACATCCAGCCTGGTGGTGATTAATATTTCTCTCACTAGAAAAATCTTACTAATGTATTGAGACCCTGCTTCTTTAATGCATTCCATATGTACAATATTAGACCCCTAGAAAAGCAAAGTCTTGTATTTCCACTATTTAAAAAGACATATGGTTTGGATAAGAGCAAAATGACCAACCAGAAATGGAAGGAACATCCTGTAAGATTCTGAATAATATGCAAAGAAGTCGGTGTATTGCAGAAATATTTTTATATTCTCACCATTTTGTCTAGAGATGGACAAGTGTACACTAACAGTACAAGAGAAAAACATTTATTGAGGAAGTGTGCACAACAGTAATTTCTCTAAATCACAACTGGCGTAACACAATCTGGAAATTATTGAAAGAAAAATAAAAAAAAAAAAGTTTATGTATTCTAAATCTACAGATATAGGATAGTTAACCTGAACTTCTGCAATTGGTTAAAATGGTATTTCCATCTCAAGGATCATATGCACACTTCTAGCTAAGCTAACTTTTAGCTGATGCGCTATATTGCAGAAACTCAGCTTTTTTTGTTGCAGATTTTTATATATAAATTTATTTATTTATTCTACATGTGGCAGGTAACCCAATTGGGCTGGTTATTTATATATTATATTTAGTAAGGTGTTTTTTTTTTTTTCTTTTTTTAAACATGAACATTAAATGGAAGGGTAATATATTCAATATTTATATACTCTATGAAATTATTGTTATTTATTACATACCCTGTTCGTATGTGTTCTGTGTCACACAATCCCTTGTTATCTTCCGTGACATTTGTCAGCTCAAACTCGAGGCATTGTTTGTCTACGTGTTTTTCTGTTCATTGTATCTAACATATATATATATATATATATATATATATATATATATATATATATATATATTTTTTTTTATATATAATATATCCATTTATAAATAATTAGTAGATATAATTTTATTATTGGAGTCATTGCTTCAGAATTGTAGTCTCTCCTTATTGTAGGTGTTGTCATTTGATAGTGGTGAGAGATTTCCTTGTCATTTTGGAGGTACTTGTGCAAGTTTATATTGATTACTCTGCTGTGGCTATAACGAGCTGTGCACCTGCATGTTTATCACATGACCATGGACCATATATCACATGACCATGGACTGATTTTTATCCACTGGAAGGTAACAGAATGAATGACAGCAAACAGATCTAGAAAACCAGAGGAATGGATACAGAAACTACATTGTCTAATGAAAAGTTATACAATTTTTCAAACAACATTTGCCTCCTAATATTGGTCTGAAACTGGACAATCCCTTTAACTAATTTTTTGCCACATTCTTTAGTGTGTTAGTCTTATCTTGAAGATACAGCAGTGTCAAAGGAGCTTCCTCGCTCACAAAGTAGCAGAACATAGAGGCTATAATATGGGTGTGTATTCCAGCAGCCTCCTCTTTCTCATCCCCTCTCCACACAGGTACTATTCATTCATGAAAGTTGCTTTATAATTGGAGGTACACTTAAAAATTAGTGACCAAAGGCTTTAGTACTGAAAATATAGCAGCCTGTCCACAGTTAAAGCAGCTCTGGAGCACAAACTGCTGCACCATTAAGTTTTTTTATTTAACTTTTTTTTTCTCTTTTTTTTTTATTAAACCAAAACACATCCTTTTTTCAGATTAGGCAACATTAAATTATTTATGTCACTTTCCAGCTAAAAAAGACATGAAAATCTAGGAAAGCTGGCAGTCTTAGAAATGCAAGATCAATGTGACTATTCTTTTAATCTTACTACAGCTTAAAAAGTGAAATTGATAAAATCCATTGGTAGGATTATTACTATTAATCTTACCAATCGGATATATGAGCACAATATCGGAATTAGAAGTGACATTACAAAAAAAAACAAAAACAAAAACAAAAAAAAACACACACTGAAGATGCATAGTAAAATATACATTTCTTACATTCATTTCTCACAAAGTTACTGAGGTCATTGAAACCAGACCACAAAATAATTTGCTTTCTGGGTCCCTGGTTGAGTCTGACTGTCATTTAGCATGCAACACACCCATGTCTTATTTTAAAAGACAGAATCCCATATGAATTCTTGCTCAGAATCCATGTTAATTGAGATACTGCCACCTAGTGGCCTCACACAGCCTTTAGCAGGTTAGGAGGTTGTATATTCCTTTTACCAAACTGTGCGGTCTTCTGTGGCCAACTAACCTTGGTGACAAAAATGATTCTACTGCAGAAACTTGTGTGCAAAGAATGACATTATGTCTGGGGCCCAACGTGGCGTAAACGTCGTGGCAAAAACCCACAACGTTTTACAGTCCCTGCAAAGTGGATGGGATTCTAGCAAATCTCATCCACACATTGCAGAAAAATAGCCTCAGCGGAAATGCTGTGATTGACAAAACTGTTGCATTTTTGGAAATCACAGCATGTCAATTATACCTACAGAAATGCTGGAGGTTTCTGTATAGGTATAATAGAGGCAGAAAGTTCACAGAGGAAAAATCTGCAGACTTTCTGTGAAAAGCACTTCCGCCGCAGATTTCCCCACAGCACTTTTTGGCGGCAGCTTGATAGGTGGGGCCTTAGCCTTAAGGAAGTCTACCACCTTCCCCAAGAATTTTCAGCCACTGTGTTACCAAGCACAGTACAGTGAGAGACATCAAACCTTTGTTATGTATGTGACTTTTGTAGAGGAAAACAACTTTAAAGTCTTAAAGCTTTGTATTATTCACATTCAAGAAACTTCAAGATAACCTTTTAACAGGTATCACCTATAATACTGCAATAACTTACCTTTAACCGAGCAATTTGGATTGGCGAAAACTTCCTTACTCCATTAATAGATGGAACAAGACGATTATATAAAGCCTGGAAAACAATGGAAGCCTCTTTAGTCTAACCCGTACCCCAAGGAATATGCAAGAGCCGGAGAGTCCCATCACCCACAGTAAGTAATAATCACCTTGTCTGACTGAGTATTTTCATGCAGCATTCTTGCATCTATGGCAGCCGCCAACAAATTATTGGCTGCTGTGATCGCATGGATGTCGCCAGTTAAGTGCAAGTTAAACTGCAAAACAGAAAGAGTGTAACTATTTCTAAATTTTATGGAACAGGCATTACCACCAACATTTTAACCTTATTCTTTTTGGTGGTTCCAGTAGAAGTAGTTGGGTAAAAATGTAAGTAATTCCATATGTAATACCATCAAAATAAACAGATGAAAGGAGAATCAAGTAACTTATGAGCTTGAGATGTAAGTTGTGGAATTTATTAAAATGAGCTTTGTTTACTTAGCTGCAGCAATGATGTATGCATATATCTCACATGATTGCTGCAATCAGTCACTACCCTCAGCGGTCTCGAGGCCTATATACTACTGAGGCCAGTGACATGAGTATATGGGCACCCGGTTGCTGCAGTCTGGCAAGCAAAGCCTGGCAGGATGGACCAGAGCATCATCACTGGGTGTTAGAGGTTGTCCAGGATAAAAAATTATTTAAAAAAAACAAACAAAAACACCACACACACACACACACACACACACACTTCCCTGTCCCCGGATGCTCCAGTGTGGTCCTGCCCTGCTGTCTTCTTTTGCCAGAAGTTCTCACCATCTGTGACATACCATGTCCCTTTCCTTATACCGCTCATTGTGGGGACTTCCGCCAGAAAAAAAGACAGCAGAGCTTCAGGATTGGACCGTGCTGGGAGGCAAAAGAGCATTAAAGGACAGGAGTGTATTTTTTCCACTCAACTTTTCCTTAAGATGTGGCCTCAGCCTTAGACACTTTCAGCACCTTACTAGACAGAGTCTGGAAAAGGAGATGCGATTAAGAGAAAAGGGGTTTGGTCCTGACAAAAAGAAACATGGCTTAGGCTAAGGTCTCACATAGCGGGCCGCAGCAAAAAGGCGCTGCCGGGAAAATTGTTGCAGCAACGTATCGCGTTTTTTCCTGCAGCACTTTCCACAAAGTTCGCAGAGGTTTCCTCTACAGACTTTCTGCTTTCATTATACGTAAAATTGACACACTGTGATTTCTAAAACCGCAACGGTTTTGGAAGTTGCAGAAAAATACGCGCAGCCAACTCTCTGCAAATCCCATCCACTTTGCAGGGACTGTAAACCACCACGTGTTTTGCTGAGGCATTTACGCAACATGGGGCCCGGGCCTTAAAATCCACTACGCATCAAAATCTTGGTGGAAAATACTAGTGTAATCCAACCAAGGGGAGCATAAAGAAAGGAAAGTGTAAAATGTCTAGCAAGATACACCAAGTTTAATCACAGAGTCTCATGCTGTATGACAAATTAGATGCTGACGAAGTTTATGGAGTCTAAATTTTAGACAGCATTAGTAAATCTGCCCCAGCATTCATAATGAGGTCCAGAAAAAAAAAGAGAACCTGAGGCATTTTGTTTGACAAAAACCTACTGTATGGCATAGGGCCATTACACAAGGGTATGTTGGGGCTGGGAAAAACTGCCCAGCTAAAATAACATGCTGAGAACCTTGCACAGCTTAGTAAATCCGGCTGAGAGAGTTTTTAGTTTGGCCATTTCTCTATTGTATTTATTTTGCCATTATCTCCTTAAATGCACATTTAGATAATAAATATATAATTATTATCATTATCATCATCATCATCATCATCATCATCACACACATTGAATAAAAATTGTGAAATGATGGATTACTTTGTCACACCAAAATGGTTGTTCGGTAACCTAATATACTACCAATATTGGGGTGAAAAAAAACAAAAAAACAAAAAACACAAACAAACACACACACACACACTTTGATGCAATCCTAGTGTTCCTTGACATCCAGTTGGTTTTACAGGGCTAGGAAGCAGTGAAGACAGTTTTTCCCAGACCTAAAAAAGGCTGCTTGATCAGCTCCGAGCCGGAGGCCCCACATGGCATAAATACTGCGGAAAAAACGCAGCGTTTTACAGTCACAGCAAAGTGGATGGAATTCTGGCAAATCCCTCCCCACTTTGCGGTAAAAAACGTGCTGCAGATACGCACAGATTTCCAAAACAGTCACTGTTTTGGAAGTCGCAGCATGTCAATTATACCTACGGAAAATGCCAGCGATTTCCCTATAGGAATAATTGAAGCAGAAAGTCCTCAGAGGAAACCTCTGCAAACTTTCTGTCCAAAGTGCTGCGGGAAGAACCGTGATGCAACACACTTTTCCACATCGCTTTTTTTGCTGCAGGACGTCACGTGGGGGCCTTAGCCTAAGGGAATATTTTGCCCAAACACACACACACACACACAGCCTCTATTCTGAGGGGGGCATAATGTATATGGACCTGCCACTATAAAATGTATTTTTAGCCAATGTGAGTGCTTTACTCAAGCACATAAAGAAAATAAATAAAATGTAGAAATCACCGACCCATGGTATATGAAAAGATGAACTTGTGGTTGCAAAAACAAACACTTAATATTGTTTCAGCCCATACCTCTTCCATAGGAATGACCTGAGCGTATCCACCCCCTGCTGCTCCACCTAGAAGATGAAAACACTTATGAAAGCACTACTGCAGCCAATATCATTAACTCCTACAAGTCACATTAGCATTCTGCCACAAACAGCAATGTCGTTCCTTACAAGGCAAAGGGAAAAAAGGCTATTTATAGTCTGAAAAGGAATAGAGGAATAACCATCTGTGTTTTGTGATTTAGAAGTAACCCTAAATTTCCAATGTGGCTGTAAATCTACATGTTAATGCTTGTCAGAGTGGTTTAAAGCACTTTATTAGATGAACGACTTTTGGGCAGGATGTGGAAGATACAGTATATGCTATTTATAGTGACAGACATTCGTTTCTCATGGCACTAGAACATTAGGGGATGTGGAGATATGAAACAGTTGTACAACCACCCTCAAAAGAGCGAAGACTTGTAATACCATACACATGAAAACTGGGTCAAGTGGATTTCTACTTCTAGTACACACAATCGCTCAACAAAAATGCATTCAAAAGTCCTCTACAAACAAAACAGGGTTTTTCCCCCCACTGCTTTCTCCTTTTAAAGATCCAACTAACATAAGTTTTACAAGCAATGCTCCCCGGAAAACTACAAGCCCCTCTAGGTGCTTGTTGGTAACTACACAGTGAATATTAGTCAAGCATTAAAAAGGAGTTTACCAACAGAAGTTTCGTTATTTAAAAGGGGTGGTCCAGTCCAGCAAGTAAATATTGTTTGTATAATGAAAAGTTATACCACTTTCCAATATACTTTCTGTATCAATTCCTCACAGTTTTCTAGATCTCTGCTTGCTGTTATTCTTTGCTTAGTACCAGTGGATAAAAATCAGCCATGGTCATATGATGCATGGCCCATGGTCGTGTGATGAACACACCGGTGTACAGCTTATTACAAGACAGACCTCTGGCGACTGTGCTGCAACTGTAACAAGCCATGCACCTGTGTGTTCATCACATGCCCATGGGCTGATTTTTATCCACTAGAAGTAAACAAAATATCAAAAGACATTCCAAAAGATTAGGGGGAACCAAAAGTAGACTACCCGGCTAGCCCCACAGCTTTAAACACTTCCAAGCCCCTACTGGAACCATCATTGCTCCCATCAATTTCTCACATATGTAATGATGAGAGAACCCCAATTATGTATTTTTATTTGATATGTGTTTTTTATACAAATTCCCTAATCCTGTTAGCTCTATGTTGTGTTTACATTGCCGGTCAATTTGCTTCAGTGGTTTTGTTTGTATACAAGGGGAGATTGCCCTTTCGGGCTCCAGCCAAGCAGTTTTATTACCCCTGGACAAACAGATGTCAGAGGAGGAAGGGAGGGCTAATGATCCTGAGCTCAACCCCAGACACAGCTTTCCAGCAGCCAGGAAAACATCCTCTCTCAAGAGCCTGCAGTAGGGAGTAAAAGGAGGGGGGCTACCTGGAATGGAGATGTGGCTGGACACTGGCCTTAACTGAGACGAAGACTTAGATTCGTCACATCTATGGAGTCAGCTAAGAGAGCTGGGCATGTCCATTTTCACTACAGAAGATCTCCAAGATCCTGGAACCAAAGACTCTTAAGTATTATTCTGTTTTATTCCTTTTTATTTTTATAGTTGTTTGCATTGTGTGTCATTTGTTATTTCTATATATGTAGCACTGAACAATCTTGGTATTAAAGTGTTAACTTTAAGACTACTTGGTGTATGCTCTATGAACCCATTATCTTTTTGAAGTGTATATGTGTGCAAGATTTCTGCTGGACCTGAATCATAAGTGGTGGCAGCGCTATGTATTTGGGGTGCGTGCACTATGTTGGGGTGTGACTTGCACTCACCCTCCACTCAGACTGCAAATTGAGCATAAGATTTAGTGAGCGGAGTTGAGCCACACCCGCGTCACATGCTAGGAATGCCCGGACGTGACAACAACATGTCTCGAATAGTTAACAAGGTTTTGAAATTAGGTGCCAATAAGTGGAACAGTAATTTATTACTAAAGGTGTTTAGAAGTGTTCTAGTAGAGTATAGTTTTTTTTATATTTTAATATGCATTGCCATTTCAACAAATTCTGTATAAATGCATAGTATAGGACTCCTCTTATTAGGTTATTTCCCTGCTTCCCTTCTCTCTGCTAAAGTGAGTTTCACTGTGAAAATCCCTGCTCTACCTTGAGACAGACCTCATCTTCATACAAGTCTATGGAGGGGGCAGCAGAAAGATGGCTTTTCGTCTGTCCTAAGCCAAAGAACTTTATTCCCATCTGTACTTACAGTATGCAGCATGGCATGAAGTATGCCAAAGACTGCAGAATATAAGTCATAGACCAGAAACAGTGTTACTCCTCATGTACACACATGGCATCTTATCATGAAAGATTAAATGAAAAGGTACGTTTTACCTTAAGGGACACCATGAAGATGATGAGAAGGTAGAAGATGAGTGCTAACAAAATTACAAAATTGTACCCCAAGCTGTTTAAAAGGAGCAACTACTAAAAACAAATTGCAAACAGATCTATTAAAATGGATGGAATCCAAAACACTAGTATGGACATGGTCCAAACCAAAGCACTTTTAAAATCCTCCAGAGTGACACCAAGTGGGAACAGATGTCTTGTTTCCTCATTATCCTACACAAAAAAAAAAAAAAAAAAAATACAAATGGAAAAATAGAATTCCATAAAGTTTACCTTTAACTCCAAAAGTAGGTCCTTGTGAGGGCTGCCTCAGACACGCAAAGGAATTGATATTTTTATGTGCAGTCAGGGCCTGCACTAGCCCAATGGTAACTGTACTTTTTCCTTCCCCCAGGGGTGTTGGTGTTATTCTGATGCATAAAGTAAAAGCAAGACAGGAGGAGATTATTTGGGACGTAAAAGAGCAACACTGCTACTGAAGTCAAGAGGCAGCAGTAAAGCAGACCTGTTCAGGCAGCACACTTGGCTTGTATTCAAACAGTTCAGTGTGACAAGAGAAAGAAATGAGTTTTAGTTCTGGCATAAGATCTATGAACTGCAATGAATTAAGAGGGATTTTCTTGTAACCGTAAAGCCAAACCTGCATGTTGAAATAGATATCTGTGAAAGACTGAAGAGCAGGTCTGTATTTTGATGCCCTAGAATATTTTACCTTACCATGAGGCCTGGATATCTGGAAACAACTTATCAAAGCACCGCAGTTCTTTGTACTCCATACCATTGCTATACAGTATGGACTATATAAATAACCAGTAAGGTATTAGCTGCATTATGTCAAATCTAACAGATCTATGAATACAAATGAGAAAAGTACTTAAAAGGTAGTCTGTCAGGTCCAAAATACCTCCCAAACCAATTATTGTGCCATGAAGGGCTATAGAAACGTACCTTTGTAGCCCCAAGACAATGAAACAATGCAGAAATCATCTTTGTATGGATCTGGAAATCAACCTGAAAGTGCACTGGGCTGAGCCTCATTTATCACATTTGCCTACAGACCGAAAAGTGTTCCAGCTCTTCTTTAGGCTGCCCCCCTTCCCCTTTAGCCATGACTGACATTTTCAGACTGCCTGCCTCAGAGCTGTCAGAAAGTCTGGAGAATTGGGGCTACCCCTGGTGCACTTGGAAGTCTGAGTTAGGTGAAAAGGGCGTTCTCCACTACGACCCCCACAACCACAGGCTCCCATTTGACCAGATTGATGGTCACATGTTTTGGGGTCCAAAATATATGTGTAATTAAATTTATAGGATAGAACAACAGAGTCAATGGGAACTCAAATGGGACCACAAAGGATCATGAATTGTGAATGCAGCAATGGCTGAACATGCACACTGCCGCTCCATTCAATCTGTGAGACTTTGAGGCTCCCCAATCTTTGTCAGACGTACTGACTTTGAACGGGGAGCAGCAAGCATGCATGTGCAGCAGTAACTCCATTCAAAAGGAGAATTTGAGTCTTTGTTCTCATTAAGGGGCTGTCCGCGTTTTGATCATCAGTTTAACTGATCAGTTTTGCTGATAGAAAATACTAAAACTGCTAAAAACGGATGAAAACTGATGTCCATTAGTTTCCACAAAGTCAATGTTAAATAAAAAGGGATCAGTTTTGGTAAGACAGAAAAAGTAGGTCATACCACACTTGTGGCCCCAAAAACAAAGCAAACACACACACACACCTGATCCGTTTTTATTTAACAAACTCTATGGATCTTCATCCATTTTTAGCATCACATTTTGCATCTACAAATCGAAACAGTTAAACTGATGATCAAAACGTGATGTGAACGGCCCCTAAAGGGTGAAATAAAAAGCTTCCCTACACTGGATAAGCTTAGTAGTGCAGGATGCCTGAAATCTCATTCCTCTGCCCCTCCTTATTTCGCTACATATTCTCTTTAGGTTAAGGCCCCACGTTGAGGAAACGCAGCTTTTTTTGTTGTAGATTTTGCTGCATTTTTTGAGCCAAAGTCAAGAATGGCTACAAAAGGAATGGGAAATATAAAGAAAGCTCTTATACTTCTCCCTGCTGCTCAAAAAAAAAAAACAAAAAAAAAAACAAAAACAACAAAAAAACAAAAACAAAAAAAAAAAAACACACAACACACACACACACACACACAGCAAAATCTGCAACAAAAAAAGCATAGGCTGAAAAGCCTCAAAGGGTTATTCTCATCTTAGGAAACGATGGCCCAAATGCAATTTTGTCACCAAACTACTTGGTGCATAACACTGACCTCTGAGACCAACTCAAATTGAAGAGAATGATGAAAGATGGTCTAACTATATTTCCACAAGTTACTGACTGACTGCAATTGTTCCTAAAATAATACTGATAAATTCATGGTCTACCTAGGTTAGTACCACTATTGTGCATCCACAGGGATTCTGTAGTGATATTCATGTCACCAAGATTTTCCAAAACACACCATGAAAGGGCTTATGGAGCCAAACTGAAGATGTCTCTATGGGACAGTTTATAGTTTTATTTTTTTTCTAATTTGAGGGGAAAAGCCTGTTTAACTATGAGTTGCTATGAAAATACTGGGGCAAATTATTTATTCATCAGCTTCTATAGAGCAACTAGCTAACCCTTTAATATTATCCAGAAAGTTGGAAATAAATTCTTACCCAGCAACTAAGACATATTTTCCACTTGGTTGCTCTTTTAACCTCTCCAGAAGAGACAGACGTACTTTTGCTTTTGTACGGCCATACATTTCAATTTCATCTGTAAGCAATCCTATCTCTTTGGCAAGCACATCAACAGATTTTGGATGCTGTCCTCGGGAAATCTCAATATCACTGGAAACATTAACAGATAAGCAGTCTTCAGATATTACAAAACACACACAAGACTTTACAAATACACTTGGACAAGCATAGATCTGATCAAGTAGTACAATATTGGCATCTTCCTTCTTATGGTAAACAGCACATTAAAGGAACAGTATACAGTTAAGTCCATAAATATTTGGACAGACAACATTTTTCTAATTTTGGTTCTGTACATTACCACAATGAATTTTGAACAGAACAATTCAGATGCAGTTGAAGTTCAGACTTTCAGCTTTAATTCAGTGGGTTGAATAAAATGATTGCATAAAAATGTGAGGAACTGACACATTTATTACATACAATCCCTTCATTTCAGGGGCTCAAAAGTAATTGGACAAATTAAATAATTGTAAATAAAGTGTTAATTTCTAATACTTGGATGAAAACCCTTTGTTGGCAATGACTGCCTGAAGTCTTGAACTCCTGGACATCACCAGACGCCGCTGTGTTTCCTCCTTTTTAATGCTCTGCCAGGCCTTTACTGCAGCGGTTTTCAGTTGCTGTTTGTTTGTGGGCCTTTCTGTCTGAGGTTTAGTCTTTAACAAGTGAAATGCATGCTCAATTGGGTTGAGATCAGGTGACTGACTTGGCTATTCCAAAATATTCCATTTCTTTGCTTTAATAAACTCCTGGGTTGCTTTGGCCTTATGTTTTTTGGTCATTGTCCATCTGTATTATGTATCAATTTGGCTGCATTTGAGCACACAGTATGTCTCTGAATACCTCAGAATTTATCCGGCTGCTTCTGTCCTGTGTCACATAATCAATAAACACTAGTGACCCAGTGCCACTGGCAGCCATGCATGCCCAAGCCATCACACTGCCTCCGCCATGTTTTACAGATGATGTGGTATACTTTGGATTATGAGCTGTACCACGCCTTCGCCATAATTTTTTCTTTCCATCATTCTGGTAGAGGTTGATCTTGGTTTCATCTGTCCAAAGAATATTTATTCTTCCAGAACTGTGCTGGCTTTTTTTTTTTTTTTTTTTTTTAGCAAAGTCCAAGCTAGTCTTCTCATTCTTGAGGCTTATGAGTGGCTTGCACCGTGCTGTGAACCCTCTGTATTTACTTCCATGCAGTCTTCTCTTTATGGTAGATTTTGATATTGATACGCCTACATCCTGGAGAGTGTTGTTCACTTGGTTGGCTATTGTGAAGGGGGTCTCTTCACCATGGAAATTATTCTGCAATCATCCACCACTGTTTTCTGCTGTGGGCGTCCGGGTCTTTTTGCATTGATGAGTTCACCAGTGCTTTATTTCTCAGGATGTACCAAACTGTAGATTTTGCCACCTCTAATATTGTAACAATTTCTTGGATAGGTTTTTTCTGTTTTCACAGCTTAATGGTGGCTTGTTTCACCTGCATGGAAAACTCCTTTGACTGCATGTTTTCTTCACAGCAAAATTTTCCAAATGCAAGCACCACACCTCAAATCAACTCCAGGCCTTTTATCTGCTTAATTGAGAATGACAAAGGAATTTCCCACACCTGCCCATGAAACAGCCTCTGAGTCAATTGTCCAATTACTTTTGGTCCCTTTAAAAACTGGGTGGCACATGTTAAAGGAGCTGAAACTCCTAAACCCTTCATCCAATTTTAGTGTGGATATTCTCAAATGAAAGCTGAAAGTCTGGACTTTATGTCCATTATATAACTATAACTTGAATATCTTTCAGTAAACAGGTAAAAAAAAAAAAAATTGTGTCAGTGTCCAAATATATATGGCCCTAACTAATAACACATGATTCTTTGTACACATTTGACTTTACTGTGTATTCCTCACTTGGTTACACAGTTTACTGCATGTTGGCTTGACTCAAATTTCTGAAAAGTGAATGTGTTCTATAAAGTGAACTTTCACATTGTACAGTAATGGCCAAAAGTTTTGAGAATGACAAATATTATATTTTCACATGATCTGCTGCCCTCTGGTTGTTATGTGTGTTTGTCAGATGTTTTTATCACATACAGAAATATAATTGCATTCATATTATGAGTAACAGAAGCTTATATTGACAGTTAGAATTAGTTAATGCAGTAAGTCAATATTTGCAGTGTTGACCCTTCTTCTTCAGGACCTCTGCAATTCTCTCTGGCATGCTCTCAATCAACTTCTGGACCAAATCCTGACTGATAGCAGTCCATTCTTGCAGAATCAATGCTTTAATTTTGTCTGAATTTGTTGGTTTTTGTTTGTCCACCCGTCTCTTGATGATTGACCACAAGTTCTCAATGGGATTAAGATCTGGGGAGTTTCCAGGCCATGGACCCAAAATCTCTATGTTTTGTTCCCTGAGCCATTTAGTTATCACCTTTGCTTTATGGCAAGGTGCTCCATCATGCTGGAAAAGGCATTGTTGAGCGCCAAACTGCTCTTGGACGGTTGGGAGAAGTTGCTCTTGGAGGACATTCTGGTACCATTCTTTATTCATGGCTGTGTTTTTAGGCAAGACTGTGAGAGAGCCGATTCCCTTGGCTGAGAAGCAACCCCACACATGAATGGTTTCAGGATGCTTTACAGTTGGCATGAGACAAGACTGGTGGTAGCGCTCACCTCTTCTTCTCCGAATAAGCTGTTTTCCAGATGTTCCAAACAATCGAAAAGGGGATTCATCAGAGAAAATGACTTTCCCCCAGTCCTCAGCAGTCCACTCCCTGTACCTTTTGCAGAATATCAGTCTGTCCCTGATGTTTTTTCTGGAGAGAAGTGGCTTCTTTGCTGCCCTCCTTGAGACCAGGCCTTGCTCCAAGAGTCTCCGCCTCACAGTGCGTGCAGATGCACTCACACCTGCCTGCTGCCATTCCTCAGCAAGCTCTGCACTGCTGGTAGCCCGATCCCGCAGCTGAAACACTTTTAAGAGACGGTCCTGCCGCTTGCTGGTCTTTCTTGGGCGCCCTGGAGCCTTTTTGGCACCAATGGAACCTCTCTCCTTGAAGTTCTTGATGATGCGATAGATTGTTGACTGAGGTGCAATCTTTCTAGCTGCAATACTCTTCCCAGTTAGGCCATTTTTGTGCAGTGCAATGATGACTGCACGTGTTTCTTTAGAGATAACCATGGTTAACAGAAGAGAAACAATGATGGCAAGCACCAGTCTCCTTTTAAAGTGTCCAGTGGTGTCATTCTTACTTAATCATGACAGATTGATCTCCAGCCCTGTCCTCATCAACACCCACACCTGTGTTAATGAGCAATCACTGAAACGATGTTAGGTGGTCCTTTTAAGGCAGGGCTGCAATGATGTTGAAATGTGTTTTGGGGGATAAAGTTCATTTCCTAGGCAAATATTGACTTTGCAAGTAATTGCTGTTAAGCTGATCACTCTTTATAACATTCTGGAGTATATGCAAATTGCCATTAGAAAAACTGAAGCAGTAGACTTTGTAAAAATTAATATTTGTATCATTCTCAAAACTTTTGGCCATTACTGTATTATATAAATAACACTAACATATGAAAGCATGAATAATGTTAACAGTAATAAATCATAATAAACTAAAGAAACCATTAAATACTGGCTGCAGCATATCAGTAAGGCATGAATGTTTAGAAAATAGTTTTAATGGACATAATGTACAAATTTTCAAAAGAGGAACATAGATTAACCACACAGGTTAAGGAGAGTAGGTCTTAAAGGTCATTATTTTTATTTATGAGAAATAAGGCAACTTTACAAAAGAGTGTAAATAAAAACATTATGCCGGTCTGTTTCTACAGCTCCTATACAGCCTGTGTGTCTCCATAGTAACAGACAGCAAACCCTGTAGTCTGATCCTGCAGTCATACTGATTTTTATCTGTACTTTTCTTGCTAACCTATCAAATATATTTGACATAAAAAGTAGGGGGAAATGGAAGGGATGTGCAGGATTTAAAAGAGTAATGTCAGGAGTAAATGGATTATAAACCTAATCCTTGTAGAGGCGATTCTACAGATTCCAAATGTGTCTATTATTCGGCTTTGGAGCCCATTTTATATAAATCAATGTTTTATTCATATGCAAATTAAGAGGAGGGTGCCTTAGCTTGCCTGGGCTTTGGATTCCTGAGCATAGCACTTTTCCCCTCATTTGCATATGAATAAATGTACATTTACATGAAAATGGCTTGAACAAGGAGGCATATTTGGAAAGTATAGAATCACCAATAAAATCTTAGGGTGTACCTGGATCTCCATTCTGTGTTCATTCTGGGGTGAGCTACATCATTTTTGCATTATTTCTAGATGTTTTGATATTGCTAAGATAGTATCCATTAATGTTAAGGATCTTAATTCAAATGTGAAGCGAAAAATGGCTCTTGCAGAACTATGCACCCGTAGGGCTGATATTGCGTGTCTGCAGGAAACCCACTTTGACGCTTTATGCTCTTAATTTTGCTCTCAATTTTTACCCTACTCTGGGAACTCAACTGAAACAGGATGCTAACATGTACTTGTGGAACCTCTGTGCTCAGTGGCGTCGTGTCGAACAGTGTATGGTGGCTCATCCAACGGGTGGAGAGGGGTAGAGCCTATGCTTTGTGGCGCTCTGATGGGGCAGTGATCTATGACCCTGCTGAGACAGCCCAGACTTTCCAAGATTTTTATTCTAGGCTGTATTCCATGCTGACTGATTTTTTTCCCACTGACACACTACTGAATAAACTCATATCCGCGGATGAAATAGACCAGTTAATTAAGGACCTCCCAAATGGAAAAAAAAAAAAAAAATCACCTGATGGCCCAACTGAACTACTTTGAGCTGAACTTACTCCACGCCTTGTATTCCTGTTCAATACCTTTATGTACGGTGACACCATCCTTGACTTTACTCTTCATTCCCCTTATTCCCAAGCTGGGCTGGGACCACTTGGACTGTAAAAACTACAGGCCTATACACTCTTGAACACAGACATCACAGGGGTTTGTCCCTTGTAGACAGAGGGGAACCACCACTAGGAGAACGACTGATCTAACTGACGTCTCCAGATCTGGTTCTGAAGTTTTGGTGCTCAACTTGGAGGCAGGGAAGGCTTTTGATTGCCTGGATTGGCCTTTTCTATTTGTTGCTTTTGAGATTTATGGCCTTGAAGGCCTTTATTCGACTCCCTCACGCCTCCTCTTCCCCATTCCACCTGCATAATGGCACAAGGCACGGCTGCCCACTCTCGCCCCTTCTCTTTGTACTCTGTATTGAGTTCCTAGCGGCAGCTATCCGTCTGCAACCTGACATTAGTGGAGTTAAGGTTTGAGATCTGGAGTATAAACTCTCGCTGTTTGCAAATGATGTCCTTTTGACCTTCACCAATCTTCATATTAACCTTTCCAACCTCCATGTTCTCTTATCACAGTTTGGCAGCCTATCGGGGTATAAGATGAACACTTCACGGAAGCCTTGCCTATCCATATTCCACCTACCCATTTATCTAGACTTTGAACCTCGTTCCTGTACAGGTGGCAGGAGACCTCAATAAAATATTTAGGCATTAAAGAGGACCTTTCATGTCCTCAGGCACATGCGGTTTTATATACCACTAGAAATCCGACAATGCACTGAATTCAGCGCACTGTCGGCTTTCCCATTATGTGCCCCGGGGCTGGAGATATCAGTGCCGTTAGTTTTCTGCCCATCGTCAGAAGGGAGTTCCTGACTGTCTAGATGGGCTGTGAGGAACGCCCCCGACTGTACTCATCCATAGCCCCGTACTGTCAGAGTAGGCATTCCTTACCGTCCATCGATGACAGAGCTGTGAGGAACGCCCCATCTGACAGTACAGGGCTATGGACGAGTACAGTCAGGGGGGTGTTCCTCACAGACCAGCTAGACAAAAAGTCTGCACTTGTCCGGCGAATAATGATCTTTTATTAATGCACAAACACTATGTCTAAAAATGTTTCGTGGTACAACCCCTTTCTCAAGTGTATATCAGGCAGTCAGAAAACACACTACATGTATTGTTACTTAATATAGGATCCTGACAGGAAAGAACACCCAACTAAGGGGAGGGATTACGCTTTTCAGCATATAAAACCTTAAAAGCATCGATATCTGGTCAATACACAAACAATAAAATACTTTGAATCTCTGAATCTTTCTTACATACACCCGGTGGATAGACTGTCATCTTCATCTTATTACTCTATATCTTTATATATGCTCCTTTTAAATTTAATTCCCATTTCAATTATTTAGACTACCTCTACTCTATTTGAGTACTCTCATCCAGCTATTATATCTAGCCTCTTACTTTTTTCCCCCTATACGTCAATTACGCAGCGCATCTACACTATTCACATAGATTGCGCATGTGCAACGGACTATAGGATTGCTATGTTCAACAGTTGGACCTCTCTAACGGCAAAGTGGGCATTAGGTTATCTACGTATGTGTAGTAAACCCGCGCTCCTAATTCCATCTCTACACTAACTCCGCAGCGCATCCACGGTTACATGGTTCGCGCATGCGCAGTGACTACTACCGCGCTCATTCTAGCGTGGCAACCACAGCTCGGGTTTTTTGACCACGCATGCACACTAGTGATATAGGACGCTGCATACACTAGACAGTGTCCTTTACCTCCGAATACTATATTATTTCATTTGAAGATGACAGTCTATCCACCGGATGTATCTAAGAAAGATTCAGAGATTCAAGGTATTTTATTGTTTGTGTATTGACCATATATCGATGCTTTTAATGTTTTATATGCTAAAAAGTGTAATCCCTCCCCTTAGTTGGGTGTTCTTTCATGTCAGGATCCTATATTAAGTAATAATACATGTAGTGTGTTTTCTGACTGCCTGATATACACTTGAGAAAGGGGTTGTACCCCGAAACGTTTTTAGACAGTGTTTGTGCATTAATAAAAGATCATCATTCACCGGACAAGCGCGGACTTTTCATCTTTTTGGAGCCTCCTCTCCACATCCTATGATTTACTGTTTGTCGTCTGGATTCCATATCCTGAGGCAAGTTGATGTCCAGCTGCCTTCCGCTGCTAGTATTAATCCCTCTTTGAGGCTATAGTGGTTGTGACTGCTCACAACCATAGAAGGTGTTTCTCACCCCTCTCTTTTCATCTTAACCTTCATCACATTTGCTGATCCACAGCAATTATTTCCAACAGTATTACGCTATGTGCCACTCGGCTTTCTGTTTTTTTGTATCTATAGAATCAGCCCAGCTAGACGGTCAGGAATACCCTTCTGACGATGGGCAGAAAACTAACGGCACCAATATCTCCAGCCCCAGGGCACATAATGGGAAAGCTGGCAGTACGCTGAATTCAGTGCACTGTCAGCTTACCAGCAGTATATAAAACCGCATGTGCCTGAGGACATGAATGTTCCTCTTTGAAGGAAAAAAAAAAAAAAAAAAAAAAAAAAAAAAAAAAAAATACACCACACACCAATTTACTGCTGAGAGACTCTTTAGCTATGCTGAGTTTTTTGCCTGTCACCATGGAAGCACATTAGCCCAGATTTACTAATTGTTGGACAACAAACACAGAGGCAAGCTAAAGATGTGCCAGATTTAACACAGTGGCTGTGCTGGATGATACATTTGGTGCATCTTTAGACTGTCTAGTACAAGTTTATACCATTTATTAACTGGCTTACTTTGCCCCAGAACTTTTAATGCCAAATGTTTGGAGAATTTTGGGCACACTGTTGCATTTAAGCAACGCCCACTTGTCTAGTCGGTCAGAAAAATTTCTCACACAAACTAGATGCACCACATTAACATCACAGTTTGTTTGTAACCACAATAGTGAATCTGACCCATCGCCTGCATAGGAGCTGTAGAAACAAAACAGTTTTAACTAGGTCAACCGCAAAGTTGCTTCATTTTCCATTTTCATCACAACAGTGTTTAGCTTGCTACCAGTATATATTCCTAGAACAAGGGTACTAATCCACATTTAGGGAATAAGGTCACATCAGTGGGGTTGCAGAGATTTGCCTGAAGTAGTGCCTAGAACGAATGAGACCCTAAATAAAAATTCATAGCTTTCAGCAGATTCCAAAAAGGTGGGGGTTCATAGCCTAACATGTAGTCATCTTTCCAAACAAAAGATTTTTAAATTTCCTCAACCAGATCTTTAGACATGGCTTGTTTCATAGGTAGCCACACTGAAGTCAGACAATTACCGGCACTAAATGAGTAGTTTTCTCATTGATTTTAACGGGACAGTGGCTTCAATCAGAGAGATGTAACCTGACATAGCTGGATTGTCTGTATCACGTGTTCATAAAACAGTCACCTTTTAGTATCCATATTTGGCCACAACAAGACCTGTATTTCCACTGAAATTAGTGAACTTAGATCCATGTAGGGTTCTTTGGGAAGCCAATTAAAACCAGCCTAAGGGGCCATTCACATCACGTTTTTACATCAGTTTAACCGAAGAAAAACATGGATGCTAAAAATTGAGAACATTGACCCATTGTTAAAAATATTGAATATTTCTATGAAAATAAAAGGCCATCCATTTGCATCCATTTAGCCTCCATTAAACTGATCTGCTAAACAGATGCTAAAAACATAATGTGAATGGACTGGGACTTTCCTCTATACAGTCAATTGACTACTATTCTTGTTACAAATGATAACATTGTATAGTTGCATACCTGGGAACAGGTGAGAGAGGCTGCAACTTTAAACAATGAAGATTCCACTTTTTGTACTTTTGAACATCAAACCATCTTTTACTGCTTTTTGTTAGATTCTGAGGAGAGAAGAGAGACTAAAGAAAACTGCGATCATGAGAATACATTGGGTAGAACAATAGAACAACATTTTAATACATACAAACCTTTAGCCTCTGGGCTGCTGCCAGTGGTCCCACAACTTGGCCAGGTAACCCATCACTGCCTAGCTCAGAACCACCTGGGGGAAGGGGAGGGTGAAGAAAAAAAAAAAAAAAAAAAAAAAAGTATAAATATCATCATGGACAACATGAAAGATCATGTAAAAGGCTAAAATGTTGGTGCTCTGCACAGCGCTTAAAGGCAATGTAAGACCTACTTTTTTTAACCAATTAAAACCAGACACTAATAAATTATTTTTTCTAATCTGTGTTGATTATTTTACGATAGACTTTCATGTTCTATTTGTGGTACATGACTAAGGGAGCAGCCATCTTGTCCGAGCCGTTAACAGCATTCAGAGATATGCTTTACTGTAGTCACAAAGGCTATAGAAACCTGTAAATTGGAGATGAGCATTGATGTCTATAGGAGTGTGATCTACACATGCTCAGTAACCTTAGTAGTCACTGTCCAGAGAGGGGGAAGGAGGGGAGCTTTGACATCATCTACTGAGTTCTCTGTCTCCAGCTCTATAAAATAGAGGAGTTACCTTTCATTAAGATCATGAAAAATAATCTCCACAGAACAGGAAGTGCATTACAAGGGTCAGTGGTCAAGGTGAAAATTGCAAGATTTCAGGAATTTGGCTAGGTGGATGCGATAATGTATTCTATGAGTTATTATGAACTTATTAAATTGCTTGACCTTTGTAGTTGGGATGTACATAACTAAATTGGGTTCCATTTCCTATTCCCATTTTGCTATAGGGCCTCATGACTACTGGTTCCAAACATGTTTGCAGCATTAGCCATTTTAAAAGTAGGATTTTTTTTTTTTTTTTTGTGCAAATGGGCTCAAAAAAGGCGTACATATCTACATTGTGACTTTTTAAACGCAAGAATTCTACAGTGCAGGGTTTGATAAATCCCCCCTCAATGTGTAAAAATCTCAGCACCATCAATATACTCTGATTAGTAGTCCGCATGTGGAAGAGGTTTAATCCCTGTGTGCTTAATCCCATGTGCCCCCACTAATCATAGTGAGGCTGGAATGTGAAACGCCATCACTTAGGCTTTCCTGGAAACTGCAACATAACCAAGAGAAGAAGGGGTACCACTGCAAGGTTAGATTAGAAGGCAGCAGGTCTAATACAAACATATCAAGTTATATTTGGTTTGGAGAAAGAACCGCTTGTAATGTAAGTAAATGGCCTGTATGAAAATGAACTGATATACAATATAAGTCAGAAGAAATACACATGTCAGTGTCCACTTCCTAGCGGAATACTATGCAGATCTATTACATAGCTTCCAATGACTTCAATTAAGAATAGCTGGATACAGAACTTCTGGGGACTAGTCAGATACGTACAGTGTATATGTACATTGCTGCACAAATTGTCTATGGTGTGCAAACTTTTACTCTATTAAACCTGTAAGGGTTAAAACATAACTTGCACTATATTCTATACAGAAAGCACAAGAGGGTGGAATGTTCTGCAAACAAGACTGCATAGTTTATAGATAGAATACAGACTTGGAGTCTGGGGGAGATATCAACAGTTCTGCTGATTTCAGCAGAACTGGTATTCTTGGGAGGACATTCAGATAAGGTAAAAAGGAAAACATCTGGGGTGATGGGTAACTGAACAAATTTGTCTGATAACGGAACTGGAAAGACCATATATGTATATTGATCACATGACTTATGTAACTGAGCTTGCTTTTAAAACTGTATTGAACTACGTAATAAAGAAGAAACGGTTCATACACGTTACCTGTGTACGTCTTGTTTCCCGAGCGCTTGAAACTGGTTATTTATTTAATTAGGATTACGGTGACATCCATCCCGGGGGAACTTAACCCCCAACAAACCCAAAAAAGTATTATTTCACTATAAAACATGGATACAACTGCATCCCATCCAAACAAAATAAAGGGATTTTACATTGTTTGGGGGCCAAGGATTGGCTCTGGCTCTAGGCAAAAACAAAGACACAGGGCTACATTGGAAGATTTTTAAGATAGATATCTATCTATCTCTCTATCTCTCTCCACACACACACAATGCCAATACATAAGATAGCATGAATAAACAGCAAAAACCCTTATCAAAGCAATAGTTACAGGCACTATACAAGATCTAAGGAAAGACAACTGAAGTCGAACAATGCCGCCATTAGACACACTAGGGGCATTATCATAAGCAGCCTATCAACGCATCAGTAGATCTTATACGAACGCTGAACCTACAAATGATTTATAACTGTGAATAGAAGAATTTTACTGGTAGACAGGAGTGAGGAATGGGGGCATGGTTGAGCTTTTGGGAAGATTTATTTGGATATTCCTTAGATTTCACTGTAATCTGAGAATATATGGATCACTGAGGAGGAGCATAAGGGAGAAATTGCTGAGATATGCTTCTTTCCTGCACATTTTCTATGTATAGTGTTCTTTGGGCCAAAATCAGAGCACCTGAAGGACCAAATGAACACTGAAGAACCAATATAAGCGAGATCAATTCTGCAGAAAACAGTTTTCTGCAGTTTTGACTATGATGACTATTTTGACAGAATGGCTATAAAAACCCCTGAGGACTTTAATATACTGACTGCCAAGTACCTATTACTAAGTGACATATGAGCGGTTCTCTTTCAGCATGTGAATGGTACATAGCTGTAGTGTAAAAAGTACAGCACATTAATGACAAATACTAAACATAGCAGTTGGATTAGCATAATAAATGGTCACAATACATTATCTAGAATCCAACACAATTTAGGATTCTAGCACCATCTAATGGTAAAAAAGAAAATCCATTTCAGAGAATAAAGGATCATATACTAGATTTTTTATTTTTTTTTTTTTTTTAATTTTACACCAAAATATCTGCCTAGCAGAATTAGTTGTTGTAGCAGCATCTAACAGACAGCTGTGGGGACTCTGGTGCACATACAAATGACTTGACAACAGCCATACTCCAGACATAAGGTTGTCTAGGACTATGATACTGATTGCTGTGAAGTCTTCACTGATTATCAAATTCAGCAGTGTACACTGAATGATTGGTACTGTAGTTCAGCCCCATTCATTTGAATGGGACAGAGCAGCAGCATGGCCATGTGACCAATAGAAGTGATGTCACAGCCCTGAGAAGAGGAAGTAGAGCTCAATATCACAGTGCCCTATCAAAACCTTTACATAGATGTGTAGCTCCTGACATCACAGAAAGGAATTTCTCTCACTCAATTCAGACTATTCACAGCGATACTTACCGCAACCTATGGAATCTTTATAACTTAACACAATGTCTAACAAGATACCCATACTTTGTACAATGACTAACACTCCTAAGCCAGACAGTTAAGCCATATTAGAAGCCTTCCCCAAAAGCTCTGGAAGGCTCATATAAAAAGGGTGGTTTCCCGTGGCCTAAAGCACTTTTAAACTGATTTACATATTACAAGTCAGAACTCCTCTACAATGGAGCAGTGGACAGCAATAAAAAATAAGGAAGTTTAGAAGAACATGTCTCAAGCCCAGCAAGGTACTGTGTCTATCTTTATATGCTATTTTGCGCTGCCAGACTCCCTTTAAATGGCTATACAATGTTACTGCCAAACAAAGATTTACTCACTAAACCCATGATCTCAACTGAGGACTGCACAGTTGTGTGCAAAACTGCTCGTTTACCTGCAATACTGTGCACCCATTCAATTACCAATATGTAAATCATGATGACTACATTTGGGTGTGGATTTTAGCCACAGATGGCCATTGCTACATGGGACTATGCCCTAATCCACAGGTGTCAAACACAAGGCCCAGGGCCACGTCTGCAATGAAGCGCCCTGTGGTGATAGCCTCAGGCAGTGCCTCATTTCACGAGCTGGGGGGGGTTGGCCTTGTTTTTGAATTGGCCACTATCTATTGAATTATTGGAAGTGGCCGATAATTATTTTACTCACCTGTCTGGCTGGCCTCTGCTGCTGCCTCTAGGTGACGCTGCACGTTGCGTCATGATGCTGATGACTGCCGGGATGTTACATTACACCCTGGCGTTCTTCAGCGTCTGGTACAGCAGGGGTCAATATGTATGTGGGGGGACAAATAGGACACTTACCTATGAGGGAACTGTTACCTGTAGGCGAGAGATCCTTAGGACACTATAACCTATGTGTATTAACAATATGTTATCTGAAGGCAACCATAAGGCTGCTTTCAATGGGGTATGTATCTATATAACTACACATACCTGGAACAGCTACATTTATACAGTCGCAGAATTATTAACGGCCCTTTGAAGACAACCATAAAGCTGATGTGGCCCTCAGCGAAAGAGAGTTTGACACCCCTGCCCTAATTTATTCCATTAGCAGGTACAGGTGCATCTCAACAAATTAGAATATCTTTGAAACATTTATTTATTTCAGTAATTAAATTAAAAAAGTGACCTATATTTTCTAGATTCTTTACACACAGAGTGTTCTATTTCAAGTGTTTTATTTCTGTAAACGTTGATTATGGATTACAGGTAATGAAAACCAAAATCTAAGAAAATTAGAATATTGTAAAAAAGTTCAGTATGTCACCTGCCAAGGTTTCCTAAGCCTTTAAATGGTCCCTCAGTCTGGTTCAGTAAGACACACAATCATGGAAGACGCTGATTATGAAATGTATTACTGGAAGAGTGATGAAATCAGGCGATACCTTTTAAAGGCTAACTGAGTATTTAATTACTGAAATGAATGAATGTTTCAAAGATATTCTAATTTATTGAGATGCACCTGTAGATGTGCTCTATTGTCCCCGGTTCTCCATGTCAGTCTGGCTGCAGTGTTATTCCACAGTGTGCTCCCATGTTCACTACTTTCTGAGAACTATTAGATTCATGTGTAAACAACATTACTAAATGTCAAACTTTAACAGTCTTGGAGATTGTATGCTAACCATTTTAGACTTAGGGTGGGTTCACAACTGCGTTTCAGTCCGTCCGTTGCCAATCCGAGTGAAAATCTCGGGGAACGGGATTGGCATCAGATAGTGACAGGTTAGCGACGCATTGGTTAATGCGCGGGTGTGCGCTTACACCCTCTGCGCTGCGAAGCCGTTTTTTTTTGTCGGACACGAAGTCCTGCATGTCCGACTTTGTTTCCGACGAAAAAAAAGGATTCGCAGCGCAGAGGGTGTAAGCGCACACCCGCGCATTGCTTTAAAAACCCAAACGAATGGGTTTTTAACCAATGCGTCACTAACCTGTTGCTATCCGATGCCAATCCCGTTCCCCGAGATTTTCACTCGGATTGGCAACGGACAGACTGAAGCGCAGGTGTGAACCCACCCTTAAATGGCACGTATAAATATATTACAAGAAAACATGGCATGGCCACCCACCTGAGAAGATAACAATGGCTCCTGGCTTCATCCAGTTGACTGGAATGGCCTGAGGTTTAGCACTTCCAATAACAACTATTTCAGCAGCAGCAAGCTATGAGGGAAGGAAGGTTGGGGGGGGGGGGGGTAACAAAACAAACAAAAAAAAAACGACATTATTTCCTTAGAGACCGTATGTACTTACAATTATCATGCCACATAAGGTGCCAGGTGCTGGACTGCCCCTGATCTCAGGTATCCTAAGGATAGGCCATCAATTGTAAAGTATCAGAAAAAGACATTTCCATAACCAAGACAGCCCATTTTGAGTATTTGTTACTTGGGAAACAGGAGACTTTCCCAGAGGATTGGAAATCTTTACAATATGAAGTGCTTCTGAATGTCAGTACAGGTTTTTACATCCCATATGCAAAGTTATTATGCATCTACAAACCAGGTGGGGGAACAAAAAAAAAAAAAAAAAAAACATCTATTTTATGTACAATGGATTATTCACATTAAACACAAATTAATAAGATTGACGCTAATAAAATTACTTCTTGATTGAAGTCAGTTAGATCATATAATATGGAAGCATGGATTTCACTTCTGTAGATTTGCTTCAAGGAAGCTCCTAAATAAATATTGGGTTTTGCTTCACTTTTGCCATGATTCGGTGAAAGGTAAAAATTTACAAGCGTGCACAAGAGAAAACCAAAGTGAGAGAAAAAGTACAAAAAAAAAAAAAAAAAAAAAAAGAGAAAGTGCAACAGGGATTCTACTGCCCTTAATGACAATATGAGGAAAAGAAGTATATAAATGCTTTTTATACCAGGGGAGAGCAGTAAAGGGTAGAGAAGTATAGACTAAGGCCTCTACCGCCTCTTATTTAGGAACTAGACTCTGCTATTGCACAGAGCAGTGTTGGTTATGCAGGGGAGCAGAGTGATGCCAAACCATATTACCTACAGATACAAGACTTTTTTTTGTTTTTCGTTTGGGCATCATCAGTACTATAAAGGTGATTCCTCAGGTTGCGGAAATGCAGGTTTTTGTGTTGCAGATTTTGCTGCATTTTTTTTTTGAGCCGAAGCCAGGAGTGGATTGACCAAAGGCAAAAGATCACGACCACCAAATAAAATATTAGTACACATGTAAAAACATACAAGTATAGAAACACAAAAATGAATGGATAACTGGCGATACCACAAATATACAAAGGCTAGATGGGCCATGCAGGAATGTACACACTAATAAAGTCTGTACATGGGGAGAGAAAAGTGATACTATAAATGAGCACTGACACTGTATATAATACTGGCATATATAAAGGAGAAAAATTCCCTCTTAGGTAAAATACCACTATAACAATGCACAATATAAACAGCTACCTAACCCCCAAATGAACAGACAGTGCAATCAAAAAAACAGCATGTAGTCTCACCTAGCCACACTCCACCCCGACACGCGTTTCACCAGAAGGCATGTGGCATGGTCAAATTGTAGAGATTAAATAATATACAGAGACCCATCACAAGTAAATACAAACATCACATGAAAAAACACACCTGAAAAACATAATGAGTCTTATTACTCCGCCATATTAGCGTAAATCACTGATGCGCGAGATGTACAGTATATGGCAATGATCGCAAGATTATGCGACCTAAGTAAAATTTAGCACATGCGCACATAAAATATCCTTTATGATGCGAGATACATGATGGAAAACCTCACGCATGCGCAAAAACTTTAACATTGTGGCTGATAACCGTAAAATGAGTATCACTAACTCCTGTAACATAGCACAAAAGGTGATAAGTTGATGAAGTGAAGTGAGTGGTCATTTTTCTTTCATTCACTTATTTCACATTTCTTTTTTCACTGCATGCCCACTCACTTCACTTCATCACCTTTTGTGCTATGTTACAGGAGTTAGTGATACTCATTTTACGGTTATCAGCCACAATGTTAAAGTTTTCGCACATGCGCGAGGTTTTCCATCCTCTATCTCGCTTTATAAAGGATATTTTATGTGCGCATGCGCCAAATTTCACTTAGGTTGCATAATCTTGCAATCCTTGGCATATACATCTCGCGCATGCATGATTTACGCTAATATGGCAGAGGAATAAGACGCCATTCTCATATTTTTTCCAGGTGTGTTTTTTCATGTGATGTTTGTATTTACTTGTGATGGGTCTCTGTATATTATTTAATCTCTACAATTTGACCATGTCACACGCCCCCTGGACGAATCCTTCCGGTGAAACGCGGGCATGGAGTGTGGCTAGGTGGGACTACATGCTGGTTTTTTGATTGCATTGTCTGTTCGTTTGGGAGTTAGGTAGCTGTTTATATTGTGCATGGTTATAGTGGTATTTTACCTTAGAGGGAATTTTTCCCCATTACATATGCCAGTATTATATACAGTGTCAGTGCTCATTTATAGTATCACTTTCCTCTCCCCATGTACAGACTTTATTAGTGTGTACATTCCATATGGCCCATCTAGCCTTTGTATATTTGTGGTATCTCCAGTTACCCATTCATTTTTGTGTTTCTATACTTACATGTAGGTTTTTACATATGTACTAATAAAGTGTTATTTTATTATTTGGTGGTCATGATCTTTTGCCTTTGGTTATCATTGCATGATCCACAAGTATTTTGGCATTTTGTAAATAATAGCCCATTTGTTGTTGATTATAATTATCCCAGGAGTGGATTGAGCAGAAAGTAGAAGTATATATTTCCTATATACTTAATTTTTTATATACTTCCTATATATTTCCCATCCCTTTTGATATGAGAAAGTCTACAAAGTACCAATACCATAGTTACAATTTTTACAGGTAAGCAACCAAGCTGCTACAAAACCACATTTAGGTTTGACATGGTTAACTGCACCATGTGAATATTGAACTGGATAAACAAACAGGTGAGCACATTCACCAAGAGGTTTCTTCGTCATCCATAGACATGTGTGGCCATTTATGCACTAAAAACTGTATGTAGGCTACCAGACAGAGAGAACTGCAAACTAAATTACAGAACCATCAGAAGCGATGTGATGTTTATTTATGATGTCTGTGCACCTCCTTGTTAAATGTATTGCACATATTAGTTAGTGTAGATGTGCCTTTTTTAGGCCATGTGCACTTTGCCCCTTTCAAATGCGTTCCAACCTGATGAACACTTTTACGCCGCCCATGGACTGGAATGCATTCGCACCTTTTTTTGCCCCTTTTTAAAAAGACACAACTCATGAATACAGCGTGAAAAGGATCTCCATTTAGGCCACTCACCCTTTTCTTGCCAACAAAGTAAAAGTGCTGAGGGCAACATAACATCTGGAGAAAGGCGCAAGTGTTTCAAAAATGAAGCATAGGGCAGAAAAAGATCTCAAAAAGGTGCAATTGACGCCAAAAGTAGCTTCGTAAATGTGCCCTAATGTTTTATAGAGCACAATTCACCACATGGCATATGCCTGCTTCTCTACAGTGCTAGTAAATAGAGGATTACACAGTGGTAGGGGAAGTGGGGAATAACAGCTGAATTAAACTGGACATGTTCTCACTCAAAAGCCATACAAATAACATTACTATTATTGACCAATAATATTGACCAATCATTGGACTAACAAATAATTCCCGATGTTGGAACCTACCGTTACAATACTGATGGCCTATACTAAGGCTAGGCCATCAATATCTGTTCTTTGACAACTCCTCTACATTCACTGGGTTTGTTTGGGCATAGAGAAATTAAATTTTATAATTTAACATTTTTGTTCTGATACACCAAAGAAACAGGTAACAGTCTGCAGATATGTACAAACCATGTGAATACAGAGTGAGAGAGAGGGTTGTGTAATATGTTTGTCCTCTATGTAACATGACCCCTTTAGGATAAACCCAACAAGGCCATATGTATTCAGGAAGCAAGCTATACATCTATAAGCAAACACTATGTATAAGAGCTTTACATAGCAGCTATAGAGAATAAACAGATCACTGTGCAGCTGTTCTCCGCCTCTACCTTGGTCTGCAGCTGCTGTGACTGCCAGGAGCTGACCAAGGACACTGCACCTTTCTTCTGGAGCAGACACTGCAGAGGAGCCTCCAGGGAAACTTCTGCTCCAACTATTAACACATTTTTCCCCTCTAATGAGTTCTGACCTGCAAAATAAAATGGAGCATTTACAGCCGGGTGCACTAAATCTGTACAAAGACGACCAGCAGCTAAACTATGGATCCTAAAAAAAGAACATAAACATGCATGTCATAGTAATGAACATGGAGGGTCTTGTCCAGGATCACCTGAACATGCAATAAAAACATAATACAAAATATGTAACTTTCTAATACAAGGAGTTTCAGCTTAACACTATCTAGGTCTGTTTTTCCTGCAGCGCTTTTTTGCTGCAGCCCGCTACGTGGGGCCTTGGCCTCAAACGGTCTAGACACACACACACACGTCCAGCATTTACACATGAGCAGTCAGTTACATTGTTTTTTTCTGGTTTATAGTCCACTTAAATTATGCCAAGAGCACATTTTCCATAAGAGAAAGAAATATGCAGGGACAGGAGAGGCACTTACATACAGCGACAAGTGCAGTGGGATCTGCAGGCAGAATGTTAGAGCAGAAGCTGAGAAGACCGATATACAGCTTTCTTACAAAAGTTCTAAAATAACTCCCATATTTGCTAATTCTGTGCATTATATTCATGTGGTTGGTCTTACTGATTGACAGCCATCCCTACTATATGTATACTCAGCTGTCCATAACCAAATAGGACCACTTCCATAATCAACCAAGTCCAGAATGAACAAAGAGTTAAATGCAAGTTAGGTTTCATGCACATGTCCATGTGCATTGTCAGTACGCTAGCCGTTTTTCACAGCTAGAAGCACACCAGCCTATTATATGCCAATGGCCCCTTACACATGCCTGTGTCTTATCATTGGTCTGTGTATGGGGCAAAACTCAGGACAGACCTTATTCCATTCTGTTTTACGGCCCAGACTCACTGAAGAAAGTGAATGGGTCCATGGAGGCACAGGCAGCATGAGGGCCATCACCCATGTGTTGTTCAGTCACAGATACAGCAAATGTAGCCTGATATGGAATCTTTCCCCAGAGGACTATACATCAATCTGCTCAGCTCCACCTGCTCTATACAATGCTACCTGAAGATGGAACTTTATTATGAATGTGACAGGTTTCCTTTAAAATAATACCTTGTAACAAACTACAGCTGTGTGAAAGCAGGACTAGGAAAGATACATGTTCACCCTCTGAAACACCAAGACTCACACACGCATAAATATAGATATATGAATCTCAGCGTGACTGACTGATACTGATCACCCAAACTATTGGCATCACTGGTCCTTATGGTGTTAGGGTATGCTCACTCAGCATTTTTTCAAGGGGATTTTAAGGTAAACAAAATCCTACCATACTGGGAGTCAGTAACAGATTTGTGCCTCTAGCTGATTATTTTTTTTGGCTGGAGGGAGGGGGTGTCTCGACCCATCTTCAGGCAGATTCCGCCTTGGAAATCCCATGGTAATTAAATGGAGGCAGAAAAAAAAAAACAAAAAAAAAAACACATTGTTTTTGACACAGTTCTTCCAGCTCCCATTCATTTTTATAGGTTTTGCAAAATGAGATCTTCCTGAAGATAGGTCATTAAAAAAACCTGATTCCACCACAATCTACCGCCAAAAAAAAAACTGAACGTTGGGACGGGATTTGCACAAGCAATATTGACACTGAAAATGTAATCCTTCTCAACTCTTTTGCCAGGCCACTGGTCATAGCACCATCAGTTGGCTTCTTTCCCTTGCAGTTCACACAACACCCTGCTGTGCTCTCCATTCATATACACAACTATGCTGACAGCTTTATTACTACTGTCTACCCGCTAATACTCCTCATCCTCTTGCATCTTCCTTTCACTTACTGCACACCATTGCCAGGCACTACATCTACCTGCTTCTCTCCTTCTGTGAATCATGACCACATACTGTACAGTACATCACTACCCAGGAAGCAATAGTATAGTTCACAGCTTAGACGGATGGACCACAGTACTTTACCCCTGAATTATCACTATTACATCATTCCTCATTCTAAGCAGTTGAATCTCTGCATCAAATCTACCAAACACAAACATTACAATTGCTTCTTTAACGCCATCCAGGATCTACAGGTCTTAAATATAATATAGCAATACTCATAGTATACGGTACCAATAGACCTTACCCATTTGTTCTAACAGCTCAATAATGCCCATGGCAGTGGGAGAGATGAAGCCATCCTGGGCATTGCTACGGATCATCTTTCCCAGGTTAACATCAGTGACCCTATAAAAAAAAATAAAAAATAAATAAAAACGTCATGATAGCTTAAATGCAAATTTGCAATAGGCCATCACAATTCTTCGTTTGCACTTGTTGATGGATTTAGGCTATAACTGAAGGGGGGGGGGGTGGATTTTTACTAAACAGTATCTCATCAAGACAACCCATGTCTATATGTCCTAATTAGGACATATATCATGTCTATACGTTTTGATGGATTTATATTACAAGAATGGTCATTCATCTGAAAGGATGATATGTAATACCACAAGTTGGCCATGGCTTACACCTGCAAAATTAGATGTTTGATCAGGATGCTGGGAGCGGACATGGGAATGATGAACTGTCTACCCCAGGGACAATATTTTAAAGGGAGAGACAACCCCTTTAACCATAGCTACATCATTCAGGCATACATTCAGAAAAATAGGATAATGTGAGTTACCCATCTACATCTTTGTCCGGCTGCACTGCATTAAGCACTTTGTTGCTGGGCTTTACCAAGTTTAGGACCAGTCCATGGACGTTTGGGTCCTCATTAAGTTTCCGGATTTCATCAATAATCTAGATATAAAGATGTTGAATTAACTTGTGATGGGGAAAAAAAAAAAAAAAAAAAAGCTAATGCCAAAAACATCACATAGGAAAAGTCTCAATATTGGGGGCCATTAGACTGCATTCACAAGACCATGGTTTGTCCGTATGCCACATATCCCAAACTGACCGTGACCATGTAAGTGAGTTCTGATGCAGTGACCTCCTGAATGGCCAGAGCGCTATTGCATCAAACTCACAGTACAGTAACACTCCAGCCATTTGAGAGCTCACAGCATCATAACTCACTATGATTCAGTGAATACCATTTACATGGCAATGGTCACTCCAAGAAACATAGCTGGGAGCTAGCCCAAGTTTCCCCAGAAGGAACACTTCCTCAATACATACTTATGAAAACCAAATGATTCAATTATGATCAATAGAATCCAAGCTGCAGTAAACACCCAGGGGAAAATTTATTTAAGCAACTATGACTTTTCATTAGAAAAATGCATTAAAAGGCTAAATTAATTTGCACTTCTTTAGTGTTTTGAACCCACCCCTGACTTTGGCTTACAGACACTGATGCAAAATGCATGCATGTGAAGGCAAACTAACAGTTAATTTCATATAAATGGACTGCAGAAAAAGAAGATTCTTTATGACCAGAATGGTTTTCTTTTCCTCCTGTCTAAGAATCAGTTTCTCAGTTACTACCTTACATATTACATATGAACACCTCCATGGGCAGAGACTTGGACAGTGAATGTTGCTTTTATCAAGCAAAATGCAAGCACAGGCGCAGTCATACAGAAGATTGTGTTGCCCTTTTAAGATAAGGCTTAGCCACACCTTCTGATGTACAGTGAATGAGCATGCTGCGCTGTGAGCTGCAGAATACACGGAAGCTCAAACAACGAGACAAGCACATGTTAAAACAGAGTCATGGCCAAAAGAGGAAACTGATAAAGACTAGTATTCAATGCAGCAATAAACCCCATTGGATCCAATGCACTTCAGTCTTGTTTGTTTACTTTTAAGACGGAAGATAAAGTTCTGCATGCATGATTTTATCTTTGTCTAAAATAAAGAAAGCTTCAGTCTTGTTTTCACATTACAGTGAATGATGACGAATGCAAACAGAATCTGCTCCATCAGTATCCATCATTCTAATTATGCTTTTAGTCCACTGACCTAATATGGATCAGAGCAATGAACTGAAATTAAGCTGATGTGAACTTAGTCTAACCAAGAGAAAAAACAAAAAACAAACCTTAAAGGGGTTATCCAGGATAAAAGCAAATTCCTACACTAATCTAAAACACCCCCCCCCCCCCCCGCTTAATTTCTAAATAACATAGTTTACCAAAAACATATATTTACTCACATGACCGCTGCAGGGACATTTGCTGGTTATCCAGTGACCATCTGTTTCCCCGTTTCACTACTATTTCCCCGCCTTCCCATTATACTTACCTCTCTTCCTTCCAGGATTCCTCCTGTGGGACGGCTCCTGCCTCTTTTCTGACTACCGGCAATAGTCCCAGCGCTGCTCTGTACTCTGCAGCCGATAATCCACCTCTACTGTGCAGGAGCAGTAGAGGTGGATCATTGGCTACAGAGCAACGCTGGGACTATTGCGTGTGCCGGCAGTCAGAAAAGATGGAGGAGCCGTCCCGCAGGAGGAAGCCACATAAGTATAATAGGGAAGGGGGAGTGAGGTGACAGGGAGCTAGTGTGGAAGCTATGTAGCAGGAAACGGAACCATGTAAACAAATGCAGAAGATGTCAGGAGCTCCCACAGACACCCAGAAAAATCACTCAAAACACTGCTAAAGGTATATTGGTGCATTTATTAACCCATTAATAGCACTAACAGACTTTTTTTTTTATTTTAAAAGAACATTTTTTGCCCAGAAAACCCCTTTAAAACACTCACCTCTTCATCACTGCTCTCCTTTGATAGACGTATGTAAAGCACATCCACTCCAAGCTGTATTAAAAAAAAAAAAAAAAAAAAAAAAAAAAATTTATATAATACATATCTCTCTATATAATTTGGGCCAATAAATCCAGCTGATAATGGACAGTTTCCCAGACTGACCTGGTCAACTTTCAGAGATTTGTATAAAAAAAAATAAAAAGTTGTACAATTTTCCAAATTTCTGAATCATTTCCTCACGGTTTTCTAAGTATCTGCTTGCTTTCATTCATAATGCTTACTGCTAGTGGATGAAAATCATGGTGATATACAGTCCATTATAGTCACAGCACAGTAATCAGACATCTGCCTGGTAACGAGCTGTTCTCCTGTGTGTTCATCACATGACCATGGACTGATTTTTATCCATTAGGAGTAAGTAGAATGAAAGAAAAATATTGGTTCTATAGAAACATTGAACAAATTTTTATTATAAAAAGAATAACATTGGTCTCTCAATGTTGGTCTGAAAGTGGCCAACCCCTTTAAGTGAAAGCCAGGAATAGGTGAACATAGAACAGGTGCAACTACTTACATTAGAACCTTATCTCTGTGTAGTCTCCACTCTTGGTTTTGACTTACTGATGCAAAAACACTGATCAAAACACTGTCTTGTATATAAGGCCTTAAATGACTATTGCAGGCTTGTCCCAGCCTAATCATAGGCCTCTTAGTTAGAACAGACGCCATCATAGAGTTGACCAACAGCTTTTCAAGTTTAATAGTTGTTGGCCAAAAGCTTTGGAAGGCGTATGGCCGCCTTTAATATACAATAATGCAGGTCCATGAAAAATTCCTTGGATAAAAACTCTACAAAGATACAACTGGATGCAAACAAACTCACCTCTTGAGCAAACTCTCTGGTAGACTGCAATGTTGCATCATCTGTGTCTGCCTGCAAATGACATGAAGAATTGAATTTAGAACAAAAAAAAAAAAAAAAAAAAAAAAGGATCATGTCTAGAGATGAGCAAATTTCTCAAAAGTTCGATTCGAAAAAAATTTGCTTCTATCCGAATTACCCAACCCGGCTATTTCCGGGCTGCAGAGAGCTGGGGTGGGCAGCAAAATGGCAGAAGCCCTTGGATGCCGCGGTCATGTCTCTCTCTCTCTCTCTCTCCGGCACAGACAAGTTTTATTCATGTGGAAGGATCTGCTAACAAGCAAAGACACGTCTACCCAATCACATCACTAGAGAACACCATGTGACTGTCTGATGTCACAAAGGTCCTTAATAAATATTCGATACCGTGAAGCATCAGGAAATCCAGAATCGTGGCGAATCAAAGATTTTCTGAAATTCGGATTGAATTCCACTTCTGCAGAATCGATTTGCTCATCTCTAATTATGTCCTATTTTTGTCAGTTTTCAAAGATCCCTCAATACACTAAAATTTATGAGGAATCCGTGAAAACTGGTGCAAGACAGACATGAAAAATGTACAGGAATAGAACTGTGTATAGGGCCACTGCAGACCAAAAGGCAGCAGGGAAGAAAAAAAAAAAAAAAAAAAAATTCTGTTCTCCACTAATATCTCTCCCCTATCTACAGGATAGGAGGCTAGTACCTGAATAATAGGGGGGTAGACCCTTAGGATCACCAGCAATCATAAGAACAGGGATCGCCATACTACTGCCCAAGTAATTTGGATACACACCCATTGCTTCATTCACTTCTGAGTCTGATGGAGAACAGCAATGTGTCAGTACCGTCAATGAAGTGGAGGTCTTGCATGTACACTATTGTTCTAGTCACAGAAGGGAATCCCTGTTTCTATGAACAATGGAGGTCCCAGTGGTCAAGAACATATTCCCTATACCAGGGCTTTTCAAACTTTTTTCACTCGGGCCTTACGAGTCAATCTGTTATGATTAAGGGGCCTCGATAACAAAGAAATAGGGGAGGAGTTGGAAAAGAGCCTCCTCCCTTCAGTACTAGTCTGTGATGCCTATGCCCCAAAGTGGACCATTCAACCTGCTCACTTTGGCTGAATTGCTGCCCGGTGAAAAGCCTGTAAATGCTTGGTGAAGAGGTCATCACAAATCCTTCTACACACAGAGAGGCAGGTATTAGTGCAGTTTCTGATTCAGGGTCCCAGCTTTGTGCCAACGTTGACACTGGCAGGAGCCTATGCCTCAACAGCAGGTGATCTGCACCTCCCCAGTAAAGCCTGTCTCACCGAACTGCCCTATACTGTGGATAGTGTGATAACCCCTTTCAGGCAGAGAACCCACGTGGCGTGAATGCTGCTGTCTAGTGAATCCCATCTACACATTGCAGGAAGATACGCACAGCAGACACACTGCGATTTCCAAAACCGAGTATAATAAGTAGAGGCCCAGGAGAAGTGATTAAAAATAACAAAACACTTACTCACCTTACCTCACCTCTCCAGGCCATCCTCACTCCGTTCTGCTGTCTGCAGCATCCTCTTCTGTCTGGTGACTGAGGTCTCGCGCTCCAGCGGGTGCAATTACATCATTACGCCGGTGCGCCTCATGTGACCTCTAGCGTGATCTCTGGCGTGACCTCAGTTACCGGCAGGAAGAGCCCTGGAGTGGATACTCAGCCCAGGACAGGTGAGTATAAGTATTTTTTTTAATTTTTATACACCTCCCCTGGGCTGGCAGCTATTGGAAAGGGGCCCGGCCCAGGGGAGGTGTATAAAAGGCTTTCCCCGACCACTATCATGGTGGTCCGGGGCCCCGGCCATTTCCAGTTGTCCACGGGCCCCGTACCCCTCCGCGGTCACATTCCCTGGGACCACAATCTTTATGCCACTGGTGCAAGGTGCAAGCTTCTCTTCATTAGTAAAATTGTCCTATTGTTTATTAGTAGAAAAACATCTGTAAAGCCATGCATCAAAAATATGCTCTACTTACCTGAATTATAGCCAGGACAGGCTTAAAGGCAGAGTTTTCTTTCTGCAAGGTACTCAATGTGTCTTTTGAATGATTCAGCACGTTCCTGCAGAGAAAGAAGCAGAAAATGACATTTATAACATTAAAGAGGTTTTCACTCCCATAAAAGAGCTGTGTGACAGAATCCTGAATGTCTGAAAACTGTGGATCTATTGGATAATAAATTGTTGTGATAAAGCTTCCACGTTACAACATGGCTTAAACCTTTAAGCTAAGGCCCCATATAGCGGGTGACAGGGAAAAAGTGTTGCAGGAAAAAACATGGCGGAAATGCTGCTTTTTCAATTATACCAATAGGGAATTCGTCATCGTTTCCGTAGATATAACTAACATGCGATTTCCAAATCCATGACGGTTTTGGAAACAGTTTCCACTGTGTGTATTTTTCTGCAATGTGTGGATGGGATTCGCTGTAAGGCACCATGGTTTTTCCCCAACCAAACTGTGGTGTTTACACCACATGGGGCCCCAGCCTTAAAGGGGTTATACATTTTTTTGAGTATATGGTCTAACCTTAAAGAGAACCTGTCATCAGGACTGAAAAGCCCAATCACATACCCCTGAAAGGGCCGTCACCCTGAGCATTTTTGATATTTTGTTTATCCAAGTCTGTTCAGATATTCCAAAACTATAAGTCTTTATATAAATTATGGTGGGCAGAAAATTGCTTCTCTCCAAGTTGCTTCTCTTCTGTAAAAGTAGCACCAACAACCCAATATAAGTAATAATGTGGTGCTGGTAAATTCTGAATGTTCATGGATTGTTTAAAGAACTAAAAAATAATTCACTTATTTCTAGCTATACTATGCCTGTGTACACCATACTTTACTTCGCTGCTTTTGCATACACGTCTTCCAGCAATTTAAAGTGAAAGCTTACAGAGAAAGCCCAGATACAACACCTGTCATCTGAGCCCAGGATTGCACCACACAAGCCCTCCCCATCTAGAGCACTAGAGCACGTATGTTCTCCTCAAACTCTGTCTGCCCAGGAGCTACAGCTGCCATCTTAGTGCAGACTGATCATTCTAATATTACTCAGATATGTAATCCAGTCTCAAAGAAATACAGGCATATATCTGCAAACATACAAAAAGTTCTATTGAGGGAAAAGGGATCTAATACAAAGTAACATTTTTAATAAAAAAAAAAAAAAAAAAAAATATATATATATATATATATATATATATATATATATATATCTCTATATAAAATTCCAGCTTACACTTCAATGTATCACATACAACATGGAGAAAAGTATTAGGACACATCTCAATCAATTAAATCAGGCATTTCATTCAGTCCCATTGTCATAGGTGTAGTATTGAAAAGTGGAAGTGTTCAGGAACACCAGCAACACAGCCACAAAGCGGTAGACCACAAAAAAAATTACAGAGTGGGATCGCCAAGTGTAGAGCCGCATAGTGCATAAAAATCGCCAATGCTCTGCTGACTAGCAATTTGGTTTTTTTATTGCTTCTATGCAGTGCCATACAAAGGCAGCACTCACAGTTTTATCAGTGCTGTTAGCTTCTGCTACAGAAGTCACTGCACTGTCAAAGGGGTCAACCTCACAGCATACAGTATAAGACTATAGAGTCTATAGACGTATGCCATTGGGGGTGTTCCTCACCACCCTGCTAGAATGCTGAGCTGACAGGCTGGCCCCTTTGACAGTGAAGTGAGATCGGTAGCCAAAACTAACGGCACCAGTTTCTCAGGAACCAAGGCAGATATCTGCAAAATAAAGGTAGGAGATGAATAGCCTTTATAAAGGCTATTCATAAGTGCTTTTAGTTAAAAAAAAATTTATATATATATATATATATATATATATATATATATATATATATATATATATAATGATAAAATCCCTTTAAAGGGAATCCGTCAGAGCCATTTAGGACAATAAACCACCCACGAGTTCAAATGTGTCCCAAGTTGCCCTGTTATAACTCGATCCCATAACCACATAAAAAAAAAAACCCACACTTTATTAAAAAAAAAAAACGCTTTAATCGCACTAATCTCTGGTGATCCCAATGCCTGTGCTGTTCTTCAGTGTAGCTAAAGATGTACACCCCGGCTTCACTGTGCATATGTCAGAGGTCCAGCACATGCACATTAAAGCTGGGTTGTACTCTTCTGGCTTCACTGAAGAATAGCTACAGCCGACAGGGGATTCTAAAGCTTTATTTTTAATGTGTCCTGACAGATTCCCTTTAAAGCAGTTATATAAAATCTTATGCTGCACAAGCAGACAAAACTGAACTGCTGATAATATAAAATATTAATCTGAATCTCTATTAAAGCGATATTCCCATCTCAGACATTAATGACAAATCCAAAGATGCCACAAAAACCCCATAGAAGTCCCATACCCATCGCATCCAGTGGTCATTCTGAATGGCGAGATGGGCATGCATATATGGCTCTCTCCATTCACTTTACTTTGAAAATAGCCAAGTAAACATACTTTGCTATTTTCAGATCTCCAACAGAATTCAATGGAGAAAGCCATGCACATGTGGCCAGGAAACAGGGTCACAGAACCCCCATTGTCAAATAGATGTGGGTCTCAGGGGTGGGGCATTCTGTGCCATAAATGTCCAAGCCAGGAATACCCCTTTAACATCAACTTCTGCAGAATCCACATGGAAAGTTACTGCCTTACTGATTAAGGCTGCACCAAAATAAAGGCTTGTGCACACAGCCATCTTACACAGAGCCATCCATACGCCATCTACGGTATTCCCATCTGCCAATGACATCATAAACTGGCATAGACAGTTTATATTTCTCAGTCTGCACATGCACCTAGGCATGCTCTGACATATAGCAGTGCAGCTTTTCCATGTGCAAGAGATAAAATGGTCATTTTACGGACACTTGTTTTGGCACAGTAACAGTAATCTCTATGTGTCTAATTCATGCTGACATTAGGCTGCTTTTCAAAAAGAGTTGGCTCTTTTTCCCCCTCTCATTTTTAGTGTCTGCTTTGCTAAAACAAGGATTATAATCCTCTGCCAGGCTAAATTCTGCAAGTGACGTATAAACTCACACACATATATGACTAGTATTGGCTGGCTACTCATGAGCTTGCTATTATATATAAAAAAAAACAAAAACAAAAAAAAACAAACACACACACACACACTGTTGGGATGTTTGATTCATAAAAATGACTTGCCATACCACAAAGAATTGCTTATGGTGCATGAACATTGGACATTCAGCAAATAGTCAAACACTTGATGAATTTGGCACAATCTAAAAAAAAAAAAAAAAAAAAAAAAAAAAAAAAAGGGCCTCCTCATTTATCGTTTGGTGCAACTGTGGTATTTTTAATTTTTTTTTTTTTTTTTTTTAAAGCTACAGTAAGTGTATAATACGACTTTTTATAGGTTTATGGAGTGTTTTGCACTTGGACATGTGATTTTTGTATTAGTCGCAATTGTTGAATTGGACAATTTTCTCATCACCATGCAGGCAACGCCCATTCGACATATTCACAAAATATTAGACAGACACAAATTGTCAAAAAAATGTCAAATGATAAATATGGATAATTGTTATTATGGATGAAATTAGGCGCAAATTACTTGCACTGAATCCCTCCATAGTGTTTAGCACTTCTGCATCGCTAATATAGCTCTACTAATACATTTTAGAGACCGCTACTGGTTAATAGGTTGAAGGGGTTTTCTGGGTTTTGATGACTGATATCAGTTCAAGATCAGCAGGGATCAGACATGCCAGACCCAACTGATCAGCTTTTTGAAGTGACAGCTTTAAAGGCCATGTGACGTCATGTCCATTTGTCACATGGCCTATCAGCCTAATTAAGGTGAATGGGGCAGACTTGTAATACCAAGTATTGCCGTCTCAAACAGCTGGCCTGCAGGGGGTCCCAGGTGTTGGACCCTGCCAATGTTAGGATAGGTCAACAATCTAAATCTGGAAAGCACCATTAAAGAGGACCATTCATATTCTCCACGATATGTCAATATCAAATTACGTATCATTACAAAGCTGTAAATGTGCTGAATTCAGTGCACTTTCAGTTTTGTCTGTAGGTTCTCCAGTTCCAGAGTTATCTGTTCTGTTAGTTTCAGCTACCGTTATCACTGTACCGTCAGGGGGGCAGGCCGTCATCATTGCGCGGTAGAGAACACCCAACTCCACAGTACAAGACTGTACAAGTGTTCTGTTGGGGAAGGCTTTCCGCCTAGCAATGACACCAAGCTGTGAAGCCAGCACACCTGACAGTACACAGTGATATCGGTAGCCGGAAATAACAGTACCGATACGTCTGGAACCATGGAACATACAGACAAAACTAAAAATCAGTATATCAGTATATAAGTACACACAAATATACCACAGAGCCAAGTGAGAATTTGTCTAGGGATACTGCCACAGTAAATGAAGCATGGCACACTGTATTTGTTACTAAAATACCCTGGTATGGTGCCAAGTCAAGCTGCAACCTGGCAAGCAAATCAACAGAGTATGCCAGTTCACAAGCGCTTAACTATGTCATAGGCGTCTAGCCAAAAGCTTACACTGCTAAAATGCCATAACAGGATCAGTCACATAACATATCTATTACAGCTGTGCATACAATACGGATGCCAAATCATGTTCTGATACAGATGTAGCAAAGTTGATACGAACTTCTGCAGTTAGATAAATTGCTGCAGCATGACATCTTAGGGTGGGTTCACACTTGCGCCCGGAGTCCGCCGGAAATTTTGTACCTCCGGTAGAAAGAGCAATTTTCATAGTTTTGAGATGGACAAATAAAACCTAAATTGCAACATTTAAAAATAAATAAATAAATAAATATCATACTAACCCCCCCCCCCCCCATACCTATATATTTTATTAAATTAGACACCTGCAGCAGTGTCAAAATGCCACTTGGTACTGTATGCGAACAGGCACCGTCATGCAATTTTGATTTAAAGTATGTTTTATAGGAAAAAAAATGCAAATAAATGTATATTTGCTAAAAGTGGAAACCAAACAAAAAGTTATATGTACCAAACACCGTAAAAACAAGAGTTCAACATGTGAAGAGTTCATTCACATCACTAAGGCCTAAACCTGCATGCTCATGTCTTCAGAAAATCACTAGAACTGGAAGGAACAAAAATTTACATCCTATAAAACGTAAGGACTACACACCGTGAAAAGCAAGTGAACCCCTAAACCCTATATATTTCTTGAAAGTAGACAACCTGAAGATTACATGTGTCTCAAAGGGTTATCAATAGCTATGTCCACCTTCATGTAACTTTGTGACAAATCATTTTTGTGAAAAAAAATGCACTAAAACATATTTGCACTTAAAACTCCTATTCAATCGTACATTCACACACACAAAATAATAGATCAAGATGTACACAATTTATATATACCGCAAACATCTACAACAAGAGCTCGTACTCTCAAAAACACTAATACCGAAGACAAGCAATATTTTGCTGTTATTCACTTTATGTTAAAAATCTATACTGCACATAGCAAACTGACATCAAAATCTAACTTTTTTGAGATTGCACAGCATACTGTATATAAAAACACAACTTAATATTTCATATATACAACCACCTTCATACAACTTTGCAGAAAACAGATTACAAGAAAAAAATAAAAATAAAAAAATAGTACAATATTTCAAATTTGCCACTAAAGGGCATGCTCAGGCAGTCCCTTTCTGCAAACAAAGTGTACTTTCACACATACCACACCTATATATATTTAAAGGTGTAGGTGTTAAAGAAACGCCAAAATCACAGAAATGCACCAACCAATTTTGTGCATGCAAATTAAATAGGAGCTTACATAAGAACATAATTTTCTATCCCCCTATAAACACTGTAGCAATCTATATGTTCATCTCTAGTGATAATCGTTATTACTATTATTTTAGCGTGTAACGGAAATCGCTAGAGAGGTGGTCTGTGTATTTTACTCTATATAGATCAGGTATGGACAGGATAGGGATTGGGTGAAATGTAACTTTTATTGATCACTTTGTGTATGTGTTGTGTAAGTGTTTGGTGCAACTCTTTTTTGCGCTGCGATCTGGACAATGGTAAACGTCGGTCACAGCGCCAATAAACTCCCTGCTTATGTTCAGAGGGGTATTACATTATCTCTCTATGTGACAATCAGAAAGCAAACGTATAGTATGCTCTCTGATTGATAGGAAAGGGGATAACATGGACAGAAGTCCCTGCTACATGCTGCCTGAGGCAGGAGGTTGACACTTTAGAGCCCCATACCTCAGGATCCGTTGGGGCTATGAAAAGAATCTCATCTTTAAAATTATACCAAGAACATCATGATAGCCCTTAGATTCAGAGCGTTTCTACAAGCTCCAAAAATCTGACTCACCAGGAGACAAATATTTGGCGCAATAATATAGACAAAATTCTTAACTTGCAGGCTGTAAGGAAGAAAATTCTTGGCATAACATAAGCAGATACAAATCACCTCTCACTTATTGAGACATATGTGGCGCATGATGGGAATTTTTGGTGCACAAAGTAAATTGTCGTAAATTCTTTTTGAGAGAAATATATCCAAACACTTGGATGGACGCTATCGTTATAGCTAAGCATGGTGCTAGGAGTCCCTGTCTCCCAGTGACACTGTCCCATACAGATTACAGTACAGAGATATCTATCTCTGTACTGCAGTGACTATGGGACAGTTTCACTGGGAACGGAGAGTATTCAGACCCTTTAAATTTTTCACTGTTTCATTGCAGCCATTTGCTAAAAGCAAAAAAGTTCATTTTATTTCTCATTAATCTACACTCAGCACCCCATCTTGACAGAAAAAAAAAACAAATGTAGATTTTTTTTTTTTACAAATTTATTAAAAAAGAAAAACTGAAATCTCACATGGTCAAATATTCAGACCCTTTGCTCAGTATTGAGTAGAAGCCCCTTCCTTTTGAGCTAGTACATCCATGAGTCTCCTTGGGAATTATGCAACAAGTTTTTCACATCTGGATTTGGGGATCCTCTGCCATTCTTCCTTGCAGATCCTCTCCAGTTCCATCAGGTTGGATGGTGAACGTTGGCGGACAGCCATTTTCAGGTCTCTCCAGAGATGCTCAATTGGGTTGAGGTCAGGGCTCTGGCTGGGCCAGTCAAGAATGGTCACAGAGTTGTTCCGAAGCCTCTCCTTTGTTATTTTAGCTGCGTGCTTAGGGTCATTGTCTTGTTGGAAGGTGAACCTTCGGCCTAGTCTGAGGTCCAGAGCACTCTGGAAGAGGTTTTCTTCCAGGATATCTCTGTACTTGGCCACATTCATCTTTCCTTCAATTGCAACCAGTCGTGCTGTCCCCCATAGCATGATGCTGCCACCATCATGTTTCACTGTTGGGATTGTATTGGGCAGGTGATGAGCAGTGCCTGGTTTTCTCCACACATAACGCTTAGAATTAACGCCAGAAAGTTCAATCTTCGTCTCATCAGACCAGAGAATCTTATTTCTCATAGTCTGGGAGTCCTTCATGTGTTTTTTTGGCAAACTCTATGCGGGCTTTCATATGTCTTGCACTGAGGAGAGGCTTCCTTCGGGCCACTCTGCCATAAAGCCCCGACTGGTGGAGGGCTGCAGTGATAGTTGACTTTGTGGAACTTTCTCCCATCTCTCTACTACATCTCTGGAGCTCAGCCACAGTGATCTTTGGGTTCATCTTTACCTCTCTCACCAAGGATCTTCTCCCACGATTGCTCAGTTTGGCTGGACGGCCAGGTCTAGGAAGAGTTCTGGTCGTCCCAAACTTCTTCCATTTAAGGATTATGGAGGCCGCTGTGCTCTTAGGAACCTTGAGTGCTGCAGAAATTCTTTTGTAACCTTGGCCAGATCTGTGCCTTGCCGCAATTCTGTCTCTGAGCTCCTTGGGCAGTTCCTTTGACCTTATGATTCTCATTTGCTCTGACATGCACTGTGAGGTCTTATATAGACAGGTGTGTGCCTTTCCTAATCAAGTCCAATTAGTATAATTAAACACAGCTGGACTCCAATGAGTAGAACCATCTCAAGGAGGATCAGAAGGAAATGGACAGCATGTGAGTTAAATATGAGTGTCACAGCAAAGGGTCTGAATACTTACCACCATGTGATATTTCAGTTTTTCTTTTTTAATAAATTTGCAAAAATATCTACATTTCTGTTTTTTTCTGTCAAGATGGAGTGCTGAGTGTACATTAATGAGAAAAAATTAACTTTTTTTTGCTTTTAGCAAATGGCTGCAATGAAACAGAGTCAAAAATTTAAAGGGGTCTGAATACTTTCCGTACTCACTGTATATCTCAGTATTGTAATCACTAAGAGACTGGGAGGCAGGGACTCCTAGCACCATAGACAATTATAATGCTCAGAGTCGATCTCTCAGCACAGTAATCAGGCTGGTAAACATGGCTCACACTGAGATCGAGTTTTATGGCTAAAACACGGTCATGTGAAAAAGCGGTTAAGCTACATGCACACGAACATGTGCCATGCTGGCGGTAACACAGCACATGGATGATATCAGAGTGGCATTCTTATCTCCACGGTACTATTCATTTCCTTCAGTAAGTCCCCCGGGTTCACTGCCTCATACACAGACTGTGATAATACATGGTCATATGTATGGGTCCACAGAAAATAACAGGTCAGTGTTCTAGCCATGAAAACATGGCTATCACACTAATAACACACGTTTGTGCACATGGAGCCTTAGGATGCGTTTCCGCAGTCAGGTTTTTTTTTTTATGCAGTTTTAGAAGCCAAAACCAGGTACGGACAGACTCTACTCCTCCTCTTTATTTTTTCAATCCATTCTCAGTTTTAACTTCAGAAACTCCATTTAAAAACCTTACTGTGTCAACACCACCCCAGACAGAAGGTTTTTGGAGTAGTTAGGTGACCCTCGTGACTCCTGAAGTAACTTGCTCAGTAAATTGTGTATACGGGCAAAATACAGATGTGAGCATAAATGATCAATAACCTCAGAACAGTGGCATAAGTACCGCCGTAGTGACTGCCACAGGGCCTGCGACCTTAGAGGGCCAAGTGGGCCCCTGCTGTTTTTTTTTTGTTTGTTTTTTTAAATATGCCGTTAGCTGCAAGAGTAACCCTAGCAGGTAACGGACCCTATTTATTTACCGATTCCCATTCCTGCTCACAGCCACCTCTGCTTCCCCGTCTGCCCTGCAGGGGGCCCCGGGAATCCCATATCACGTTGCTGGGGCCCCCTGGAGGGAAGAAGGAGAAGCGGAGGCGGTTTTTGAGTAGAAGCTGGGTACCACTGGTTTTTAATGTTTGTCATCTCCCCTGGGCCTCCGATCATTATACTCTGGGTGGTATAGTTCGTGGGTGGTGTACCCCAAAAATTTCGGTTTCTACCAAACCCAAAATTTTTGCACTATTTACAACAAAACACAGTTGGGGTCCACTATGGAACATCATACCGTGCATAAATGGAGGGGTTATACTTTGTGGGGGCCAGAAAAGGGGGCACTATGCCGTGGGGGGGGGGGGGCAAAGCCCCTGACTCAGAAGCTCCAGTTACTGAACCCTGCAAAACGATACAATTATTAGTACAGCATAACTGCTAATACATAATTTAGTGAACTTCTCAATGTACAGATAGACTACAATCCCCACAAGTCTCGGCGAGTTCAGCAAAAAAAAAAAAAAAAAAAAAAGTTATCCGTACTTCTGAAAGTTATTCCCCCCCCCCCCTCGTTACATCATATATATGGTAGCTCCCTGTACACGCAGCATGATACTGGGGCCGCTACTCCAGCCACTCACAAGGCTCCTTCCTATAATAGCCCACCCACTGAGTGACTTCACCCCTCAACATGCCAACTCACACGTGTCTGTGCCATCTCTCCTACCTAGTCAGTGCCCCGTGCAGCTCTCCTGCGCTCCTCCAAGCCGTGGCTGAGAACGACAATGAACGGGTTGTAGTGACTGGTCCCCTCGGGTGTCCATGATTCAGGCTCCCCCTGTAGCCGGGCAGGCTGTGGTACAGGCGGCGGAGAATGGGCCAGCGCATGATGACAGGTAGTGAGTGAGAAGACAGCACTGACCGCCACTTATTACTATTGAGAGCACGAGTTCGCTCTGACTGCCGAAGCAAACTCCTCCTACAGTGGGCGTGGTTTTAGTGGCCAGGCTGTCTTAAAAGGGTCCAGTCTAGACTGGAGCTGCTACTGGTATATATGATGTCATGGGGAGGGGCGGGGCTCCAGGATTACAGCTCTGTGCGCTATAGAGGAAGGAGCAGTAGAGTCCGCGTAGTGAAGAGGGAGGAGGAGAGACCAGGGATGTTATTACATGGGACTGCATGATGGACGGGGCAGAGCAGAGACCCGGGATGTTATTACATGGGACTGCATGATGGACGGGGCAGAGCAGAGACCCGGGATGTTATTACATGAGACTGCATGATGGACGGGGCAGAGGAGAGATCAGGGATGTTATTACATGGGACTGCATGATGGACGGGGCAGAAGAGAGACCAGAGATGTTATTACATGGGACTGCATGATGGACCGGGCAGAGGAGAAACCAGAGATGTTATTACATGGGACTGCATAATGGACCGGGCAGAGGAGAAACCAGAGATGTTATTACATGGGACTGCATGATGGACGGGCAGAGGAGAGACCAGAGATGTTATTATATGGGACTGCATGATGGACCGGGCAGAGGAGAGATCAGAGATGTTATTACATGGGACTGCATGATGGGCAGAGGAGAGATCAGGGATGTTATTACATGGGACTGCATGATTGGAGATAAGTGATGGTTTTGCATGGGACTGCACGGTAAACAGGGCAGTGGGGCAAGGCATAATGTTTTTAATGTGACTGAAGGAGGGTTTGAGGGATTGGATTGATTTTTTTATGTGACTTAGTGGAGGTGAGATATTTACATGGGACTGTATGTTGCAAGGGCTGAGGGTAGGGATTGAGGCTGAATATAGGGGAGTGGTTTTATTTACATGGGACTGTATAGTAGGGTAATAATATTTACACAGGATTGTCTGTTTAAGGAGGACTAAATGGAGTGATAACACATGGGACTGTATGTTGCAAGGGCTGAGGGTGGGGATTGAGGCTGAATGGAGGAGAGTGGTTTTATTTACATGGGACTGTATAGTAGGGTAATAATATTTACACAGGATTGTCTGTTTTAGGAGGACTAAATAGAGGAGTGATAACACATGGGACTGTATGTTGCAAGGGCTGAGGGTGGGGATTGAGGCTGAATGGAGGTGAGTGGTTTTATTTACATGGGACTGTATAGTAGGGTAATAATTACACAGGATTGTCTGTTTTAGGAGGACTAAATAGAGGAGTGATGACACATGGGACTGTATATTAGAGGTTATGAATGAGGGGAGTAATGTATTTACGTAGGACTGTATGTTGTAGGAGACTGCTGGAAGAGTGATATATTTACATGGGACTGTATTGTGGAGGGGAGCGTTTACTTAAGACTATATTGGAGGGGCTGAATACGATAAGTGATGTTTACATGGGACTTGCCTTGTGGAGGGGCTGAAGGGAGCAAGAATGGTGTTTACATTGGACTATAGGCTGTAGAAGGCTGTGGGGAATGATGTAATATTTGCATGGGACTGTATTGTCTAAGGAGGTGACTGACGGTTTTCTAGAGCACTGCTTGCTGTCATTCTTTGTTTACTTCCAGTAGATACAAATAAGTCCATGGTCATGTGATATACGGTCCATAGTCATGTGATAACACACAGCTGCTCATTAAAAGGCAGATGTTTGATTAATGTGCTGTGTGTCCATCACATGACCATGGACTGTCTATCAAATGACCATGGACTGTCTATCAAATGACCATGGACTGATTTTTATCTGCAAGCAGGACTTTTCTCTCTGAATTTTTCGGCGGAAACCCGGCAGACCCCATTATAGTCTATGGGGTACGCGGGATTCCATGGATAACCGTTTTTTAAATGCATTGAGTTTCCGGGTCCGCTTGGGAAACCCGAACGCAGGTGTGAACCTAGCGTAAGTAGTTTCACACTACTTCAGTCCTACCTGCAGCACTTTTACAAAAGTAAACAAACATAACAGAAGAAAACTTCCATTTTGTCTTTTTAACCCCTTAACGACCCAGGGCGTAATAGTCGCAGCCAGGACCCGCAGCTAACAGCAGCGATCGGTGCCTGCACCGATCGCGGCTGTTAACCCTTTAGATGCCGCGGTCAAACGCGACCGCGGCGTCTAAATTGCGGAGCCGCCAAGGGCGCCGCCATTTTTACCTCATCGCCGCCCTCCAGAACGTCATCGGAGGGCGGCGCTTGGTTGCCATGACAGCCGGGAACCTATTGAAGGCTCCCAGGCCTGTCATTTCAGTATAGCCATTACACGATGCCAGGGGCATCGTCTAATAGCAGTGAAGGCATTTTGCTATTCACTGCGATACAGTAGTATCGCAGTGAATAGTATGATCGATCAGACTCCCAAGGTTTCAAGGTCCCTAGGGAGTCTGATCATACAAGTAAAAGTAGAAAAAAAAAAAGTTTTTAAAAGTATGAAAAAATAAAAAAAAACACAAAAGTTCAAATCACCTAGATCCCTAGATTCCCTAGATCAGATATAAAAGTAAATAAACAAAAGTAAGCATAAACACTTTAGGTATCACCGCGCTCCAAAATGCCCGAACTATTAAAATATTTATCCCATACGGTGAACGACGTAGCGGGGAAAAAAAATCAAAATGGCCAAATAGCGTTTTTTTCAACACTTTGTCTCCTATAAAAAATTGAATAAAAAGTGATCAAACCATCAGATCTTTCCCCAAGTGGTATCAATAAAAACGTCATGTTGTCCCGCATAAAAAGACGCCTTACCCAGCTCCATACATGTAAATATGAAAAAGTTACAGGTGACACAATATGGCGACGCAAAATTTTTTTTTCTATTTAGCAAAGTTTTCAATTTTTTAAAAGGTATCAAAATATTACAAATACTATATAAATTTGGTATTGCCGTGTTCGTACTGACCCGCAGAATACAGGTGACATGTCATTTTTACCACACAGTGAATGGTGTAAAAATTAAACCCATATGAATTTGGCGCAAATGCAGTTTTTCTCCAATTGCACCTCATTCTGAATTTTTTTCCAGCTTCCCAGTACATTGCACAGCATATTGAATAGTGACATTACAAAGTACAATTTGTTTCGCAAACAATAAGCCATCATGTGACTCTGTGAACTGAAAAATTAAAAAGTTATGGCTCTTGGAATGTGGGGAGGGAAAAACGAAAATGCAAAAACAAAAAATGGCCGGGTCATTAAGGGGTTAAATTACAGTGAATGGGAACGGACACAGATGGGAGAGGGCTTGTATGACAAATGAGAAAGAAATAGAAGGCAGACTGAGGGTGTAATCTGGTGCTGATTTTGAGGCAGGTGTATGCCTTACCTCAGAACTGAAGTCAAAGTAACTTTACTACATGGATCATGATCTCAGGATGAGGAAGCCTATGCCTGCGTTGCAGACTAAAAGAAATTCCTGAGAATAATTCTCTCTACTTCCCATCTCCACATACAGTATAATGCTCTCTAGTGCCCCCTGCACACACAGTATAATGCTCTATTGTGTTCTCGCCCTCAGCCCCCCACCACACACAGTATAAGGCTTTTCGGCCTTTTGGCTAAGATCAAGTGTAGTATCTGTTCTTATCAGTAACAGCCAGTAGGTTGGTTCTGCCAGTGGGAGTGGTTAACCCATTGTAGAGGGCCAACTGAACACTGCGAACATGAGGCAGAGAAACACACCAGGGTTTGAGCCGGGGCCCTGGTTGATCGAGGCCAAGGGGCTGGGGAGGCTTTCGAAGGTCTCATGGTGCAAGTGCCTCTGGGGACGGTGACTCCAGAGGTGCCTTATTTCACTGGGCCTGGGAAACCCACTGAATTTGGCACATTGCACAAGCACTTGAACACACCTTAGAAGCACTCACCCTATTGCTTGTTTTATCCAGCATGGGTAATTTTTTATAGATCCGGCGGATAGACCGGGCCAGTACACTGGCACTCTATTATTTATTCTTTTTGTTTATCACATTTTGTCACCTGTTTGTCACTGCTTTTTGTGTGGATGTAGGGATGCGGAAACCCTTTTGGGTCCTACCCGAAGTCTAGGAGTTGGAGTGTGTGGCCCTCGGGTTCCCTCCTTCTTTGCTCTCCAGTGTCTGTCTCTGCTTTTGTGGAGATAGACAACAGTTGCAGGCTCAGTCGTACTCTTGGGGTGGCAGCCCTTGAGGGGACTGATGCAAGTAGCTGGCTTGGTAGTACTCCTGGTGGTGGCAGCCCATGGAGGAAACCAAGTAAGTCACTGACCCTCCTGTCTAGGCAGTTGGGTTGGTACAGCCCCCTTACTCTTGTGCCTTTTGGCTTTGAGTTTGGGGATAGTTTCGGAGGACCCATTCTCTTTTGAGACGGGTTTTGCGATAGACAGCATCCTTTGCACGTTTTTTTCAGTGGCACCCGTCACTTTTTTGCCGTGCACTGGTGTTTTCGTTGGCACAGCTTTGAGACCATCGATAAAAAAAAAAAAAAAAAAAAATATAGCTGAATATCAAGGAAGGAGAAACACTTATTCTCCATGCATATGACAGTGTGTAGTGTTTGGGTCAGTATAAAAAGGAGCAGATGACACATAGTGGTATCCTTGTCATTCGTGATTTTTACTCTCCAATACACTTGAAATAATTGACTGAACCACAAATACAAACTGGTATCTGCTCTATATCTTGCGGCTCCTTTCTACAGCCTGGACACACATCTGTAAGAAATTAGTCTGTACATTTTATCTGCAATTGTGGATAAAATCTATGATCGTCTGCATGGAGCATTAGAATGCTGTGTCTCCTTTTTTCTAGAGACCTAACGTGATTCCTGACAATCCTGCACATGTGAACTACTGAAAATACCTGAAGATTGTCGAAAGTATGGGTAGACCTCAACTGGTAACTTTTTATTTTTATCTTGTAGCTTTTGTGAAAACATAACTTTAATTTATCTTTCTAGGTTGATACAGTGTCTGGAGAAATACAAATGGTGCAGACATTTAATTCCTTAGCTATAAGCTGCCAGATTCTTTTTAAAGGGTTAGCCACTTCCAGACCAATATTGAGAGACCAATGCTATTGTTTATATAATAAAAAAGTTATACAATTTACTAGTATAGTTTCTGGATCAATTCCTCACGGTTTTCTAGCCTTTAACTCGATCTGGTCCCTATGGGATACCTATTGTATCCTGCAGGGTCTCTGGTCTTTCTTTCTTTTCCCACCTTTAACTTCTTGTTTCCCTTTGTCTTCCTGTCTCATTTATTATGCACTTTTTCTTCTTGTTTTTCCATTGCATTGATTTATCCCTTGTGCTGTTTTCTATCACTGCTACCTTGTTGGTTACACTGAAAACTTCAATAAAAATTACAGTTAAAAAAACCCAATTTGTCCCACGAAAAGAAAGCCATCAGCCAGCTCTGTCAACTGAAAAATAAGAATGTTATACCTTTTAGAATGCAAAAAAGATTTTTTTTTTCCTCTACATGGAATTTTATTCTACAAAATTAGTAACACATAAAAGACCATCATAAATTAGGTATAACTGTTACTTATGCTATATGCTTCACAGCAAGAAATTTAAATGTTAAAAAGCAATGACAGATTTGATGGGTATTTTTAAATCTTGCCCAGAAACAGTTAATAAAACGTAGTAGTTAATAAAAAGTACATCTCATCCCGCAAAAATAAAGCCCTCATATGGCTACATGAAAAGAAAATTAAATATATATATATCTAAAAATAAATATATAAATCTATGAAACAGCTATGGAATCAAAATGCTCAGTATAGCCCTTGATAAATTCCTTGAGGGGTGTAGTGGTCATGTTTTGGGGTTTTAGTATTGGTATTTTAGAGGTCGGCAAATGAGACATGGCACCCAAACTTATTCCAGCAAAATTTGGCCTCTTAGGGTGGGCTCACACTTCCTGCATGTCCGACTTTGTTTCTGACGAAAAAAAACTGGTTTCGCGGCGCAGAGGGTGTAAATGCACATTCGCACATTGCTTTAAAAACCCATTCATGTGAATGGGTTTTTAAGAAAAGCGTCTCAAACCTTTCCCTATACAGTGCCTATCCAGTTTTCCAACATTTAGGTTGGATTCGCAGTGGACGGAGTGCCGCTGCAAGTGTGAACCCACCCTTAAAGCGAAATAGCACGCTTACTGTTCCAAGCTCTGCCATGTACCAATCCAGCAGTTTACGGCAACATATGGGTTACTGCCATGTTCAGGAGAAATTGTGTAACAAATTGTGGGTTGCTTTATCTCCTTTAACCGTTTGTGAAAATGAAAAATTTGGGCCTAATGCGACATTTTATTGGAAAAAAGTAATTTTTAATTTTCACATCCCAATGATAATAAATTCAGTAAACCTGTAGAGTCAAAATAATCACTATACCACTTCATAAATTCTTTGAAGTGTCTAGTTTCCAAAATGGGGTCGCTTTCATGGGGTTTCCACTGTTTTTACACCTCAGAGGCTCTGCAAATGCGACATGGTGCCTAAAAATGATCACAGCAAACTGCCCTCCAAAAGCTCATTGGCGCTCCTTCCCTTCTGCATCTTGCTGTGTGCCCATACATCAGTTTACATCCACTTGTGAGGTATTATGGTAGTCAGGAAAACTTGCATAACAAACTTTGTGATGTATTTTCTCCTTTAACCTCTTGTGAATGTGTAAATTCTAGGGCTTAATGAATATGTTAGTAAAAGAAAATGAAATGTGTAAATTTCACCTCCATTTTGTCTTAGTTCCTGTTAAATGCTTATAGGGTTAAGGAATTTCATATATGCTGTTTTGACATATTTAAGGGGTACAGTTTTGAAAATGGGGTGTTTTATGTGAGTTTCTAATACAGAGGCCTTTCAAAACCCCTTCAAAACTAAATTAGTCCATTGAAAAATGGGTTTTGGAAATTTTCTAGAAAATTTTGAAAATTGCTGTTTGACTTGTAAGCCTTATAATGTCTGTAAAAAAAAAAAATTAAAGAGTGATTAAAGTTTGATGCCAACATAAAGCAGACATGGTAAATTAAGTTTATGAACTTATTTGAGTGGTATGAGTATCTGAATGAAACGCAGATAATTTCAAACTTTTTAAACTGCATATTTTTCAAAATTTCCACCAGATTATCTATTTTTTAATAAACACAAAACATATCAACCAAAATTTACTGCTAAGATGAAGTACAAAGTGTCACGAAAAAAGAAATCTCAAGATCCTTTTGGTGAGTTAAAGTGTTCCAAAGTTATTACTGCATGAAGGTTTGAAAACTCAAGCTGTGTCAGGAAGTCAAAAACTGGCTGTGGCAGGAAGGGGTTAATAATGCTTGTTTTGTACAATTTCCCATTTATCACACACAAACCTTAATCCAGGCACTAGTCAGTAATTTGTGTATACACAGATATGACGTGCATTAAGGTTCCTGGATTAGTGGTTACTACTGCAGGGTTCAGCTTCTGAGAAATATTGTAGAAATGGTGTAAAAAGGGAAGAGTTGGAATGTGTTGGCCTGTCTAGAGATGTGTTTTTAGGGCAGAAAGCTGTGGATATTGTGAATTAACCTGATTGACTGGTGTATCACGTTTCAGAGAACTGGTGCAGCTCAAGAATAGTGATTCACATTATGGAAATGAGTGATTCACATTATGGAGGATGTTAGTCTTAGGGTACTGGCAAAACGGAGACCATGTGTAGGGTGGTAAATAGTGATGAGGGAGGAGACATAGGGAGCTGCAAGCAGTGCAGTGACTTGCATAGGTAGGGCATTATTGTAATGGTTGGACAGTAAGACAAGATTAGTTGCTGCATTCAGGAGATACTGGAGAGGGGAGAGATTAATTATGAGGAAGACCAATTAGTAGGTAGTAAGAACTTCACATATACCCACTGTCTCCGTTGTAGCTTCTCTTCAGTATAGTATGGAACAGTCAGAGGCAAACTGATGTCAGAGGAAAAGTATTTGGCATCCATTCAGTGTTCCATGCACAGGCCTGAACCTGCAAGGAGCTGGATAAAAAACATTTCAGCTAACGCTTTTTGACACCTACGAATTACAGAACTGCCCCTACATAGCAAGAAAACTAATAGCAAATTGATAGAACTACATACACTGATGAGCAAAGGGTAGCAATGATTTAAACTTTTGATTTTCAGGTTCCATATCTCACAATCCACTCCAGCTTCAAGCGTGAGACTACCATCATTTTATAGACAATCATCTTTGCTATCTCATACATACATTTGACTTGCAACTATTTAGCAGATTCTTGTCAGGTAACTGCATTGTTACTGTTTTGCTCCTGGTGGTGGAAAACTCTTTTTCTTCTTGTACACTACAAATTACAATCTTTTCTCACATTCCCTAATAGCTCAGTGTGTTATTAGGTTGATTCCCAAGCGAAAACTCACTGGTTCAAGGATTAGTCATGAAAAAGATTGCCCAAGAAAAGAGAAACATCATCCAGCTCATAGATAGCGGTCTCTTGGCCAAAAAAATTGCCAAACTGCATCATTCGAGTACCAGGACAGTTGGAAGAATACGAAATGAAGTTCTTCCATCCATTTAAAAAACCAAGAGGTGGATGTCCAGGCAAAATATCAGAGTCAACAAGTCAGCTCATTACAAGGTCTTTAAGTTCTGGAGTGACAAATACGGCAGTGGAAATGGTTTGTATTCTTCATAATAGCGCGATCATAGACATCCATGCAAGTACTGTGATATACACGTTACACAAGTATGGAATGGTACCCTGAAAAAATGTGATGCCACGCAGGCTGCTCATAGTAGGGTGAGCAATTTGCAGCCTGGCATTGTTCTGTTGAAAAATGGCTCCTGCAATACTTTGAAGAAGTGGCTACACTACAGTCGCCAGACCTCAACCCAATCAAACACTTGTGGGTAGTGTTGAAGAAAAAGCTGTATTCGTACCCAAGTGAGATGACTAGTATGCACCAACATTGGGAATGTGCAGAAGAGACCTGGTATCAGATTTCAGTTGAGACATGCATGAATATGATCGAGAGCATACCCAAAACGATTCAGGCAGTGTTGCCAAAGGTGGGTTTACAAAATAATTAAAATTTACATTTTTAGGGGTAAAACAGTAACAATGCAGTTACATGACAAGAATCTGCATAACTAATCATATGCTAAATAGTTGCAGTTCAGATTTGTGTATGAGATAGCCAAGATGATTTTGTATAAAATGATCGTACTCTCAGGTTCGAAGCTAGAGTGGTTGGTGAGATATGGAACCTGAGAGTCAAAAGTTCTAAACATTGTTACCCTTTTGCTCGTCAGTGTATATCTCGTACGTATTCCCATGCGACACGAATAAAAAGCATACTAAGTAGTAATGTGCACAAAATGCGTCAGTGGCAGTGCAATGAAATTACATCCTTGTCGCATAGAAATGAATGTGAGAAGGCTGTAACTTATTTTTTACATTTTTTTTTAGGAATCTTGAATCTTCGCTACAGACTTGAATCTTTTTTCGTCTTTAGTGACAAATTCAGGGTCTGTTTGGGATCCAAAAACTGTCCGGTTGGAGTATAGATGCCTTGGGATGAGTGCTTCACTGTTGCTTTTGCTGTGGAGTGGCTCACTGCCCACAGTGTGATGGTGTAATGAACTGAGGAGTTATCACATAAAACAGTCAGTCATCCCTAGTAGGCGCACGCAGCTCCCCTCTGCAAAGTTTTTTCGGGTTTAGCCAAAAAATTCCTTTTGACCTTACCTATTCGTACTCTGTGCCTTTTTGCCCTAAGACAGTAAAAATGCCCTTGTGGAGCACGCCAGCTTGTGGCTGTTCCATGTTACATTCCTTTCTAGATTGTGCCTGTAGCCATCTTACATTCCTTTCTTGGGTGCTGTAGCAGAGCACTTATCCTAAAAGCTATAATGGGATGTGGCTTCATGTGTGCATTATCCACTAGCTAGGTGCCAGAAGTATATTATAACTTTATACCCAATCATGTTATGTTAATTATACTAATTGCACCTTCTCTTTGTTTATGCAATGTATAACCACACCTACAATCTGTTTAAACATCACCTTTCCCTCCATTAAACAAAACCCAGTATACACTCTATCTAGCTGTGTCTGTGTGTTTCTCTGAGCCGGCTCATATATCAATTGTACTAATTTGGACTCCAATATGGTGATAATTGGAGCGATTTACACTCACAATCATCAGTATAAACTTACATAGTGATGATGCCATTTTAGCTTTCATCACACAATATAATGTCCCCAAGTGGACTCATATAGTATTATGTCCCCACACAGTATGCTGACACCCACAGCAACTGAGCAAGTGTGACCACTACCACTAAGCTGTAGTGTAGTGGGTGGGAGGGAGTTAGATGAGGGAGGGCCCCTGCCTAGGGGGACAAAGAAAGGAACACTCGACTGCATCCAAAAATGAAAGCTGAAGAAAGTACGACAGAACTGGGATATTGGACCTATTAACCCAAGGAGACCATATTCTGTCGAACTGTGGATGCATATCTGAAATCGTGGCATTGATCTTTTCGTCGAGCATGATCGTGTCAACACGGCCAATGATATCCGATATTGAAAGATCCTATTTTTTTCTAGTTGAAGGCTATATGGATTCTAGCAGTCATCGAAATATACTGGAGTAATTTATATTGTGCACATCTAACATTAACTGGCTAAAGGCCAATTAGGAAAACCGACACAATTAGAGGAATGGTCTGTTCCAAGAGTTGTTGCACCATCCGATGGATGGATAACCAGAAGCGATGGATCAGAGGGCAAGTCCACCAAATATGAACGGTGTCACCTATCCCATTACAACTTCGGAATCAAAGGGGTGAAACTGCAGGGTAAAAGCTGTGCAATCTAGATGGAACCATATAGGTTCTATGAAGAATTTTTAAGGAAGGTTCAATAATAGTGACCTGCCAATTGCCCTTGCTATTGAACATGCAACAATCGGTCCATTGGCTGGTGTTAGAGTGGTCTCTAGATCCCAGTCCCAAGTTTTCCAGTTTGAGTGCAAGAGGTTTCACTTTCAGAAGGATTCAGTTAACTATAAAGGAAAGAACATCTATCTGTTGCCCTATAGAGACACATTCTTTCGAAATTAATGGGAGTGATCACAGGATTATGTGGGATGAGTGAACGGTAAAAGTGAAAGGTTCAGAAAAACCTGATGAAGGTGGGGAATGCATATGAATGAAGTAGTTCCTGGTGGAGACCCGCCGATCACAGAGTAAGTCATTAAGGAGGTTGACCCTGGTGTGCCGAGGATACACCAGGGGGAAATAGGAGATTATTGAACAGAGGGAGAAGTGATGAGATCAGGCCTAGTAACCGAAAGCTTAAATTAATCCTCTGCCATAACTGCAGCATATAGTTAGTCACCTTGGTGGTCACTAGGATTGGGTGAGAAGTCAATTGTGTGGTCCATAGAAGGGCCTCTATTGAAGCCAAGGCAACCCTGTGAGAAGTCTATCTCATTATAGATAGCACATATTTGAGAAAGCCTGCCTGCTATATAATATTTATAGAGGTTGGGGACTGAAAGACCTCCCACGCTCTTATGGTAATGCATAAGAGCGGATTTGAAGCCTTTTATATGCCCATATATAAGTGGATATAAGAGCGGATGGCAATTGTAAGGTGTTCCATGGTGAGGGCAAAAAATGCAAGAGATAAGGGACAACTCTGTCGAGTGCCACAACAAATCCTGATAGGTATCAGGGAGTCCATTAGGAGCTTCATGTAGGTGATGGGGTGACAGTAAAGCGCTCAGAGGGCCCGTTGAAATTGACCAGTTATACTCCCGAAACTAAGAGCCTGGGGAAGGTAGCTCCACAATAAGCTATCAAAAGCTATTTTAATATCTAAGGCCAATAATGAGATGGGCTTGTGGTGATGATTGATCCAGTGAATAATGTTGCAAACTTTCCTAACATTATCTGAGACCTGTCTGGCTGGGATAAACCCTATTTGAATGGAATGTACTAAGGATTAGAGCAAACTGTTCAATCGAGAGGCCAGGATAGAGGAAAGGATTTTGATGTATAAGTTTAGAAGGGATATGGGCCTATAGTTAGCAGAGGTAGCGTTATCCTTGCATGGTTTAGGGATGACTGTTATGGTCACGCTCAGCATATCCTGGGGAAATTTACCACCCTGCAGGACATGTTTGAACATCTGTAAAAGGTGGGGAGAGAGAATAGATTTATATATTTTGTAATATAGGGATGAAAAGCCACCCAGCGCAGGAGCTTTTCCATTTTTAAGGGTATCATTGGCAGACTCTAATTCCTTTAGTTATAAGTTCATTCAGAGAGGTGGCTTGAGTAGCCATTACAGTACAGTACAGAGGTGGAGGGAACGGCGGAAGGAGGTGATCTTTGGGGGACAGGCAGAGATAGGTGTGGAGTACAGGTTCTTTTAAAAATGGTGAAATTGTGTACAGATAGCGTTAGGATTAGAAGTAATTCTACCACCTGACTACCATATTTGATATATCACATTTAACTTCTGGCGGGCTCTAAGTTTAGAGGCTAACAGTTTATCGGGCTTGTTGACATATTTATAGAATTTCGCTTGGGTCCACTGGATAGCTTTTTTCTGTCTTATGCATGAGGACGGAGTTAAATTGTAGTTTGATATCTCTGATACATTTAATCAGGTAGCGGGAGAGATGGTGCTGATTAGCAAATTTTAGTTTTACTTTGTATTCCAAGTCTGCTTGTACTTTAGACCTTTCTTTTTCAGGTGGGAGGCCTCTGCAATAAGTGTACCCAAAATCCTGACCTTATGAGCAGTCCAATTAGTAGCTGGGTCAGTATCTGAGACATTATGAGCAAAGAACTTGGTGAAAGCGTCCGAGATTCGTTGTTTGATGCCAGTGTCTGTTAGCAGGGTCTCATTTAAGCGCCATTGGGAAGAGGTAGCAGTAGGGATTTGGAAGTTAATATCAAAGAGCACCAATTTGTGAACCAATCAGACAAAGGGCATGTGGTGAGCATAAGTAAGGTTAGGGAGTAATGTGGAAGAGAGGAGAATCCTATTAATCCTAGGATAATGGTGATGGGCCAGGGAAAAATAAGTATATCATGGCAAGTATCTGCAACATTGAGGGACTGAAGGGATCTACGTATGGCCCTTGGCCATAGAGGAGAGTTTATCCGCAGAGAGGGAAGAGCAGTTCAGTATTGCATTAAAAGTTAAATTAAAATCCCCACACCAAATGATCGTAGAAGAATCTAACCGTTCTAGCAAATCGCACAAATCATGAAAAAAGGCAAGCAGGGACTCATTGGGGGCATAGGAGTTGACAAGACACAGTTGTTGGCAATAGAGGCAGCACAGGATAATAATGTACCTCCCCTGGGGGTCCACTGTCATAGAATCAACTTGTAGAGGACTTAGTTCCTGATCAAAGCCGTCATTTCACTGCTCTTGGGTAACTGATTTGGTGCTTGGCCAACAAGATTATAGTGGGAATGAAAGAATTTAGGGAATGAGGTGGGGGGGGGGGGTGAAGTGAGATTCTTGAATACATAGGATATCAGTTTGGAGTTTCTCATATTGTAAGAATGCCTTATGACGTTTTTAAGGGGAATTGAATCCCCTTACATTATGAGAGACAATCTTACATATAGATAAAACTGAACATAAGGTTCAATATCAAACATATAAAAAAAACAGGTAGGTCAGGTAGCTATAAGTAAGGGTTCTGAGAGACCATAAGCGTAATGAGGAAAGTGGAAGCGCTGCATGGGGAAAAGAACATAAACAGCAATAAATAACAGTAACCACTCAAAACTAGCATGTACACACAGGGGAGGAGTGGTGCGTACTAAACCCTATAACACAAGAGACGCCAAGCAGCAGAATCTTTTCTAGGTTTTCAGTTTCTGGGAGCGTATAGACATCTTACAAGGCCAGCATGTGGAAGGGCGATGTGCGGTGCAAAATCAGGCCATTAATGAGAGTGAGGAAGCAGTAGCGGATAGCTGAGGCGTTAACCAGGCATTACATATGCAATCAGATTGTTCCAAAAAGTAGACATAAGCTCAATAGCTGGTGTTGGCAGTCACAGCTTTAGAATTTACCGCAGGAGATGCAGGAAGGAAAAGAAGTAATTGTGGTTCACCTGAGATAGCTCAAAAGAGGAGACGTCAGGCGACCAAGAACTGCACAGCTAAAGCAATGAGGATTCCCACAGATCTTGGGCACGAAGCAGAGAGGAGCTGCTGAGATGTTTGCAGCCAGGCAAGGAATAGTCTGCCGCCGTGGGATAGGAGTCAAGCTGCAGCAGAGCAGAGAAGATGGCAGTCGCAGCATATGCAGGCGGTCTATTGTCTTGGCGAGTTTGCAGATGCCAGCAGGCTTTCAAACCCCGCCAGGTTTGACCAGTGTGGTTGGAAGTGAGTGAGGTAGTTGAAGTCATTGGGGTAACCTGAGTGGGGACCTCAGTAACAGGTTAATCACAGTAAGAGCAGCCGAGAAGAGAAGCGTCCGGTTATCTTCAGCGCCAAGCTACGCTCCACACACAGGAATCTTACAGGGTCACTGTGGTTTCCATTAGGTACTATTGATCAGGACACAGATAATGTGTTACAAGTATGATATATGAGCTTGTCCCTCTTTGCCACCTCCAAAAGTTGGGAGATATGAAACGTCGTTTGATCTTTTTGCGCTATACAGAAGAAAACATTTGGTAATTATGCGTTGGAAAATGGGTCACACTTTAGTTAGATGTCAGATGCCCCTCTGCGCTACCTGAGAATACTAGCACTGTCACTAGCATGTAATAGATGTGGGATTATTACAATTTTTGCATTTGGACACTGGATCTGCAAGTTACAAGTCAAAGCTAGAGATGTGGGTATGGCTAAGTCTGGAACGGCTAATGAGCTATGTGTTTAGATACCCCCCTACTCTATCCCAATAACAAAGGCAAAAGCAGTATTGTGCTCAGTGGTTAGCACTGTAGCCTTACAGCGCTGGAGTCCAAGGTTAGAATCTGACCACGGACAACATCTGCAAGGAGATTGTATGTTCTCTCTGTGTTGGTGTGGGTTTCTTCCCACACTCCAAAGATTGAGAAAGGCTGTGAATCCTATATAGAACAGTGATCAACAACTGTCTGTAGAGCGCTGTGGAATAAGTTGGCGCTATACAAATAAGCAAAATGAATAAATGCCAAAGGTAATAAGGAATTGGCTAAATTTTATTTTAACATGTCTGATCATCTTTTCCCTCAGGAGACAAGCTGCTACTAGGTTTTGTTTTTTTTAACCTCTTCTCATTGAAAGGAGATTGTGCATGTTTATGGTGATGTTGGGAGAAATAGATGTCTTGAATCCTAATAGTAGATTGAGTCGAAGAGCATTTAAAGGGAATAGAAGGTTTATAGAAGATTGTTAAAGAGAATGTGTTGTCTGGATATGTTCTATTGATTAAATAAATATTTTTTTTGTTAAATATATTTTTAAACATTTTGGTGACTTTTTAAAACTTTTAATGTCACTATAGGAGTTTTCACACTGGCCATTAAACCACACAATAGACTAACATTTCCAGATATACAGTATATATATATATATATATATATATATATATATATATATATATTTATTTAAAATACAAAAATATAGCAGCACAGTGATATTTATGTGGGTGCTGTCCTCAAAGCAGACCAATGCTCTGTATAAAAGGTCAAAAGAATAGGCAGCACTTCAAAGTGAAAGTAATATGGGGCCTTTATTCTATGGTGCCAAAGAAACACAGAAATCACTCAAAACACTGCTAAAGGTATTTGGGTGCATTTATTAACCCATTAATAGCACTAACAGTCCTTTTATAAAAAAAACAAAACATTTTTTTGCCCAGAAAACCCCTTTAACTTCGATCTGCAAAATACCTGGGCCATTGTTTGCAAACAAGATTTGTTTATTTGCTCACAGAAAAAAGTAATTTTCCTAACACTTTCATTCAACCATGTTGCAAAGATGATTACAAACCAATGAAAGCCTTAGCACCAAAGCTAAAATTTAGATTACAAAATTTTTATTAAGGTTAAGACCCCATGCAGAAACGCACCTTATTTTGTTGCAGATTTTGCTGAGTTTTTTATGAGCCAAATCCAAGAATGGCTACAGAAGGAATGGGAAATATATAGGAAGTTCTTATACTTGTACCTTCTGCTCAATACACTCCTTTCTTTAAACATGAGTCTCCATAACTTTCTCACTCAGCTCCTGCTCACTCTTCCCCTTTCCCCTCCCCATAGAGTTATATGTAACCCCCACAGGGGACACTTTGTGTGTTGTGGATGCTATGGACAGAGCACAATCACGCATTCCTCTATATCTTCCAGAGATGAACAGTGCCGCCTACAGGAACTCCTCTTTAACACACAGCACAGGCTGTATGACATCAAGGGGGGAGGAGGCGGGGCAGACACAGGAAGAGAAGCAGGAGAGGGAAAAGAAGGTAGTATGGGAGACATCTTGGCCAGAGAGAGAAAAAAGTGAGAGGCTTGTGTGTCTTCAGAGACTGACTGATCCTGCTGCAGAATCATCTGGTGGAGAGAGAGGTGACTACTGTTCCAGCATCTTGTCTGCAGACCAACCAGAACTGTGAGAGACTACAGCTGCACCCACACAGAAGGAGACTGCCAGCACCTCCATGCTCCCTTCCTCTCCTTAATGTGAATGCTCCTGCATGGATTCCTGTGAGCTAAAGATCCAAGGTAGTGAGTACCCCCGGGAACTTTGTTGTGGTTGTTCCAGTATTAGTGACTGAACTGTTGCTGTGAGGAGTAATACGTTCATACCGTTTATGTGCACCAACGATTGGGCCCCAACGATTGAACTGTGACATTACATGGTGGCCACCCCCTTCAGTACTGCAGAGAGCTAGCTAGAGAGAGAGTGAGTCACTTACAGACATTCTGTGATGTGTGGCCTGTCATTTGCAGCAAGACCACTAGGGGGAGTGTATCAGCACTATAATTGTTTATATTTCTGCATTAGTATTAAACTTTAATATTTTGTGTAAACTGGTTGCATACCTGTGTCATCCTCAAGTTGGGGGAGTGTGTACTAAGCTCGGGCAGGGGTTTCCCAAGTCATCCCCTGGCAGAAGTACTACAACTGCCTGCATTCCCGGAGAGCTTCAAGCAAGATTTGGGTGGAGGCACTGCGCTATAGAGAGGTGAGAACAAGCACGTACACCCCAGGCAAGACGGGTGGCAAAAGGGGTGTTACATTTGGAGGCACTGCTGAGATCGAGCAGAGAAAAAAACAGTCGCCATGGAGACCTTAACAGATAAGGAAGTGTCTGCTTGGTGTGAAGAGGTGGGCGTGATAGAAGAATGCAGCTTTGTTGTATGGGGTGCGATTTCTGATACATCTAATGAAGAGATACTGCAGGTGGTGAGCCGGCTACATGAAATTATCCGCCCCAAAGTGGTTGATCGTCAGAGTAATGAAGGAAGGCAGTTGTCAGCAGCCTTAATCTCTACTTACAAGGCATTGGAGAGGGAATACTTCCCGTTAGTCCTAGCAGTACCACTAGAATGTGGCCAACAGTGGAAGATCATCTGGCCCATGAGGTCAGCACCAGAGACTTTGCTTCAAGAGTCAACTCCACAGCATGGGGGGCCCAATAGACGCTTACCCCCTACCCCCCACTCAGCCAATATTAAAGAAACTACTTCTACAGCTGATGTGCTTATGATAGCCATGGAGAGGTTAGTCAGCCAATTTACAAGGCTGCAGCCTGAAGGGAGTTATCGCCGTCTGAGGGTGTTCTCAGGCATCCTGCCTACCCCAACTGGTGAAGAAGGGTATGAGACATGGAGAGATGTTGCCGTACAGTATCTGGAAGAGTGGCAGTGCACGGATGCTGTGAAGAAGCAGAGAATAGTGGAGAGTTTAAAGGGTCCCGCTATGGAGGTGGTACAAGCTGCGTGGCGGAGCCAACCTCAGGCAACTTACCAAGACTATATGATTGCTTTAGAAGATGCTTTTGGGCCCCCGGAGGATGCAACAGACCTATTTTACAAACTACGCACCACCTACCAAGCCCCTGGGGAGAAGATGTCTGACTATCTCTATCGACTAGATAAGCTGGTCCACAGAATAGTGTCCAAGGGTGGGCTTAAACCCACTGAAGTCGATCAGTGTCGTCTGGAACAGGTACTAAGAGGTGCCTTGACTCAAGACCCCATTGCTCAGAGACTGAGATGCAGTGATAAAGAGAAGATCCCTCGCTCCTTTCATCAGTTACTAAAGGATGTGCGACAAGAGGAAGCTACCTTGGCAGCTAGAGAGCAAACACCACAGAGGGTGGCTGCAGTTGCCTTAAAGCCAGACTCAAGTCGTCATGAGGAAGAGCTTCTGAAAATCATTGAAAAGCAGGGGGAGCACATTGCCCAACTTTTGAGCGCTCAGGCTAAGGAAGTAGAGCGTCTGAAACAGGCTGCTGAGGCAACCCCGGAGAGACGACCGCCAACATCTGGGAAGTCCAGTGATGGTCAGTTTAAAGAGAGAGATATGAAGACAGAAGGATGTTTTGTCTGTGGGAATACCAGCCATATGGCTCGACAGTGCCCAAAGAGATGGAATTCACAGAAGTCCCTATCTTTCCCCCACCAGAAGGATAAGCCATCGGGAAACGGGAAAGGGGGCCAGTAGAGTCCCATACTGGCCCCCCCTCAGCATCCAAGGTATACTCTACAGCTCCAGCTACTCTTTCTCCATTGGGACAGTTTCCTGAAGGTCTAGTGGGACCAGCTCCCCATGTACCAGCGTGTATCAACAATCAACCCTGCACTGTGTTGTTAGATAGCGGGTCTCAAGTGTCCATAATTTTTGAAAGATGGTACAAGAAATACCTGTCAGATGTGCCACTGCGACCTCTATCAGGACTTGTGGTCTGGGGGCTAAGTGAACATAGCTACCCCTACAGAGGATATGTGTCAGTCACACTGCGGTTCCCAAAGACCGTGGCTGGAGTAGAAAAAGAGATACCCATCATAGCCCTAGTCTGCCCAGACGCTGAGGGGGACCAGAGACAGATTCCTGTTATAGTTGGGACGAATGCCAACATCTTCCGCACTCTAGCTGAGTGGTGCCGAGAAGTCGGTGGTGACAACTATTCACAGACCCTCACTATTCACCCAGTCTGTCTCGCAGCATATGTGAAAAAAGAGAAAGAGAAGAGAGAGTTACATCCCAAATGTTTCGACCCCTTTTTTGAAGACAGCGATCTGAGTGAGGAAGAGAAGAAGTCGGTAATTCAAGGTATGATGAATCATGCTGCGGCCTTTTCATTAGGCGAATGGGATCTAGGCCGGGCACATGGAGTGGAGCACCACATCCGGTTGACTGATGATAAACCTTTCCGAGAGAGGTCCCGAAGGTTGGCCCCAGCCGACGTTGAGGATGTTAGACAGCACCTGCGTGGTCGGCTGGATACTGGAGTCATCATAGAGTCCAACAGTCCGTATGCCTCTCCCATCGTGATAACTCGGAAAAAGAATGGGGATATTAGGATGTGTGTGGACTACCGTACATTAAACCGCCGGACAGTGCCTGACCAATACACTGTGCCCAAAATTGATGAAGCTTTGGACTGCCTTCAAGGGAGCCAATGGTTTTCTGTGTTAGATCTCCGAAGTGGCTATTACCAGATACCCATGTCCAAGGAAGATCAGGAGAAGACAGCATTCATTTGCCCTCTTGGGTTCTTTCAGTATCAAAGAATGCCTCAGGGAGTGACGGGAGCCCCTGCAACATTCCAGAGATGCATGGATAAGGTGGTGGGAGACATGAACTACCGGGAGGTGCTGGTTTACCTAGACGACTTGATTATTTTTGGACACAACTTGGCAGAACACAACCAGAGGTTGTTCAAGGTGTTGGATCGACTGGAGAAGGCTGGACTGAAGTTATCCCTTGACAAGTGCCGGTTCTGCCACAAGTCAGTAAAATATGTGGGACACATTGTCAGTCGTGAAGGGATTTCCACTGACCCAGTCAAAGTGGAAGCAGTGGTCAAGTGGCCCAAGCCCACCAAGTTGGGGGAACTCCGGTCATTTCTAGGATTTTGTGGGTACTACAGAAGATTTGTGCCACAGTATTCAAAAATTGCAAAGCCTCTGACAGCCCTCACCCAGGGGTATCCACCTCCACGAGGGACAGCTCGCTCAAAGAAACCTGCAAATAAGTCCTATTACAAAGTGAATGAGCCCTTTGGGGAAAGGTGGACTTCTGCATGCGATGATGCATTTGAGAAGCTGAAATCCTGTCTGACACAGGCTCCAGTGTTGGCCTATGCAGACCCTAGTAAGCCATACGTACTGCATGTGGATGCTTCCTTCGAGGGGCTTGGAGCAGTCCTGTATCAAGATCATGATGGAGCCCTGAGACCCGTCTATTACATCAGTAGAGGATTGACTCCCAGTGAGCGCAACTGCCCTGTGCATAAGCTTGAGTTCTTAGCGTTGAAGTGGGCTGTGGTAGACGTGCTGCATGACTACCTCTATGGAGTGCATTTTGAAGTTCACACTGACAACAATCCACTCACCTACGTGAAAACCACAGCTAAGCTTGATGCCACAGGACACCGATGGCTAGCAGCATTGGCAGTGTACGATTTCAGTCTAAAGTACCAACCGGGCACTAGTAACATTGATGCTGACATACTTTCCCGTCTTCCCCAACAGAAGTGGGCTGATGAAGAAGAGGGCTGGATAGAGGTACCTGCACCTGCGGTGAAAGCTATGTGTCACAATCAAAAAGCTAAGGCTGTTCCTCCCCAGGGTTGTGCCCGATTCTTGGGAGTCTCAGAAGAAGCACTTCCACCTCTGTTCTGCCAGTTAACTAGGGTAAACTCTGACTGTCTGCCACAGCTAACCCGAAGTCAAGTTGAAAGGGCTCAATAAGAAGATCCATCAGTGGGAGTGGTGCGATGGTCTGTCAAGAGAGGCCGGAGGCCTGAGAGGAATGCTCTGAAAACAGAGGAGTCTGTGTTGCTGGCCCGCCAAGTAGAGTTGTTAGTTGTAAGAGATGGGATTCTTTACAGAGAAGTCAAGCGGAAAAGAGGAGAAATTCGCAGACAGCTGGTATTACCCAGCCAGTTTCGGAAGACTGTCTTGGGAGCTCTGCATGACGACCATGGGCACCTTGGTGTTGAAAAGACGACAGGTCTCATCACAGACCGATTCTACTGGCCAAGAATGGAAGCAGACATTGAGGATTACTGCAAGTCCTGTGCCAGGTGTATCCTGCGGAAGACTTTGCCTACTCAATCAGCTCCACTTGTCAACATCACAAGCGATGGCCCACTAGATCTGGTGTGTATTGACTTCCTATCCATTGAGCCTGATGAGGGAAATGTCAGTAATGTGTTAGTGGTCACTGACCATTTCACCCGATATGCCCAAGCCTACTCCACCAAAGACCAGAGGGCAACCACAGTGGCAAGAATCTTGTGGGAAAAGTTTTTTGTGCATTATGGGTTGCCAGCCCGTATCCATACTGACCAGGGAAGAGACTTTGAAAGTCGGTTGATCAAGGAGCTGTGTGAGATCTGCGGGATCAAGAAATCTAGAACCACCCCATTTCACCCTCAAGGTGATCCTCAACCAGAAAGGTTCAATCGCACTCTCCTAAACATGCTGGGCACTTTGGATCCCAAGCAGAAAGCACGCTGGAGCAGACACATAAGTCAGCTGGTACATGCCTACAATTGTACTAAGAATGAATCAACAGGTTATTCCCCCTACTTCCTAATGTTTGGTAGGGAAGCGCGGCTACCAGTGGACATCAGTTTTGGAGTCTCATCTGATCGGTCATCTGGGAAGACCTACTTGAGGTATGTGTCCCAGCTGAAAGAAGAATTAAGAGAAGCTTACCGATTGGCTGATCAGGCCTCGGGTGAGTCCGGGAGGAGAAATAAGGCTCGTTATGACAGCAGAGTCCGAGAACAAATCCTGCAACCTGGGGATAGAGTCCTCATTCGGCAGTTGGGCCTACATGGAAAACACAAACTTGCTGATAGGTGGCGGCCAGAGCCCTATGTAGTGGTGGAGAAATTACCTGGTGTCCCAGCCTACAGAGTGAAGCCCGAGACTGGGGGTGGAGTTGTCAAGACCTATCACCGCCAACATCTACTGCCCATAGGACACCAGGTGCAACTGCAACAGCAACAAAACATTGGAAGCCAAGCAACCTCTCAGCCTCCCCGAAGGAGCCGTCGACACAGACAACCTGCTAGGCCTGTGGCCACTTCACAGGGGAGTGAGAGTGAGTCTAGTGATGAACGGGAGTCTGAATACTGCTGGATAAGTGATCCATGTCCTCTTGACCAAAACCATGCCGATCATCAGTTTGAGATGGACACTCGTGAAGAGTCCAACACTGAGACAAGCAGGCTACGTCCTCAGATGGGGGAGAACGTAGAGACAGTTGTAATGTCCAATGAAGAAGCAAACAGTGGGAGGCCTGAGCCTGAAAGTCGAGAGCCAGGGGTTGAGGAGGGGGCTCCTGCAGTACACACTCGTCCCAAGCGAGACACCAGGCCACCCATGATGCTAACCTATGATAGAATGGGGCATACCACTGAGGTCCCAAGAGTAGCACGGCCCTATTTTAATACATTGTGGCCATATTTTCATCCTGTTCCCATGTGGCATGGGAGTGATCTCTATGTGAATGGTTATGGTATAGGTCAGGATGCCTTAACCCAAACTTTTATTTCAGGTGGTGAGTCTGTACGTCATGATGGGACATTTGCTGGGACTCACCAGGGGGAGAGTGTAACCCCCACAGGGGACACTTTGTGTGTTGTGGATGCTATGGACAGAGCACAATCACGCATTCCTCTATATCTTCCAGAGATGAACAGTGCCGCCTACAGGAACTCCTCTTTAACACACAGCACAGGCTGTATGACATCAAGGGGGGAGGAGGCGGGGCAGACACAGGAAGAGAAGCAGGAGAGGGAAAAGAAGGTAGTATGGGAGACATCTTGGCCAGAGAGAGAAAAAAGTGAGAGGCTTGTGTGTCTTCAGAGACTGACTGATCCTGCTGCAGAATCATCTGTGCATCTGGTGGAGAGAGAGGTGACTACTGTTCCAGCATCTTGTCTGCAGACCAACCAGAACTGTGAGAGACTACAGTTGCATCCACACAGAAGGAGACTGCCAGCACCTCCATGCTCCCTTCCTCTCCTTAATGTGAATGCTCCTGCATGGATTCCTGTGAGCTAAAGATCCAAGGTAGTGAGTACCCCCGGGAACTTTGTTGTGGTTGTTCCAGTATTAGTGACTGAACTGTTGCTGTGAGGAGTAATACGTTCATACCGTTTATGTGCACCAACGATTGGGCCCCAACGATTGAACTGTGACATTACATGGTGGCCACCCCCTTCAGTACTGCAGAGAGCTAGCTAGAGAGAGAGTGAGTCACTTACAGACATTCTGTGATAAGTGTGGCCTGTCATTTGCAGCAAGACCACTAGGGGGAGTGTATCAGCACTATAATTGTTTATATTTCTGCATTAGTATTAAACTTTAATATTTTGTGTAAACTGGTTGCATACCTGTGTCATCCTCAAGTTGGGGGAGTGTGTACTAAGCTCGGGCAGGGGTTTCCCAAGTCATCCCCTGGCAGAAGTACTACAACTGCCTACATTCCCGGAGAGCTTCAAGCAAGATTTGGGTGGAGGCACTGCGCTATAGAGAGGTGAGAACAAGCACGTACACCCCAGGCAAGACGGGTGGCAAAAGGGGTGTTACATATAGATATATGTATAATCTGATACATGTAACCATGCAGGCTCAGACTGGTCCACAAGGGTACTGGTGAATCTCCGGTGTGCCCTGTGCTATTAGGAGGCCCTACCAGACCCCGATTGCTTTTTTAATAGGCCGTCGGGGTCTGGTAATGGCCCCTATTAACTTCACTGCAGTCTTCCTCTTCAGCCTCCAGGGGGCCCATGTACACTGCACATTATGTCATTGCAACATGATGTGCTGTACACAGGACCCATTGTAGCCTGATGAGGGAAGTAGAGGAGCGGCGATCGATAAGTGAATGCAGCCTGTTCTCCCCATTTCTACCGATCCTGTTGTTAAAAATACAACTGGATCGGAGAACCAGGGGGAAGTGGCAGCCCGACCTGCTTCCACAACTGGTAGAGCAGGAAGCCTCTCCGACTTGTAAGCTACAGGTCACATTAAGCCTGTGGACTGCAAGCTGCGTGGGATAAGGGGTAAGTATGGGTACTTACCTGTCTATTCTCCAGCCCCTCCAGCTCCTTCCTGCTACAGGCACACATGATATCACAACAGTGCATCTGGAGCAAGAAGGAGCTGGATCGGGAAGCACACAGGTAAGTAATGACCTAATACTGCTATAAAGGTGATCAGTGAGGGGCCACTGTATATATTGTACTACACTATACCCACCATACAGTGGCCCCTTCACTGGTCCCCCATGCTGTATGGGGACCAGTTATGGGTTCATTATATTGTGTGGAGACAGTGATGGGGGCTAATATCCTATTGGGGGGACAAAGTGTGTGGGGCATTGGGGAGAATATTTGGGGTTGCTGGGCTTAATTTTTTTATGGCCTATCCTCAGGATTTATGTTTTTTTTTATGTCTGGCTTTTATGACTCTTTTATTATCACATGTGAGTTCTTAAAATCATTATTAAAGGGAGTCTGCCAGCAGAACCCAGCATATCACCCAGCCCTGGAGATAGGTTAGGGTCAACTGTATCAAACAGTCTTTTTTCCTTGTGAATCAGAGCCTCAGTTGCTGAGATATAGCTGTTTTTGTCAGTAAGCAAGTAAGCAGCAACCCCTCATTGCTGCCTAGAACTCATCTGCATATAAAGAAAAATCACTATTTCAGAAAAATCACTATTACAGGTCAAGAACTCCCTTTAAAGTTCATTGTATGGTATATTTTTCATGAGGGATTTCTTAGGTATTTTGTTTGTGTTATGCCTGAACTAGTGTTTATATCTGAAATACAATTACATCAATAGATGACATTATAGAGAGTTTTATATGTCCCAGTGAAAAGTTTTGCATTAAAGTTGTGCTGCCAAGTAGGTTAAAAGTTAGATTGTATACTACTGTATATATCATGCAGATGCGTGATTATAAAGGATAAGAAGGCACTATCCTTTGCTTGTGGAATCTTACTAGATTCATGTAGTAAATATTTGGGAATCTCGGTCAGACCCAAAACTGCTATTATTATTCTCTGGGGTCTATTCAGATCTCAGGGTATATTAAGCAGAGACCCAATGGAAATGAGTAACCATAACAAGCAGTCCTACTCACTTCTCCTGGGCTCCGTCAAGGCATCCAGTTATCCTACTTTGGGCCTCTTTCAAACCCCTGACTGATATCAGTGGCTGGATTGTGAATCAGCGGTCATGTGGTGTGTGACCATCTAAGTGTCATGATGTGGGCACAGCCCATGTGACCAGTAAGGCCCAAAAACAGGTTTCAACTGTACCTGGTGGGTGCTGACATTCCGGAGTCCAGAAGAGGCCTGAAGGGACCGCAAGACTCTGAAATGGAGCCCAGGAGGGGAGAGTAAGACCGTTGGTTATGTTTACTCACTTTCTATGAGCTTCAGCTTATTGTACTCTGAGATATGAATAGACAACAGAATATAATAGTGGTTTGTGGGTGGCGATCCCCAGAAATTTAGGGTTCGGCTGAACCTGGAATTTTTGGCAAACTCTTAACGAACAGGCCTTGTAACAAACCCGTTCGCCCATCCCTAAAAGTTTCCAATGCAAGAACTGTTGTAATTTCATTTCTAGGACTTGTCACAGCAGGGTTATTCTCATCTTAAACATTTATGGCATATTCACAATATATGCCATAAATGTCTGATAGATGCAGGTCCCAACCCTGCAACTCACAATTTTCTCTCTGATCGGGTCCCGCAACCCCAACCCATCCTGCCTGGTGCAATGAACAATGTAAATAGAGAGGTAGCTGCTTTTGCAAAAAAAAAAAAAAAAAATCATCCTCATCACGACCCAAATAAGAAAGTTAATATGTTACATGCACATTTTCAGAAAATAGAGAAATTGCTTAATTCCCCCTCTCTTAACCCCAAAAAATAAAAGCTGATTAATGATATACTTTACATCTACCACTAAATAGCTATATTAAATAATATAACTTGTCTGACCAAAAACAAGCCCTCATATGGCTATATCAATGGCAAAGCAAAAAAATATATGGTTATTAGAACTAAAAAACTTTTTTTTTTTTTTATGAGCAGTGACACCAAAAATCGTTTCCTTAAAAAGAGTTAATAAAAGTTAAAGAGATAATAATATGTATATTGTCCTGCAATAAACAAGTCCATATACAGCAATGCCTATAGAAAAAAAAGGCATTGCTGTATTGGTACTTAAGGGGTTAAATCAGCTGTATATGCCACCATGGTAACTGCAACCTCATGCAGCCAATAGGATTGCTGGATAAGAATTTGAAAAATCAGTTGTCTGCAGTTGTCAGTTAGTACATGAGAGCAGACGGACGTCTATGTGCTCCTCTCTGCAGCGCTGATGGACTTTGTGACAATGTCTTTGGTAAGTGACCGGGATCTAATCCTAATACTGAAGATCTTAAGACATGACCGATCATTACACAGACTGTATTACAGGTAACAGCTAGGGGGCGACTGTTAATAAATGACCAGTATTAGTCTCTGTTCACATGAGCTTCTCTCTATTCTGCCCCATCATTTATATAACAAATAAAAAACATTTCCATTAATGTCTTTAATCATCTCTAATAAGATTTCTTCCTATGTCCAATGGCTTCAGTTGTCATCAGTTATCTCCGCTCAGTCAGGCTGGGTTGTTATGGGGCAGGCAGAAGAGCGCAGTCAGCACTGCTATTCTGCATAGTTATAAAAGTGAGAACCTGATGTCCTGATTTTATATTTCCACCATTAAATCCAATGACATCTGTCCCGCCGTCTACTTTCATCCATTTGAAGCCAAAGTCATAGTCTGTTCCCATTTAGTACAAGGAGTAGGAAACGCTCTCAGTACATAAGCAAAATACGTCTGCAGGTTGACAGATGCCAAGAGCATGGCTGCTGTATACTTGTAGTCAGTTTATAGACAGTTGGATTATTTTCACTGTGTAGGAAAGTGCAGGCTGCAGGTAATATGTACACTGTGTAATATTTATTTCTATATATGAAATATATATGTACCTGTGAGGCATGTAGTTACATGCATTAGCCACTAGATGTTTATATTAGTAGTATTTCCAGAAATGTGGGTCACATAGACGCCACATGAGTAATGTAAACAGACCCTTACCCCTAATAGCATTGTGTACACTTGGTTAATGCCCTCCTGATCTAATACAAAAGCAGCAATGTACATAGCTGATCATACTGATTATACCTGGTACCTGATGCACCTGACCCTTATATAAATGCTCATTTTATGATACCTTATTATATTACTTTTCAATTCTTCAATATGTGAGAGTACAGTGAGAGAGTGGGGTTCCTGAGTCCACCAGAGGAATTTTTTGTGAATACTCACCTTCTGTCCATACACAACATATGTATGTTATATATCACTCCTATCATAAACTTTGTTTGTAGCTGACATGGTTTTATCCCTGTTTACACACAGGACAAAGAACAGCAAATGTATCAGTGATATTTAAGGTACCATATATGTAATGTCTGTGTGAATGATGTCCGCGATTGCAGCAGGTATGTTTATCTACATGATGTGTAAGGTGTGTATGTTATATTTGAATACACACATATATGCATTAGGGATTAATAAGCTATTCGCAATGTCCTGGGTTCATTATATACTTGATGTGAGTTCACCATCCACAAACTATTATTATACTCTGTGGTCTATTCTGTCCTCCGAGAATAATAAGTAAAGGTCCAGGTGAGGTGCATAAATATAACTAACAGTCTTACTCACCTCTTCTGGGCTCTGTCATGGCATCTGAAGCACAGTCAGAGACCAGGAGTGGTGAGTAAGACCACTGCAGTTGCGTTAACGGACCGAAACTGCTGGGTGAGCCTAAAGAATAATCGCAAGATAAATTTAGCAGGGTAAACCTAACACTAATGTCAGAATATCTGTATGTATATGTTTATTTAAAAATATTTGTAAGTTTTATCACTTAAGAATCTCTGTTGTCAGTATGTGTAAGTGTAAATGTAGATATAGATGTAGCAGTTTTTAAAGAGGACCTTACATGTCCTCATCAATTTGCGGTTTTATATACTGCTTGAAATTCAGCGCACTGTTGGCTTTCCCACTATGTGCCCCGGTGCTAGAGATATCGATGCTGTTAACTTCGGCACTGATATCTCCCCACTGTCAGAAGGGTGAGCCTTACAGCCCACTGATGACACTGAGCTGTGAGCTGCCTGTCAATTCAGCACCTGCCTCTCTCCTACACTCCCTACAGTCCGACCCATCTTCTGCTGCCTATAGTAAAAAAAAAAAAAAAAAACTTATACATTATACATTACTATATATTCGGCCTTTGAAAACCATAACGGTGCCAATGATTCTGTGATTTTGCCTATTTGAATTTGGCACCAGAAGGAGCAGCAGGAGGGCGGAAGGGAACACAGTAGTGAGGTACACCATTGCAGGTGGATTGTGCTAGTGCAATATATTTGTGATTGTCTATTCTGCACTACAAATATAAATATAAGCAAAGTGCCAACTATGATTCTCTCTATAAACAGCAGTATGTGTATATAATTTTAATGGAGAGGTAGGAGTAGCGGAGGTGTTGTAGTAAAGAAGTGGAGAGAAGTGGTAGGAGGTGAGGTGGAAAGAAGAGGAAAGAGAAATGTATTGGAGGGGTAAAAGGAGAGGAGAGTAGCTGAAAAAAAGAGAGCAAAGGAAGGAAGGTTAGTTGAGTGACGCTGTAGGAAGAGAGGAGAAGAGGGGTAAAATAAAATTTGTATTTCAATTCAGTTTCTGGGATTCACTGTCCTGGGGTTCAATGGAGAGGATGGATAGGAGGAGCGAAGAAGTAGGAGGAGATGAAAGGAGAAGAGTGGTAGGAAAAGAGACAAGGAGGGGTAAAAGGAAAGGAGTGGAGGGGAAGGAGGAAAGGAGAGATTTGAGCAGAGGAGGCATACGTGGGGGGGGGGGGGGGTGTGAGCTATGGAGAGGTGAGAGGAGAGAAAGAGTAAGAGAAAAAGTTGGTTAGGAGAAGAGATGTGGTAATATAGTAGAAGAGAAGAGGATGAATAGGTGTAGAGGAGTTGTAGGAAAAGATGAGGGGGAGGTGTGAAGGAGGGCTAGTTGAAGAGGTGTGGTATAAGGAGAGGAAGCAGTAACGTAAGTAGAGCAGAGAAAGATGTGGAGAGGTAAGGGGAAGGAGGAGAGGAGGGGTAATCAAAGAGGAGAGTTAAAAGGAGAAGAAAGGATAGGTAGGAGGAGAGGAGCTGAAGAAGGAGAGGAGAGATAGGATGGGAAGGAGGAGAGGAGTGGTAGTAGAAGAGAAGAGGTGTAGGTGTAGATGAGTTGTAGGAAAAGATGAGAGAGAGAGAAAGGAATGGAGAGGAGAGGAGGGGACGTTGAAGAGGTTTTGGTTTGAGGAGAGGAAGCGGTAGGAGAAGAAGAGTGGAGAAAGGCATGGAGAGGAGAGTGGAAAGAGAAGAGGAGGGGTAGGAGGTGAGGAATGGAAATAAAAATAGGGATAGGAGAAGAGGAGAAGTGAGGAAGAGGGCTATGAGGAGCAGTGTGATGAGAAGCGGAGAGAAGCTATACCAGAAAAGAAAGTACGGGAAGGAGGAGTGAAGAGGAGAAGTAGGAGGCTTGGCAGAATAGGAAGAGAGGAGGGGTTGGTTTAGAGGAGAGGTATAAGTAGAGGAGGGGAAAGAGATGTGTCATGGAGGAGTAAGAAGAGTGGTGGGGTAAAAGAAGAAGAGAAGGAGGGGTAGGAGAAGAGAAAAAATAGGAGGAGATGAGATGAAAGGTTGGGGAAAAGAAGAGGAGAAAAAGGGGTAAAAGAGTACAGTAATTATTGGAGGAGAGAAGTGGTAGGAGGGTAGAAAAGGAGGAGTGGGAGGAAAGAAGGAGTAGGAGAACAGGAGGTGTAGGAGGAGCGGAGATGTAGGATAAGAGGAGAAGAGGAATCAGAGGAGAGGCAATGAGTGGTGGAAGGATAGGAGTGGAGGGGAAGGAAGAAAAGAGAGGTTTGAGGAGAGGAGGCATAGGCGAGGAAGGGAGGTGTGAGGAGGGGAGAGGTGAGAGGAAAATTGAGTAGGAGGAGAAGATGAGTAGGAGGCGAGTGGTGGGAGAACAGAAGAAGAGGAGTAGGTGTAGAGGAGTTGTAGAAAAGGTGAGGCAGAGGTGTGAAGTAGAAGAGGTGTAGTATGAGGAGAGGAAGCAGTAGGAGAAGTAGAGCAGAAAAAGGTGTGGAGAGGTGAGGGAAAGGAGGACAAGAGGGGTAAGGGGAAAGGATAGTTAAAAGGATAAGAAAGGATGGGTAGAAGGGGAGGAGCTGAAGAAGGAGAGGAGAGATTGGAGAAGAGGAAAGTTGGGCCAGAGGAGAGGAGAGGTACAAGGTGAAGGAGGAGAGGAGATGTAGAAAGAGGGAGAAGTAGGAGGAGTGAAGAAGGAGAGATAATAGGAGATGAGAGTAGAAGTAAAGGCACAGGAGAGGAGGGGTAAGAGGAGAGAAGAGTAGTGGTAAAAAGAGAGGAAAGGAGGTACAAGAAGAGAGATGGAGTAGTTGTAGAGGAGACAATATGAGGGAAAGGATTGGAGGATGGGAGAGCATTGGAGGATGAGGAGAGGAGGGAGAGGATTGGTAGGTGGAGAAACACAGGGTGGTTGGAGGAGAAGAGCAAAGGAATAGGAGGAGAAGAGCTGTAAGAGGAGATGAATGGTAGAAGCAGAGGAGAAGGGCGGTTAGAGGTAAGGAGAGGAGAAAAAGTGGTAGGAAAACAGAAGAAAGCATGGATAAGTGAAAAGGAGAGGAGAGTAGGGGTAGGAACAGAAGAGAAGTTATAGAAGAGGAGCAGAGGCATAGGAGGAAGGGAAAGTAGGAGAGGAGGGGTAAAGGGAAGGGTATGAGGAGAGGAGTGGAGCGGAAAGAGGTGTGGATGGTTAGCAAGGGAGGCAAGGAGGTGTGAAAGGAAAGGAAAAGAGGAAGGGGAGGATGAAAGTTAGCAGGAAGGGAAGGGTGGGAGGAGAGGAGTGGTGGGAAGAGAGAGACAAGGGGTGAGAGGAAAGAAGAGGAGGGGAAGGAGGAAAGGAGGAGTACAATGAGCACAGGTGAGGAGAGGTGCAAGGAGAGGAGGGATAGAACGAGAGGAGAGAAGGGTTAGGAGGAAAGTTGAGGAGGGGTAGGAAGAGTGCAGATGAGTGTTAGGAGAAGAGGAGAGGATGGTAGTTGCAAAGGAGCAGTAGGAGGAGAGGAAATGAGCAATAGGAGGAGAGGATAGGTGTAAGGAAAATATAGGAAAGAAGAGGAAAGGAAGGATAGAAGGAAAGGATGGGTAAGAGATGGAGAGGAGAATGGAGTAGGAAAGGAGATTGAGAAAAAGAGAGAAGAGTAGGAGTAGGACAGAGGAGAGTCATTAAGACATGAGAAGAGAGGTGTGGTAAGAGTAGAGGAGGGGTAGGAGGAGATGAGAGGAGAAAAGGGGTAGGAGAAGAGACAAGAATGAATGGGAGGAAGGGGTAGAGGAGGGGTACAAGGAGAGGAGGCATAGGAGAAGAGATTCTTGGAGAGTCTTCAATTTGTATTTTAATTTAGCTTCTGGGACAATTGACATAGTTACCCTGTATGGTACTGCAAACTATCCTGGGGTTCAGATTTAGGCAAGTAGTAAACCAATTTAGGTAGATGGAAGGTATTGCAATACTATTATACAATACTATTACTAATATTATGTCTCAGATGCTGGTTGTTTTAGTTTTGTGGTCCTAATAAATGTTATGTTTTAGAAATTTATCTTTGTATCTACACAGATAGAATCTATGAGTATAATGTTTGCTTAGGTAGATGGTTATTAATTCTGGAGAAGAGGAGAGGTGCGATGAGAGGAGGGATAAGAGAAGAAGAGCAAAAGAGTGGGAGGAGACGAGTGATAGGAAAAGGGATAAGGAGTGAGAGAAAAGAATAGGAGAAAAGGGGGTAGTAAAAGATGATAATAATTATAGGAGGAGAGAAGGGGTAGAAGAATAGAAAAGAGGAGTGGGAAGAAAGTAGTGGTGTGAGAAGAGGAGGTGTAGGAGAAGTGTAGAAGTAGGAGGAGATGAGAGGAGAAGAAGGGTAGGAGGAAAGAAAAGGTTTGAAAAGAGGAGGCATAGGCGTGCAGGGGAGGTGTGAGGAGTGGAGAAGTGAGAGGAGAAATGGAGTTGGAGGATAAGATGGGTAGGAGGAGAGGAGTGGTGGGAGAACAGAAGAAGAGGAGTAGATGTAGAGGAGTTGTAGAAAAGGTGAGGTGAAGGTGTGGAGGAGGGCTAGTTGAAGAGGTGTAGTATGAGGAGAGGAAGCAGTAGGAGAAGTAGTGCAGATAAAGGTGTGGAGAGGTGAGGGAAAGGAGGAGAGGAGGGGTAAGGGGAAAGGATGGTTAAAAGTAGAAGAAAGTATGGGTAGAAGGAGAGGAGCTGAAGATGGAGAGGAGAGATTGGAGAAGAGGAAAATTAGGGCCAGGGGAGAGGAGAGGTACAAGGCGAAGGAGGAGAGGAGGGGTAAGAGGAGAGGAAGCGTAGGAAGAGGGGAGAAGTAGGAGGAGTGAAGAGGATAGATAGTAGGAGATGAGAGTAGAAGTAAAGGCACAGGATATGAGGGATAAGAAGAGAGAAGATTAGTGGTAAAAAGAGAGGAAAGGAGGTGCAAGAGGAGAGATGGAATAGTAGGAGAAGGGACAATATAAAGGAAAGGAGTGGAGGATGGGAGGGGATTGGTAGGTGGAAAGACACAGGGTGGTAGGAGAAGAACAAAGGAATAGGAGAAGAAGAGCTATCTGAGGAGAGAAGTGGTAAGAGGAGAAGAGAAGGTGGGTTAGAGGTAAGGAGAGGAGAAAAAGTGGTAGGAAAAGAAAAGAGAGCAGGGATAAGAGAAAAGGATAGGAGAGTAGGGGTAGGAACAGAAGAGACTAGTTATAGAAGAGGAGCAGAGGCATAGGAGGAAGGGAAAGTAGGAGTAGGAGGAGGGGGGTAAAAAGAGGGGTATGAGTAGAGGAGTGGAGTGGAAAGAGGTGTGGTTGGGTAGGAAGGGAAGCAAAGAAGGTGTGGAAGGAAAGGAGAAGAGAGGAAAGGAAAGGGGAAGAGAGGAAAGGAAAGGAAGGGCAGGAGGAGAGAAGTGGTGGGAAGAGACAAAGAAGAGGAGGGGAAGGAGGAAAGGAGTAGTACAATGAGAAGAAGCACAGGTAAGGAGGAGAAGTGCAAGGAGAGGAGAGGTATAACAAGAGGAGAGAAGGGTTAGGAGGAAAGTTGAGGAGGGGTTGGAAGAGAGCAGAGGAGTGTTAGGAGAAGAGAAGAGAAGAGGATGATAGTTGCAAAGGAGCAGAAGGAGGACAGGAGATGAGCAATACTAGGAAGGGATAGGTGAAAAGAAAAGATAGGAAAGAAGAGGATAGAGGAAAGGAAGGATAGGAGGAAAGGATGGGTAAGGGGAGGAGGAGAAAAGTGGTAAGATAAAAGGAGAGGAGAATGCAGTAGGAAAGGAGATTGAGAATAAGAGAAAAGGATAGGAGAGTAGGGGTAGGAGCAGAGAAGAGTCGTTAAGACAGGAGAGGAGAGGTGGGGGAAAAGAAGTGGAGGGGTAGGAGGAGATGAGATGAGAAGAGGGGTAGAATGAGAGACAAGAAAGGGTGGGAGGAAGGAGAGGAAGGTGGGGAGGAGGGGTACAAGGAGAGGCGACAGGAAAAGAGAGTCTTGGGGGGCTTCAATTTGTATTTTAAAGGATGGTTAAGGGGAGGAATAAAAGAGGAATAAGATAAAAGGAGAGAAGAAAGGAGTAGGAAAGGTGAGAGGGAATAAGAGAAAAGAAGAGGAGAGTAGGGGTAGGAGCAGAGGAGAGTCGTTATAGTGGGGGGAGGAGAGGTTAGGTAATGGAAGAGGAGGGATATGAGGAGATGAGAGATAAAGAGGGGTAGGATTAGAGACAAGAAGGGGTAGGAGGAAGGAGAAAAAGAAAGAATGGTGGGGTACAAGAAGAGGAGGCATAGGAGAAGAGGGAAGTCTTGGGGATGCTTCAATTTGTATTTTAATTTTGTTTCTGGGACAATTGACATTGTTACCCTGTATGGTGCTGTAGACTATCCTGGAGGTTCAGACTTAGGCAGGTAGCAAACCAATTTAAGTAGCTTGCAGATTTTGCAATACTGTCATCATGTCTCAGACCATGATAGTTTTTTTTTTTTGTGTGGACCTAATAAAAGTTATATTTTAGGAATGTATCTTTGTATCTGCACAGATAGTATTTATGGGTATAATATTTGATTAGGTAGATGGTTAGTAATTCTGGAGAAGAGGAGAGGTCCGAGGAGAGGAGGGATAAGAGGAGAGGAGAGAAGGAGTAGGAGAGGATGGGTAGGAGGAGAGAAGTGATAGGAGAAAAGAAGAGGAGAGGTAGGTGTAGAGGAGGGGTAGGAGGAAATGAGAGGTAGGAGGAGAGGAGGGCTAGTTGAAGAGGTGTGGCATGAGGAGTGCAATCGGTAGTAGAAGAAGAGTGGAGAAAGGGATGGAGAAGAGAGTGGAAAGAGAAGAGAAGGGGTAGGAGGTGAAGAATGGAAAGAAAAGGAGGATAGGAGAAGAGGAGAAGTAAGGTGGGGTAGGATGAGAAGGGAGAAAACGAGAGGGGAAGAGGGCTATGCGGATCAGTGTGGTGAGAAGAGAGAAGCTATGCCAGAAAAGAAAGAAGGGGTAGGAGGAATGACGAGGAGATGTAGGGGGCTTGTAGGAGTAGGAGTAAAGGAGGGGTAGGGGAGAGGAGGGTAAAGAGAAGTGTCATGGATGGGGAAAAGGAGAAGAGGGGCAAAAGGAGAGGGCAGGAGGGGTAGGAAAAGAGAACTGTAGGATGAGAGGAGATGAGGGACAAGGGAAAAGGAGAGGAGAAAAGAGGTAGTAAAAGAGAGGAGGGATACGAAAATAGAGGATAGTAGGAGTAGCAGAAGAGGAGAGTCGTTATAGGAGGAGAAAAGGGGTAGGAGGACAGAAAAGGAGGAGTGGGTGGAAAGTAGGGGTAGGAGAAGAGGAAGTGTAGGAGAAGAGGAGACGTAGAAGGAGAAGTGGAAAAAATGGAGTGGAGGGAATGGAGGAAAGGAGAGGTTTGAGGAGAGGAGGCATAGGTGAGTAGGGTAGTTGTGAGTAGAGGAGGGGTGACAGGAGAAAAGGAATTGGAGGAGAAGATGGGTAGGAGAAGGGAAGAGGAGGAGTAGGTGTACAGGAGTTGTAGGAAAAGATGAAGGGGAGGTATGGAGGAGGGCTAGTTAAAGAAGTGTGGTATGAGGAGAGGAAGCAGTAGAAGTAGAGCAGAGAAAGTTGTGGAGAAGTAGGAATGAAGTAGGAGAGGAGGGAGAAGGAGTCGAGGAGGGGTAAGGGGAGATTAAGAGTTAACAGGAGAAGAAAAGATGGGTAGGTGGAGAGGCGCAGAAGAATCAAAAGAAAGATTGGAGAAGAGGACAATTAGAGCCAGAGGAGAGGAGAAGTACAAGGTGTAGGAGGAGAGGAGAAGTACAAGGTGTAGGAGGAGAGGAGGGGTAAGAGTAGAGGAGGTGTAGGAAGAGGGGAGAAGTAGGAGGGTTGGAGAGGAGAGATAGTAGGAGATGAGAGTAGAAGTAAACGCATAGGAGAGGATGGGTAAGAAAAGAGAAGAGTAGTGGTAAAAAGAGAGCAAAGGAGATGCAAGAACAGAGATGGTGTAGTATGAGAGGAGACAATATGAGGGAAAGGAGTGGAGGATGGGAGAAAATAGGAGAGGAGTGGAGGGAGATGATTGGTAGGTGGAGAGACAAAGGTGGTAGGAGGAGAAGAGCAAAGGAATCGGAGGTGAAGAGCTGTAAGAGGAGAGGAGTGGTAGGAGGAGAGGAGTAGAGGAATTAGAGGTAAGAGGAAAGTAGGAGTAGGAGAAGAAGCAGGATAGGAAAAGGGGTATGATGAGAGGTGAGGAGTTGGGCGGTAGGAGGGGAGGCAAGCAGGTGTGGAAGGAAAGGAGAAGAGGAATAAGAGGGGATGAGGGGTTGAAGGAAAGGAAGGGTAGAAGGAGTGGTGGGAAGAGAGAAACGAGGGGAGGGGGAATGAGAGGAGGGGAAAGAGGAAAGGTGGAATACAATTGTATGAAACACAGATGAGGAGCATAGGTGCAAGGAGAGGAGGGGTAAAAAGAGAGGAGGAAGGGTTAGGAGGTGAGTTGAGGAGGGGTAGGAGGAGAACAGAGGAGTGTTATGAGAAGAGGAGAGGATGGTAGGTGGAAAAGATCAGAAGGAGGAGAGGAGTTGAGTGATAGGAGGAGAGATTAGGTGAAAGGAGAGGAAAGAATAGGGAAGAGAAGAGGAAAGGATGAGTAATGGGAGAAGAAAGATGAAGAAGGGTAGGAGAAAAGGAGAGTAGGAGGAGAGGAGAGGTAAGAAAAAAGATGAGGAAAGTTTGGTGAGACAGGAGGAGAGGAGGGATAGGAGAGGAGGGGTAAGAGGAGGGGTGGTGAAGGAGGAGAGGAGGTGTAGAAGGAGAGTAGAGATGAATAGAGAGATTTGATAATGAGGGAGGAGGGGTAAGATGAGGGGAAACAAGGGTTAAGAGAGGAGGAGGAGTAGAGATGAAAGTTAGGAAGAGAAGTCGGGTAGGGGGTCAGGATGATTAAAAGTAGAAGAGAGGAGGGTTTGTAGGAGAGAAGTGGGAGGAGAGTAGAGAAAGGAGGAGAGGTCACGTATAAGGAGAGGAGGGTTAAAAAGGAGAAGAGAGGAATGAGAGGAGATGGGGAGGGGAAGGATAAGAGGAGAGATAGGAGGAAAAGATGGTTAGGAACAGAAGAGAGTGGTAAGGGCAGAGGAGATGCAGGAAAAGGAAAGAGGAGGGTTTAGAGGAGGTAGAAGGCATAGAGGGGCAAAAAGAGAGAATGGGTAATAGAGGAGGAGAGGTAGAAAGAGAAGAGAGTGTAGAAGTAGCTCTATTTACAATAGGTGTAAAACTTCCCTGGTTCTAAGGATCAGGTGGGGTCTCAGTGATCGGACTGCCATGAAACAGCAATGTATCCTCTATCCTATGGATAGAGTATAAATACTGTTCATGGTATAATGACTTTAATACTATAATACCCATCAGTGTATATATATATATAACCAGTATATGTAGATGTTTTACTAATTATATAAGACATGTCTATATTTAGTCAGGTGTTTGTTCTGTATATATTTATTGTTTACTTATGTAATAGTCATCTATATTTACAGTAAATAACAGGCATCAGTACAGTATATATAGACACAGTAAAATCTTTACAACAATGTGTATAGATAGATAGATATCTATAGATGACTTACAAAAGTGGCACTAGATGATGTGAGAATGAACTCATTCACATTCTCGTTCCATATTATTGTTTGTCCATATTCAGATTCTGTAAGGTGTGAACCGTATGTATACATTTCTATCATGATATACTGTATATTTAGAGCTTTTGTCTTTAAGTTGTGCTATTTATGTAATTTAAACACAATTAAATAAATGCAATAAATAAATAAATATACAGTATATATATATATATATATATATATATATATACTGTATGTATATATATATATATATATATATATATCTGTAATAGTATATTACTATTATTAGTATACTATAGTATATTATTATGTTTTAGCCATTGTGATGTTATAGCAAGTTCTTTGCATGACCTGCTTGAGCCCATCAACCACCTTAGTGGTCTTATTATGATGGGTCTCTACACTAACACTTTACATATAGGGCAAGAGATAAACTTCTTAAAGATTCACAGTTACAGTTCAGTTTTTAAAAATTTGATCTCTGGGGTCTTGTCTATAGATTGGGGGGGGGGGGTTCAGCATCTCTTTTACAAGTAAAGTTTTAGTGTAGGGACCCATCTGAATGAGGTCGCCGTGACGTGGCAGATGGGCTCGCACAATTTATCAAACTGTGCGCTAAGAACCTCACATTTATAAGTGAAGTCAGTAATACATGAAAGTGTAGGCCAAGAATTTTATAATTTAAAGCTCCTCACCAGAATTATCAACTAACTTGTCAGAACAACTCACTTGTCAGAACTAGGTCTTGGCTCTAGTCTTTGGTTCCTCTATAAACTATTCTGGGTGCATCAGTCCTCATGTAATCTACCTGGTCTATTACTTTCCCTTCATTAAAGATGACCTTTCATGTCCTCTAATACAGAGTATATTATATACCGTAGCAAAGCTGACAGTCAGGTTTGCAGATATCTGCCCCATTTCCAGAGATATTGTTGTTGTTGTTGTTGCTCAGTGTCCTCGCTTGATGGTGAGGAATGCCCCCTGATGGTACACTTCTATAGTGATATTAGTAGCCAAACTAATGGCACCAATATCTTTAGAACTGGGGTAGATACCTAGAAAACTGAAAATGCACTGAATTCAGCACACTGTCAGCTTTGCAGCTGTATATAACATGCCTTATCATGAGAGGTCCTCTTTAAAGTGTAACTGTAAAAATGTTTAACTGTTGTGTAGGAAATGTTTTATGTATCTTTTTTGTAGTATACATTAGTAGTAGATTTGGTTTCCTTTTAGTAAAACACTCTGGATTACAGAGCCTATCAGATGATATATGTCATTGGACTTTTCAGACTCAGCGACAGGTTCTCTCTGATTTTTCACACACTGCTTCTGCATTTTGGCCTAGTTTATGGTAAATAAAGAATGTCCCGCTGTAATTTGTCCTGTGGTATTCTTCATCAGATTTACCTTCAGAAGACCTTCTAAGGTCCAGATGTTTTTTTTAGATCATGTTCTGAAGAGTAAAACCATAGAATATAAAGAGTGTATTTTTTTTGCTATGACTGTATATATGATCACTGCAGTGATGACATACAATACTACCATGACTGCTGTAGTGGTCACATGCTGCACATGCCTATTTTACTACAATGTCTTGTCTAGAAGGCTGGTGGTACTTTTGATGATGCCTAATGTGTTACCTACAGTAATGTACATAAATGAGCTGCCCAAGATGTCGCGTCCCTCCACAACATTGTAAAATCCTGTAACTCGCTCATCTCTTTATGACACTCCAGGGAATAAGTGTCACAATCCAGCCGTATTATGAGGTTATACCAACAAAACCGCACCTCCTTATACTTGTGTAAACCTGACCTGTAGTTATGGTTTGAAAAGGTTACAACCCAAATCACATTGCCCTAATAGTATGGCAGCAAGTAGTAACTAAATAGCTTTCCCAATGTACTAATATGGCTGGAAGGAATTAAAAGCTATGGACAACTTTAGATCAAAATGTATTTAATTTCATGTATTTTGAGACAACAGTTTTGTGAAAGGTTTTTAGAAAATTTTTTAGACCTTTTGGCTTCTGGCGCCTGCATGTACACAGTTAAATTTTGTTTTGACCATAATCCAGCTTAGATGATCTGTGATGATCTTTGAATAAAAAGAAATAAAAACATTAGGAATTCCTTATAATGGTATAAATGAAAAGTACATCTGGCCCTTCAAAAAGACATTTTATCCACCCACAGACACTTATGGGCCGGGGTTTAGTGTCCCAAATTGCCTTCCAATAAAGCCATCCGTACTCCTCGCAACGGCCCATTTCTTCACTGAAGCCAAAGGTGTATACCTCAGCTTCAGTGCACATGCTCCGTACCCCCAGCACTTGGGCAGTGAAGCCGGGGTATATGTTCTCGGCTTCACTGAATAACTGTACAGGCACTGGGAGCATCAGAGAGGAGTACGATGAGACTCATCAGACTCATCTCTTGGTAAGTAGACAGGTTTATTTTTTTTTAATTGCGGGCCAGGATGGTTTTAATAGAGGGCGATTTGGGACTCTAAACCCCCAGTCTATAAGAACTTGTGGATGGTTTAGTATCCCAAATCGACTTGACAGGTTCCTGTTAAAGGGGTTGTCCCATTACAGACACTTTTCCCCTATGCTATGGATAGAGGATAAATGTCACATTGTTGGGGGTCTGACCCCTGGGTCCCACAGCGATCAGGAGAACCAGGATCTGCATTCTCCGTAAAAAAGAAGAACCAGTGCGCTTGCGTGACTGGAGCTCCTTTCACTTCTATGGGGCTTCTGGAAATTACAGTCCCAGTGACCCATTAGTAGTGAATGGAGAACCAGTCACACAAGGGTACTGGCACTTCATTCACAGAGACAAGGCAGGGATACCTTCAGTCCACCATTCTCCTAATCACTGGGGAAACCAGGGGACAGACCCCCAGCGATGTGACATTTAAATAAAACTGTGATTTACATGAAAAAGGGGCTTCAAAGCAGAACAACAGAGACATATTTGGAAATTTTAGAATCACCTCTACAAAGAATTCGGATTAGGTTTATAACCAATTTAATGCTGACAGACTCCCTTTAAGCACATGACTGCAGTGAAAAATTAAGTGCTGATAAATACTATATGGGAAGTTATCCTGGGGTGTATAGATATCAATTTCCTTTATTCCTGTAGCAATTTTATTCTATTGGAAAATTTCTCTATAATAAGGTGCCATACAAAGACAGCTCAGCATACAGCAGTACACATAGTGAATGTGTTATTATACAAGTGTAAGGTTCTCATATGTGTTAGAGGCTCTGTAAGGAACCTCCATCGCAGTATCCCTAAAAAAACAGCATCAGACCGGGGCCCCACATTATGTAAATGCAGCGTGTCAATTATACCTTCGGAAATGCCTGCAGTTCCCCTATAGGTATACCGGAGGCAGACAGTCCGCAGAGGAAAGCTACGTGGGGCCTTAGCCACAGAGTTTGAACTACATCTTTTCTGGAAGTGTAGAAATAGTCCTCTTATAATTTATGAGGAGTATTTTTAGCAGAGGGTGAGTATGAAGTTCGCAGTAATGGATCAAAAATTACATGTAAGGATATGTAAGCTCAATAATGCTAAGAAGCTGTTACTGTCACTGAGCAAATTTAGGGTTTCTTTTTTAATTGTATAGTAAAAATGACATATTTCTTATATTCTCTTGGTCAGCACGATTACAGCAAAAGTCTAAATCTTCAAAAAATGCAAAAAATAATTTTTGTGGCCATATTCTGACACCTATAACTTTTTTATGTTTTAGGAAGCTGTGTGAGGTATATATTTTTTTGCAGCACAAGATGCAGTTTTTATTTATACTATTTTCGGGAATGTCCGATGTCTAGGTCCACTTGCAGACAGTTTTTGAAGGAACCTGACATGGAGGTTGTTCCAAATATATTTGACAACTAACCATAGATCTTCTGTCTCTTCAAGTAATCCCAGACAGGCTGGATGATGTTGATGATCAGGGCTCTGTGGTGGCCATAGCATCAATTTCAGGATTCCTCCTCCAAAGGGCGGTCACACCAAATATTGATATCGCTTACGCAGCATCCCAGAGTGTTTGTCTATTGTGCCTCTGGGTTGTGCTGGTATGTCCCGTCCTTTAAGTTATATGTCACTGTTTTGCAGATTTTCCTTGTTATTTCCCCTCACTGTTCAAACATTTGCCTTGGTTCAGCCCTGGCCATTCACAGGCCACTGGGTGGGGTTGTGGGAGACCTTAGTCTTCATGGCGATGATTCAGCCCTCAGTCTAGAGAGAGCAGTCATGCTGTGTAGTTCATGCTGGACTGTGTGGGGGAGAACACCAGCACTGGAGCTCAATGGTCGCCTATACAGCCTCTAGGAGGATTATTATTTGCTCCAGGCTCAACTAGAGACAGCCCTGAGAAGGGAGTTGCTGCTGTCTTGAGTATTGGACACTTTGTGTGCTGTGCCAGGAGGAGCAGGAGAGGACCCTGAAAGGAGGAACATGTTTGGGCCTAGTCTACAGGTAACCAGATCCCTCTCAGGACTCCCTGTATCCTCATCTGGGAGTGGCACGAGAGGAGGGGTAGTTGGAGGAGTATACCATAGAGCCTGTAACATCCCTGGGTACCCTCCTAACACCAAGGCTAGGGGATTGGACAGTGTTGTACTACTACCCCCCATTTGGAAGCTGCTGTTAGTACTGTTCCACTTGCCGAAATAAACTGTTACCTGAGAAGGGAGTTGCTGCTGTCTTGAGTATTGGACACTTTGTGTGCTGTGCCAGGAGGAGCAGGAGAGGACCCTGAAAGGAGGAACATGTTTGGGCCTAGTCTACAGGTAACCAGATCCCTCTCAGGACTCCCTGTATCCTCATCTCTGGCCTCCTGAGTCGTGCCTGCATTACCATCAGGGCCCTTCCGTCCACCATCACACCGGCTCAGAGAGGACAGGTCCCCTCTCCAACTGGAAGCGCCCCGGGGAAAACTACTGCCACCACCATCCAGGTAGTGCTGCAGGACTCCCCTCGACAGTGTCCGGTCCAGGAGTGGGGCTGGAATGTTTGGTTGAGTGTGCTCGGCCTAGCAGGTTGCATATCATCCGCCACTACAACTCCCATCCTCCAGTCTTCTCCATCTGGGTTGCGGCATTTAGATTTCTCTTCAGTTCATTCACTTCATTTTGCTAATTGACATGAATAAACTTCAAAACTTCCATGTGTAAAGCAATAATCGGTACAGGACAGTATGCTGCTGGGATAGTCTAGATATACTGCTAGGAGTATCTCTCCTGCCTTAAGGTGCAGGCCGGTAAATCCAGCCAACATATGGCTGGATTTACCGGCCCTTGAATGTGCCCTCAAGCTGCAAGATTTGGGCAGTAATATGCAAATAAGGGAGCCATAAACTATCAACACTTCTATTTTTGAAAGCATTCTTGCTTAGCAGCATTTTTCCACACATGCCTAAAACTTTTGCATGGCACTGTAAAGAAAAAGAAACAAAAATAAAATATTAAGACTTTATTTCTATAAAAGTCATTATTGCTTTGTATCATGTTTTTCCACACTCACCTAATGCAAAATTTGGGGAGTTACACCTCAAATATACCTCACCTCAGAGGCAAGTACATACAGGTGCATCTCAATAAATTAGAATATCTTTGAAACGTTCATTAATTTCAGTGATTCAGTAATACAATTCATAATCAGCGTCTTCCATGATTGTGTGTCCTACTGAACCAGACTGAGGGACCATTTAAAGGCTTAGGAAACCTTGGCAGGTGACACTGAATTTACAATACTGAACTTTTTTACAATATTCTAATTTTCTTAGATTTTGGTTTTCATTACCTGTAATCCATAATCAACATTTACAGAAATAAAACACTTGAAATAGAACACTCTGTGTAAAGAATCTAGAAAATATAGGTCACTTTTTTAATTTAATTACTGAAAGAAATAAACATTTCAAAAATATTCTATTTTATTCAGATGCACCTGTATTATAGGATTTAGTTGGCACAAACTCAGTCATGTAGAGGTTAATGCATTAGTAGTTATCATCTTCAGTAACTATGGCAACTGTGCTGATGTCATAAACACATCTCTATGACATAAAGAACACATTAGGAAAGATTCCAGAACAGAAGGACATACAGCCATATGCAATGCCAGACTTGATGTGTGTGGAGACCTGGAGCTTCATCACTCTGCAATCTGTGAGGGAAAAAGGGGACATCCACCTAGCCAGCCAGATCAGCTATATCCACCTAGCCAGCCAGATCAGCCTTATTCTCTTTGCTGCTCAGGTTAGTTCTAGAGATCAATGGGGGGACAGATGTTGCAGCCAGATCTCCCTCACATCTGGTTCATTTATATGTGCGAGGCCTGGAGAGGTCATACTTGGCTATCTGCACAACTGAAGTACTTTTCTATCGTCTGTGTATTGTCTGTTTACTGGTGCATTAATGTGGTGCTCCAGGACCATAGAATTGGTTGCCTATCCTTAAAATAGACTCAATATTTGACCGGAAGAAAACAGGATTTGGAACCCCCTGTCAAATAGGACAATGAGAGGGTCAACAGGATGAGCTGTAGTACTAGGTACAGCTACACATACAGACTAGCCACCGTGCCTATGTAAACAATAAAAGCAATGTGGTGCTGGCAAGAATACCATGGCCCCCTAACTGTGCTGATAGTTGGAAGTCCTGGAGGTCACACAATGAAACAACAGCAGAACCCAGCATATCACCCAGCCCTGGAGATATAGATAGGTTAGGTCAACTGTATCAAACAAAGTTTTTCCCTTGTGAATCAGAACCTCGGTTGCTGAGATATCGCTGTTTTTGTCAGCATGCAAGTAAGCAGTGACCCCTCATTGCTGCATAGAGCTCATTTGCATATTAAGAAAGGACAGAAGGACAAATCACCATCTGATACAGGTCACAAGAACTCCCTTTAAAGTTCATTGTATGGTATATTTTTCATGAGGGATTTTTTAGGTATTTTGTTTGTATTATGCCTGAGCTAGTTTTTATATGTAAAATACAATTACATCAGTAGATGACATTTTAGAGACTTTTATATGTCCCAGTGAAATGTTTTGCATTGAAGTTACGCTCCGGATAGGTTAAAGGTTTTATTGTATACTACTGTATATGTCATGCAGTTAGGTTATTATAAAGGATAAGAAGGCACTATCCTTTGCTCATGAAATCTTACTAGATTCTTCTGGTAAATATCTGGGAATATCGGTCAGACCCAGAACTGCTATTATTCTTCTTTGGGGTCTATTTAGATCTCAGAGTATATTAAGCTGAGACCCAGTGGACATGAGTAAACATAACAAACAGTCCTACTGACTTCTCCTGGGCTCCTTTAGAACATCCAGTTATCCCACTTTGAGCCTCTTTCAGTCCCCTGAATGACATCAGTGACTGCAGGGGACTGCTGAAGCCTGGGGTTTTGCATCAACGGTCATGTACATTGTGCCCATCTAAGTGTCATGATGTGGGCATGGCCCATGTGACCACTGAGTTCCAAAAAAAGGCATCAGCTGTCCCTGAAGGGTATTGACATTCAGGAGTCCAGAAGAGGCCTGAAGGGACTGCAAGACTCTGCGATGGAGCCCAGGAGGGGAGAGTAAGACTGTTGGTTATGTTTACTTGCCTTCCCTGGGCCTCAGCTTATTAGATTCTGGGATCTGAATAGACACCAGCATATAATAGTGGTTTATGGATGGCGGTCCCCAGAAATTTCAGGTGAACACACCCCAGAGTATAATAACTGCAGTTGTGTTATGGATTGAAACTGCTGGGCGAGCCTGGTGAATAATCACAAGATGAATTTAGCAGGGTTACCCTAACTCTAATGTAAGTATATCTGTATGTATGTATATGTGTTTTTAGAAATATTTGTAAATTGTATCACTTAAGTATCTCTGTTGTCAGTATGTGTAAGTATAAATATAGATATATATGTAGAAGTTTTTAACATTCTGGCACAATATTTCGCCAGCAACATGCTAGAAGCCTTAGCATGAGCGGCCTGTCAATTCAAATTAATTGCCAGATTGCACCAGCCTCTCCCCTAAACTCCGAACCATCTTCTGCTGCCTATAGTTAAAAAAAAAACAAAAACTTGGGAGCACAGAGGAGGAATAATATATCACAATATATATTGAAAACCATAATGGCGTCAATGATTCTGTGATTTTGCTCATTTGAATTTGGCACCAGAGGGAGCAGCAGGAGGGCGGGGAGGGAACAGAGGAGTGAGGTACAACATTGCTGGTGGATTGTGCTAGTGTAATCTATCTGTGATTGTCAATTCTCTAATATAAGTATAAATATATGCAAAGTGCCAACTATAATTCTCTCTATAAACAGTGTATGTGTATATTTGAATGGAAAGGTAGAAGCAGAGGAGGTGTTGTAGTAAAGAAGAGGAGAGAAGGGGTAGGAGGTCAGATGGAAAAAAGAGAAGGAAAGAGAAGTGTATTGGAAGAGTAAAAGGAGAGGAGAGTAGCTGTGAAAAAGAGAGCAAAAGATGAAAGGTTAGAGAAGTGACTCTGTAGGAAGAGAGGAGAAGAAGGGTGAAATAAAATTTGCATTTTAATTCAGCTTCTGGGATTTTGGGATTCAGACTTAGGCAGGTAGCAAACCAATTTAGGTAGCTAGCAGTTTTTGCAAAACTGTCATTATGTTTCAGACGCTGGTAGTTTTGGTTGTGTGGATCTAATCAAAGTTATGTTTTATATTTTAGAATTTTTCTTTGTATCTACACAGATAGTATCTATGGGTATAATCTTTGCTTAGGTAGATTGTTAGTAATTCTGGAGAAGAGGAGAGGTCAGAGGAGAGGAGGGAGAGGAGGAGAGGAGAAAAGGAGTAGGAGGAGAGGAGAAAAGGAGTAGGAGGAGAGGAAGGGTAGGAGGAGAGGAGTGATAGTAGAAGAGAAAATGAGAGGTTTGTGTAGAAGAGGGGTAGGAGGAGAGGAAACGTAAGGAGAAGAGAGTGGAGAAATACATGGAGAAAAGAGTGGAAAAAGTAGATGAGGGGTAGTTGAAGGACACTGGTAGTTTTAGTTGTGTGGACATAATATTTTTTAGGAATTTATCTTTGTACCTACACAAAGAGTTTCTATGAGTATAATGTTTGCTTAGGTAGATGGTTAGTAATTCTGGAGAAGGGAAGAGGTGTGAGGAGAGGAGGGATCGGAGGAGACGAAAGAAAGTGTAGGAGGAGAGGATGGATAGTAGGAGCGGAGAAGTAGGAGGAGAGGCAAAGAGGAGTGGAAGGAAAGGAGTGGATGGGAAGGAGGAAAGGTGAGGTTTGAGAAGAGGAGGCATAAGTGAGGAGGGGAGGTTTGAGGAGAGGAGGGGTGAAAGGAGAGAAGGAGTAGAAGGAGAAGATGGGTAGTAGAAGACAAAAGGAGGAGTAGGTGTAGAGGAGTTGTAGGAACAAATGAGGGGGAGATTTTAAGGAGGTGGAGCAAAAGCAGAGGAAAGGAAGGATGGGAGGACAGAAGCTGTAGGAGGAGAAGAGATGAGGGGTTAGAGAAAAGGATAGGAGAAAAAGGGGATAGTAAAAGAGGACAGTAATTATAGAAGGAGTATAGAAAAGGAGGAGTGGGAGGAAAGTAGGGGTAGTAGAAGAGGAGGTGTAGGAGAAGTAGAAGAAGAGGAGAGGAGAAGAGGGGTAGGAGGAGAGAGAAGGTTTGAAGAGAGGAGGCATAGACGAGGAGGGGAGGTGTGAGGAGTGGAAAGGTGAGAGGAGAAAAGAAGCAGAAAGAGAAGATGGGTATAAGGAGAGGAGAGGAGTGGGGGGAGAACAGAATAAGAGGAGTAGATATAAAGGAGTTGTAGAAAAGGTGATGGAGAGATGTGGAGGAGGGCTAGTTGAAGAGATTTAGTATGAGGAGAGGAAGCATTAGAAGAGTTAGAGCAGAGAAAAGTGTGGAGAAGTGAGGAAAAGGAGGAGAGGAGAGTTAAGTGGAAAGGATGGATAAAAAGGAGAAGAAAGGATGGATAGTAGGGGAGGAGCCGAGGAAGGAGAGGAGATCGGAGAAGAGGAAAGTTAGGGCCAGGAGAGAGGAGAGGTACAAGGTGAAGGAGGAGAGGAGGGGTAAGAGAAGAGAAAGCGTAGGAAGAGGGTAGAAGTATAAGGAGTGGAGATAGGAGATAGTAGGAGATAAGAGTAGTGGTAAAGGGACAGATGAGGAGGGGTAAGAGGAGTGATGAATAGTGGTAAAAGAGAGTAAAGGAGGTGCAAGAGGTGAGATGGAGTTGTGGGAGAGGAGACAATATAAGGGAAAGGAGTGGAGGATAGGAGGGGTGAGGAGAAGAGGGAGAGGATTGGTATGTGGAGAGACAAAGGGTGGTAGGAGGAGAATGGCAAAGGAATAGGAGGAGAAGAGCTGTAAGAGGAGAGAAGTGATAGGAGAAGAGGAGAAGGGAGGAGAGAAGAGAGCAAGGATAAGTGAAAAGGAGAGGAGAGTAGGGGTAGGAACAGAAGAGACTAGTTATAGGAGAGGAGCAGAGGCATAGGAGGAAAGGATAGTAGGAGGAGAGGAGGGGTAAAAGAAGGGGTATGAAGAGAGGAGTGGAGTGGAAAAAGTTGTGGATGGGTAGGAAGGGAGGCAAGGAGGTGTAGAAGGAAAGGAGAAGAGAGGAAGGAGGGGATGAGAGATAGGAAGAAAGGAAGGGTAGGAGGAGAGGAGTGGTAGGAAGAGAGCAATGAGGGGTGGGAGGAAAGAAGAGGAGGGGAAGGAGAAAAGAAGGAGTACAATGAGAGGAAGCACAGACGAGGAAGAGAGTTGCAAGAAGAGGAGGGGTAGAACGAGAGGAGAGAAGGGTTAGGAGGAAAGCTGAGGAGGGGTAGGAGGAGAGCAGATGAGTGTTAGGAGAAGAGGAGAGGATGGTAGTTACAAAGGAGTAGTAGGAGGAGAGGAGATGAGCAATAGGAGGTGAGAATAGGTGAAAAGAAAAGGTAGGAAAGAAGAGGAAGGATAGGAAGAAAGGATGGGTGAGGGGAGGAGTAAAGAAGGGGTAAGATAAAAGGAGAAAATAATAGAGTAGGAAAGGAGATTGGGAATAAGAGAAAAGGAGAGGAGAGTAGGATAGGAGCAGAGAATGAGTAGGAGGAAATTAAAGTAGAAGAGGGGTAGGATGAGAGAGAAGAAGGGTTGGCAGGAAGGAGGGGTACAAGGAGAGGTGGCATAAGAGAAGAGGAAAATCTTGGGGGAGGGGGGGGTCTTCAATTAGTATTTTAATTCAGCTTCTGGGAAAATTGACATTGTTACCCTGTGTGGTACAGCAGACTGTCCTGGGGTTCAGACTTAGGCAGGTAGCAAACCAATTGAGATAGCTAGCAGTTTTTGCAATACTGTCGTTATGTCTCAGACGCTGGTAGTTTTAGTTGTGTGGATCTAATCAAAGTTATGTTTTTCTTTGTGTCTACACAGATTGTATCTATGGGTATAATGTTTGCTTAGGTAGATGGTTAGTAATTCTGGTAAAGAGGAGAGGTGCGAGGAGAGGAGGGATAGGAGGAGAGGAGAGAATGAATAGGAGGAGAGGAAGGGTAGGAGAAGAGGAGTGATAGGAGAAGAGAAAATTAGAGGTTTGTGTAGAGAAGGGGTAGGAGGAGAGGAGGGCTTGTTGAAGAGGTGTGATATGAGGAGTGGAAACCTAAGGAGTAGAGAGTGGAGAAATACATGGAGAGAAGAGTGGAAAAAGTAGAATAGGGGTAGTCGAAGAGGTGTGGTATGAGGAGAGGAAGTGGTACGAGAAGAATTTTGGTGAAAGACTTGAGATGAGAGTGAGAGTAGAGGAGTTGTAAGAAGTGAGGAATGAAAAGAAAAGGAGGGATAGGAGAAGTGGAGAAGTGAGGTGGGGTAGAATGAGAAGAGAGAAAAGGAGAGGCGAAGAGAGCTATGAGGAGCAGTGTGCTAAGGAGCGGAGAGAATTTATACCATAAAAGAAAGTGAGTGTAGGAGGAGTGAAGCGGTGGGGTGGGTTTACAGGAGAGGTAGGAGGAGAGGAGGGTAAAGAGAAGTGTCATGAAGGAGGAAAAGAGAGGAGGGGGAAAAGGAGAGGGGAGGAGGGGTAGGAATAGAGAAGCTGTAGGAAGAGAGGAGATAAGAAGTTAGGGAAAAACAGGAGAAAAATGTTTAGTAAAAGAGAGGAGGGATAACGAAATGGAGAGGATAGTAGGGGTAGCAGAATAGTAGAATAGTTAAAGGAGGAGAAAGGGGTTAGGAGGATATAAAAGGAGGAGTGGGATGTAAGTAGGGGTAGGAGAAGAGGAGGTGTAGGAGAAGCGGGGAAGTAGAAGGAGATGAGAGGAGAAGAAAGGTAGAAGGAGAGACAAGAAACGGTTGGAGAAAAAGAGTGGAGGAAAAGGTAGAAAAGAGAGGTTTGAGGAGAGGAGGTATAGGCGTGGAGGGGAGGTGTGAGGAGAGGAAGGGTGAGAGGAGAAAAGGAGTAGGAGGAGAAAATAGGTAGGAGGAGAGGATAAGAGTGGTAGGAAAAGAAAAGAGGAGGAGTAGATGTAGAGGAGGGCTAGTTGAAGCGGTGTGGTATGAGTAGAGGAAGCAGTAGGACAAGTAGAAGAGCAGAGAATGGTGTGGAGAGGTAGGGGGAAGGAGGAGACGAGTGGTAAGGGGCCAGGAAGGTTAAAAGGAGGAGAAAGGATGGGTAGGAGGAGAGATGCTGAAGAAGAAGAAAAGAGATCGGAGAAAAGGACAGTTAGGGCCAGAGGAGAGGAGAGGTACAAGGTGTAGGAGGAGAGGTGGGGTGAGAGGAGACGGGACGTAGGAAAAGGATAGGAGAGGATAGGTAGGTAGAAAGGTGGTAGGAGGAGAAGAGCAAATCAATAGGAGGAGAAGAGCTGTAAGAAGATAGGAGTGGTAGGAGGAGAGGAGAAGGGGGTTACAAGTAAGGAGAGGAGAAAAAGTGGTAGGAAAAGAGAAGCGAGCAGGGATAAGAGAAAAGGAGAGGAGTGTAGGGGTGGGAATAGTAGAGATTAGTTATAGGAGAGGAGCAGAGGCATAAGAGGAGAAAGAAAGTAGGTGTAGGAGGAGAGGAGGGATAGGAGAAGGGGTTTGAGGAAAGGAGTGGAGCGGAAAAAGGTGTGGATGGTTAGGAAGGGAGGCAAGGAGGGGTAGAAGGAAAGGAAAGGTAGGAGGTGAGGAGTGGTGGGAAGAAAGAGACAAGGGTAGGAGGAATGGAGAGGAGGGGAAGGAGGAAAGAAGGAGTACAATGAGAAAAATCACAGGCAAGGAGGAGAGGTGCAAGAAGAGAGGGGTAGAATGAGAGGAGAGAAGGGTAAGGAGAGAAGTAGGAGGAGAGCAGATGATGTTTAGGAGAAGAGGAGAGGATGGTAGGAGGAGAGGAGATGAGCAATTGGGGGAAAGGATAGGTGAAAGAAAAAGACAGGAAAGAAGAGGAAAGATGAGAGGAAGGATTGTAGGAAAGGATGCGTAAGGGGAGGATGAGAAGAGGAGAAAGAGAAAAGGAGAGGAGAATGGAGTTGGAAAGAAAATTTAAATAAGAGAAAAGGAGAGGTGAGTAGATGTAGGAGCAGAGGAGAGTGATTATAGCAGGAGAGGAGAGGTGGGATAAGAGAAGAGGAGAGTTAGGAGGAGATTACAGGAGACAAGTGGTAGGTTGAGAGACAAAAAGAGTTGGGAGGAATGGAGAGGAAGCAGGAGAGGAGGGGTACAAGGAGTGTAGGCATAGGAGAAGAGGAGAGTCTTGGGGGGGGGGGGGAGTCTTCAATTTGTGTTTTAATTCAGCTTCTGGGACAATTGACATAGTTACCCTGTATGGTACAGCAGACAATTCTGGGGGTTAAGACTTAGGCAGGTAGCAAACTAATTTAGTTAGCTTGCAGATCTTGCAGTACTGTCTATATGTCTCAGATGCTGGTAGTTTTAGTCGTGTGGACCTATAAATGTTATGTTGTAGGAATGTATCTTTGTATCTATTTTGCTTAGGTAGATAGTAGTTCTGGAGAAGTGGAGAGGTGCAAGGAGAGGAGGGACAGGAGGCGAGGAGAGGAGAGAAGGACTAAGAGGAAAGGATAAGTAGGAGGAGAGGAGTAAAAGGAGAAGAGAAGAGGAGAAGTAGGTGTAAAAGGAGATGAGGGGTAGGAGGAGGAGAGGGCTAGTTGAAGAGGTATGGCATGAGGAGCACAAGCGGTATTAAAAGAATTGTGGAGAAAGGCATGGAGAGGAGTGTGGAAAGAGGAGAAGAGGGGTAGGAGGTGAAGAATGGAAAGAATAGGAAGGATAGGAGAAAGGAGAAATGAGGTGGGATAGGATGAGAAAAGAGAAAAGGTAAGGGGAAGAGGGCTATGAGGAGCAGTGAAGTGGGGATCAGAGAGAAGCTATACCAGAAAATAAAGAAGGGATTGGAAAAGAAGTGAAGAGGAGAGGTAGGAGGCTTGGAAAAGTAGGAGGAGAGGAGGGGTAGGTTTAGAGGAGAGGTAAGAGGAAAAGAGGAGAAAGAGAAGGAGGGGTAAGAGGTGAGGGGGGTAAAAGGAAAGGACAGGAAGGGTAGGAAGAGAGAAGTTGTGGGAAGAGAGGAGATACAGGGTTAGAGAAAAGGAGAGGAGAAAAAGTGGTAGTAAAAGAGAGGAGGGATAAAACAAAAGATTAGGATAGTAGGGATAGCAGAAGAGGAGCGTAATTATGGGATGAGAGAAGGGGTAGGAGGATAGAGAAGGAGGAATAGGAAGAAAGTAGGGGTAGGAGAAGAGGAGGTTTAGGAGGAGCGGAGTAGGAAGAGATGAAATGAGAAGAGGGGTAGGAGGAGATACAAGGAGGGGTGGAAGGAAAATAGTGGAGGGGAAGGAGGAAAGGTGAGGTTTGAGGAAAGGAGGCATAGTGAGGAGGGGACGTGTGAGGAGAGAAGTGGTAGGAGAAGATAAGAGGAGGAGGAGTAGGTGTAGAGGAGTTGTAGGAAAAGATGAGGTGTGGGAAGAGAAGAGAAGGGTGAGGTGTGGAGGAGGGCTAGTTGAAGAGATATGGTATGAGGAAAGGAAGTAGTAGGAGAAGTAGAGCAGAGAAAGGTGTGGAGAGGTGAGGGGATGGAGGAGAGGAGGTGTAAGTGGAGAGGACGGTTAAAATGAGAAGAAGAGCTGGGTAGGAGGAGAGGAGCTGAAGAAGGAGAGGAGAGATTGGAGAAGAGGACAGTTAGGGTCAGAGGAGAGTAGAGGTATAAGGTGTAGGAGGAGAGAAGGGGTAAGAGGAGAGGAGATGTAAGAAGACGGGAGAAGTAGAAGGAGTTGAGAGGAGAGAAAGGAGGAGATGAGAGTAGAAGGGGTAAGAGGAGAGAAGAGTAGTGGTAAAAAGAGAGGAAAAGAGGTGCAAGAGAAGAGATGGGGTCAGGGACGTAAATATCGGGGTAGCAGCGGTAGCGGCTGCCACAGGGTCCGGAACATTATGGGGCCCGGGACGCGGAGCCCTGTGGCAGCCGCTACCGCGAACCCCACAAACACTGCTATCATTATACTCCTGGGTCTTTTCAGACCCCGGAGTATAACGATCGGGGGCCCAGGTGATGGAACATAAAAAACACTAACTCACCTCTCCTACGCTCCACAGGCTTTGGGCCTGTTTGGTGACGTCCCAGATGTCAGCCGACATCATTATGCGTCGCAACACCGGCCTCATTCACGCGAGATCTAGTCCAACATTGAAGATGGCCGAAGTAGCGCACGGGAGTGCAGCGGAGCCAGGGAGAGGTAAGAAGCATTGTTTTTTATGTTTGTATCCTCCCATGGGTCTCCGATCATTATACTCTGGGGTCTGAAAAGACCCCAGAGTATAATAATCATTCATGAGTGGTCCACTATGGGGCATAATACTGCGTGCAGGGGCCACTATGGGGCATACTACTGTGTGTAGGGGCCACTATGGGGCATACTACTGTGAGCAGGGGCCACTATAGGGCATAATTCTGTGTGCAGGGGCCACTATGGGGCATAATACTATGTGCAGGGGTCACTATGGGGCATAATACAGTTTGCAGGGGCCGCTATGGGGCATAATACCGTGTGCAGGGGCCACTATGGGGCATAATACTGTGTGCAGTGGCCACTATGGGGCATAATACTGTGTGCAGGGGCCACTACGGGGCATAATACTGTGTGCAGGGGCCACTATGGGGCATGATACTGTGTGCAGGGGCCACTATGGCGCATAATAGTGTGTGCAGGAATGTGGTTTATGCGGGGGGGGGTTGGAGGCGGCGGTTTGTGCAGGGGGTTGGGGGCGGCGGTTCGGGGGGGGGGGCATGTCAAATGTTTGCCTTGGGGCCCAGCCATTTCTAGTTACGCCACTGGATGGGGTAGTATAAGAGGATACAATATGAAAACAGTGGAGGATGAGAGAGGATAGGAGGGGAGAGGTGTGGATGGAGAGGATTGGTAGGTGTAGAGACACAGAGTGGTAGGAGGAGAAGAGCCATAAAAGGAGAGGGTGGTCGGAGGAGAGGAGAAGAGTGGTTAGAGTCAAGGAGAAGAGAAAAAGTGGTAGGAAAACAGAAGAGAGCAGGGATAAAAGAAAAGGAGATTAGAATAGGGGTAGAAGCAGAAGAGAGTAGTTATAGAAATGGAGCAAAGGCATAGGAGGAGAGGAAAGTAGGAGGAGAGGCAGGAGAAGGGGTATGAGGAGAGGAGTGGAGGAGTTAGGAGGTGTGGATGGGTAGGAGGGGAGGCAAGGAGGTGTGGAAGGAAAGTAGAAGAGAGGAAGTGGGGATGAGAAGTAGGAGGAGTGGAAGGGAAGGAGGAGAGAAGTGGTGGGAAGAGAGAGACAAGGGTGGGAGGAATGGAGAGGAGGGGAAGGAGGAAAGCATGAGTACAATGAGAAAAATCACAGGTGAGGAGAAGAGGTGCTAGAAGAGGAGGGGTAGAATGAGAGGAGAGAAGGGTTAGGAGAAGAGGAAAGGATGGTAGGTGGAATGGATCAGTAGGTGGAGAGGAGACGAATGATAGAAGGAGAGGATAGGTGAAAGGAAAGGAGAGGAAAGAATAGGGAATAGAAGAGGAAGGTTAGGGGGGAAGGATGAGTTTTGGGAGAAGAAAGATGAGGAAGAGTTTGAGAAGAGGAGAGTAGGAGGATAGGATGGGTAAGAGGAGAGATGAGGAGGGGTTGGTGAGAAAGGAGCAATAGGAGGAGAGGAGGGATAGGAGGAGATGAGAGTAGAGGAGTGGTAAGAGGTGAGGAGAGTAATGGTAAGAGGAGAGGTGGTGCAGGAGGATAGGAGGGGGTAGAAGGAGAGTAGAGATGGGAGGAGAGGATTGCTAATGAGGGAGAAGGGGTAAGATGAGAGGAAAGTTAAGTAGAGAAGTCGGGTAGGAGGAAATCATGGTTAAAAGGAGAAGAGAGGAGGGTTTGGAGGAGAGTAGAGACAGGAGGAGACGAGATATAAAATTGGCACTAGATGATGTGAGAATGAACTCACTCACATTCTCGTTCCATATTGTTGTTTGTCCATTTTCAGATTCGATAAGGTGTGTATCGTATGTATGTATTTTCTATCATGATATACTGTATATTTAGAGCTTTTGTCTTTAAGTTGTGCCATTTTTGTAATTTAAACACTTTTATATAATTGCAATAAATAAAAATATATATCTATCATACTATGTTACTATTACTAGTATACTATAGTGTATTATTATATTTTAGCCATTGTTATGTTATAGCAAATTTTTGGCATGCCATGTTTGAACCCATCAACCACCCTAGTGGCCTTATTATGATGGGTCTCTACGATAACACTTTACATATAGGGCAAGAGATAAACGTCTTAAAGACTCACTGTTACAGTGCAGTTTTTAAGAATTTGATCTCTGGGGTCTTGTCTATAGATTGAGGGGGGTCAGCATTTCTTCTACAAGTAAAGATTTAGTGTAGGGACCCATCTGAATGAGGTCGCCGTGACGTGGCAGATGGGCTCGCACAGTTCACCAAACTGTGCGCTAAGAACCTCACATTTGTAAGTGAAGTCAGTAATACATGAATGTGTAGTCCAAGAATTTTATCATTTAAAGCTCCTCACCAGAAGTAACAACTCACTTGTCAAAACTAGGTCTTGGCTCTAGTCTTTGGTTCCTCTACAAAATATTCTGGATGCATCAGTCCTCATCTAATCTACCTGGTCTATTACTTTCCCATCATTAAAGAGGACCTTTCATGCCCTCTAATACAGAGTATATTATATACCATGGCAAAGCTGACAGTCAGTTTTGCAGGTATCTCCCCCATTTCCAGAGATATTGGCGTTGTTTTATCGGCTACTGATGTCACTGCACTGTCAGAGGGGCTGGACTCACTGCTCAGTGTCCTTGCTAGGTGGTGAGGAACACCCCCCTGATAGTACACTTCTATAGTTTTGTACTGTGAAGAGGGGCGTTCCTCACCACCCAGCCATGATGCTGAGCTGTGAGGCTGACCCTTTTGACAGTGCAGTGATATTAGTAGCCAAACTAACAGCACCAATATCTTTAGAACTGGGGTAGATACCTATAAAACTGAAAGTGCACTGAATTCAGCACACTGTCTGTCTTGCAGCTGTATATAACATGCCTTATCATGAAAGGTTGTGTAGGAAATGTTATATGTATCTTTTTTGTAGCATACATTAGCAGTAGATTTTAATAAAACACTCTGGATGACAGAGCCTATCAGGTGATATATGTCATTGGACTCTCTGATATTTCACACACTGCTCCTGCATTTTGGCCTAGTTTTTGGTAAATAAATAATGTCCCGCTGTAATTTGTCATGTGGTGTTCTTCATCAGATTTACCTGAGACCTTCTAAGGTCTAGATGTTTTTGTTTTTTTTATATCATGTCCTGATGCGTAAAACCATAGAATGTGAAGAGTATACTTTTTGTCATGACTGTATATATGATCACTGCAGTGATGACATACAATACTACCATGACTGCTGTAGTGGTCACATGCTGCACATGCCTATTTTACTACTGTGTCTTGTCTAGAAGGCTGGTGGTACTTTTGATGATGCCTAATGTGTTACCTACAGTAATGTACATAAATGAGCTGCCCAAGAAGTCCCGTCCCTCCACAACATTGTAAGATCCTGTAACTCGCTCATCTCTTTATGACATTCCAGGGAATAAGTGTCACAATCCAACCCTATTATGAGGTTATACCAACAAAACCGCACCTCCTTATACTTGTGTAAAATTGGCCTGTAGTTTTGGTTTGAAAAGGTCACAGCCCAAATTACATTGCGCTAATAGTATGGCAGCAAGTAGTAACTAAATATTTGGAAATTGTAGAATCATCTCTACAAAGTATTCAGATTCATAGGTTTATAACCAATGTAATGCTTATATAATAAATGCAGATATATACTGTATATGTAGAAAGCATTTGAGTGAAGGTGCAAGATTTGGGGAGTTACATCTCAGATACACTTCACCTCAGTGGCAAGTACATAGAGGATTTAGTTGGCACAAATTCAGTCATGAAGGGGTTAATGCTTAGGAACACTGTGGGTGACTTCATTTTGAATGAGACATGCATCAATAGTAGCCATCTGCAGTTACTCTGGCAACTGTGCTGATGTCATAAACCATACCTCCCAATCGTCCCGGATTCAGCGGGACAGTCCTGGATTCCGGGTCCTGTCCCGCCATCCCGGTTGGCGGGAGGTATTTCCCGGGATCAACTCATCTGCGTCCTACAGACACAGATGAGTTAAATACAATGATGACTTAAATATAATGATGAAGCAGGAGCCGTCCGCATGACAGCTCCTGCTTCACCACTCTGTGTGAAGCACACCTATGTGTGATCCGGCCCTGGGAGATGCAGGTGCGATGTGATGACGTCACTCACATCATGCCTGCAGCTCCCTGAACACTCTGGAGGGGGAGACCTCAGACAGAGTAGACTCCACAATCTGTGAGAGAAAAAGGGGACATCTGCCTATGTAATGTCCCAGTACGGCCATTAATTGATTTTTGGGCCCTCGTGTGCCCTGTGCCAATGCGATGCATTAGGACATTATGTAGTGTTCACCCCTCTACAACATTGTGCAAAGGCTTCATAATCCCTTTGTGAAAATGCATACTCATGTTTACATCTGGTTCCTGATAGACTGTCATTTATTAATACTGTCTTTCTATGCATATTCCTGTGTGCTATTTCTCTAACTGTAATGTCACAAGCCTAGGTCTGGTCACATGATGCTGCCCAGGTAAGCCCAGCCCACAGCATCTCAGTGATGCTTCCAGAAAGTTCCATGAGAACTGCTGGGTTTCCACTCCTCCCTCTAGAGGGAGGGGCTGGATCTTCCTCTGGGGAGTCTAGAGCTGTCCTCAGACAGGATAAGATCTAACCTACAAAACTCTCCCCCTCGGGGATTGAGCTCCAAGCTACTACTACTCCTAATCTCCATTCTAGACTGCAAAATTGCATTTCTTCTCAAGCTTACAAGATCCCTAGTAGTACCGGCTGAGGGATTTGAACGTGTCGCACCCAAAGGTCAAGCCTGGCCAAAGAGCTAACCTCTGATCCTGCGGGCGGCATTGCTGGAGTGCTACTTTAAAAGGGACTTGTTCACGCCATCTTTCTCTATCCCCCAGTCCACGCGGAGGAAGTACTCTTGTTCTGATAGATGTTGCAATAGCCAGTGGGGAGAACATTGTCATTGGGCCCCATTGCCAGCTCCAGGCCTTTAGTGGTTCCGCCAGCCTGGGCACCTCAAAAGGACTACAACCACCAAGAGTGAGTAGAACCTTCTTTTCCCACGGTGAGCCAAGCCGTGAAGACTTCTTATCCGTAGTAACACACATTGGACTGTATATTGCTTACATTGCTGTTGCTCGTAGCAACCAACCCCCAAAATCTGCTATTTGCAGAAGATAGCTAAGAAAGTGTGGCTAGACCAAGCTTGTGACAATCTCTTGCTGTGATTTTGACTGCATCACCAAAGTGACTTACTGCATGTGCCTTTACTTGCAAGTCTAGAGAACTGTTTATTTGCACTACTGTTTCAGTAAAGATTTATTTCCTGGTTTCACCTCAACTTTGTGTCAGAAGTCATTAGCCTGCACACTGCACAAGGGTACTCCAGAAGAATTGAGATATGTGAGGTACTAGGAATACCAGGGCTGCTTCCACTCTGCCACGTGACACCGTTCCAGCTAGCCCGGTTACCCCTGGTTACCACATATTGTTTTTTTGGCGTCACGAACAGGATCGAAGTGTGTGCCTATCCACCCTTCCTAGTGCTCAAGAAACCCCCTGGATCTGCTTATACAAGAACTGTTTGGGACCTGACAGGCTTACCCATCTGGAACTTCCAGGTATGTACCCGCTGAGCTCTGACAGCAGGGGTAACACCTAAGCGAGCAAGGATTTCTGCTTTTAGTTTTTGGTATTGTCTGGCATCTTGCTCACTTATTACCCACCTTTATAGGACTTCATCTTGCTGCGTATGGGCCAATCATAAAGTATCTTGCTTGAAAAGGTGAGGTACACTGATCGATCCAGTGTCCAACAGATTTAGCGCACCACAGTCCTTCTTATCCTTCGGAGGTGCGTTCTTCCGGTAGCATATAGCTACACCATTTCTCTTCTCCCTGTAACAAAAAAGACCTTTCCTTGCCTACAGTAAGGGCAAGAACCTGGACCTCAACGTCGCAAACCACTGGTACCGGTGATGAGGGGGCTGCACAAATGTTGGTGGTGATTGTTCCCCCGGGGCGCTTCCCCTATACTGTGCCGACTGGTGGTGTTTGGGGCGCCCTGATGTTGTCGGTGCAGAGTCAGACACAGAAACGGTTGTAAAGTTGAACTTTTACTTCCATGGGTGTGGAGGCACAAATGCTTAAACAGTTTCTTCAATACAAAACAACGGGGTACGCCTGGTGACACAGCAAAGTCCTGGGGTGCAGGGTAGACTTGATGAAAGGTGTTCCTAGCCCCTTATACTTCAGTGTTACAGCCCTAAGGTGCGTCTGGGCTCCTATTTGGCTCATAGGAGGATGCCCACCATGATACTAGTACATAATATTCCCCACTCACGTTATGTGGTCCTGATAGCTCAGAGTTTCGGGGTGCAATAGTCAGGGTGGCAGGATATTCCACAGGTCTGGCCTTGGCCCCTGGATCCTGTGATACTTGCTATGGAGCACGTGTTCCAGAATGTTCTCTCCACAGTCTCATGCTGACAAGATAATGATGCTTGACTTCCTTCAGGGCGATGGCTAGGCAGACAGGGGACAGGATCTTCTGAATAGCTGGAGTATGTCAGCTCTCCAACCTTCCTGGGCCTGTCTAGGACTTGAGATTCCTGCACTAAACTCACTGCTTTCTTCACAGGACATCACACTTATCTCCTCACCTCCTCCTCCTAACACTCCACACTTCTAACTCCTCACACGCAGGACCTTCCTGCAGGGGTGTTACCATGGGGACCCAGTGATCAGCTGACTCCTCCCCTTTTCCCAGGCGATGTCCTCCCATTGGACATTTGGTTACTATTCAATCCTATGGGAGGTGTAATGCATGTGTGAGGCTCACTAGGTGGCGCTGTGTTGTGTGAGACTCAGGACCCCCTGCTATGTCACACAGGCTATGAAGCAACAGGAAATAATACAATGCACAGAGATCACCCTCAGCCCAGCCATAGCCAGCTCTGGGATGCCATAAGTAGAGAACCCAGTGCCAGGTAGGGCAAGCCTGCAGATATCTCTACATACACACACACACAACCCCTAGACAAGTTACTAACCGAAGCCCTTTCTGAACGGAACACAGCAGTAGTAATACAGATTAATAGAGAGTGACTGATAGATAAATAGATAGATAGATAGATAATAGAGACTTAAGAAAAGTTATACTTAAGCCTTATTATGCTCTGGTGGTATATGGAGCTTGTCTAGGTGAGGCTGGTCAGTCCATCTCCCAAGAGAGAAGATGAAGAGAGAGAGAGAGAAGCTTTTGGCACATCATATATATGGCCCACAACTCAACCCACCTAGATGTTGTCACTCCAATCAGGCTCTTGGTATTGTAATAGATGCAATACTTCTTATGAGTCTTGGGATGGCTCTAACACTTAAAATCGATCCTTGGCCCAGAGGTAATGACCTATATCCACCCATCTGACTTCTAATGTCCTTGTTCAGTGTCTTATCTCTGGGTAACTCTCTTTGAACAAGGAAGCTGATTATCATCACCATGAAGGTCTCATTAGCACATTCCATCTCCACCCTTTTAAACAAAAGCCTTCCTGGCCAATGCTTGAATAGATGGATTACAGCTCTTTGAAAACAGGTTTTGTAGCCTGCAGACACTTATGAGATATCTGAAGCATATAGCTCTCTCAGAAGTTCTGAATGGAATGATTGATACAACTAGATAAATATGTGTATATATATATATATATATATATATATATATATATATATATATTAATGTTTAGGTAGGCACCTCCCTTTACAATCCCCCTGTTGTCAGGAACACGACAATGTAATTTGAGGAAGTGTTTGTTTGAAGTGGGTGTGCCCCTCAGCCCTATTCATTCCTGGTAATGGTTCAGGATGGAGTGAAGTATAATTTGGATTTGGGTACCAAGACATCGATCGTTTCCAGGGACACTTTCCCACCTATGACTGTCGCCTTTCAATATCCTCTGGGCTCGACAGAGAAAACGTCTTTGCGCGTCCTGATTTGCGGTGTCAGTGATACTTTCTACGGTCTCGCCCCTAACATGTCACACCCAGCCTGTGCGGGAACATTTTTATCCATCCCACAGTTAGTCAGGTAAGACCTTTAAAACCACAGTCCATTGTCACGGTACATGCAGCACCACCTTGTCCGGACCAGAAGCTCACGCAGTGGCCAGAATGTTCTTGCCACATGACACCAACTTGTCTGCAGGACCGCTACCTGCATTTTCTACACAGGTCACCAGTGAAGTTGTCACCGGCCTCCATGAACAGAAAAACCTGGACTTTATCGTTAGCAGGTCTGTGAACCCCATCTGAAATGATGTCTCAGGACCCAAATGAATTGTGTAGGACTGCTTCCCATGTCCCCTGTACCTGACATTCAATCCATCCATTATGAACCATACCATTTTATATGGCCGAGGTGGCAATTGCCTCCTACAGTGTAGGGGCACTCACCTGTCCCCAAGGATACTTACACCCCTTTACCCAACAGAAATTAATGTAACTTATATATATATATATATCCTACTCATCCACCAAACACACAAATTCCTCACCCCTATAGATCAAGGCGAGAAAAATAAAAGGATGGTATTGGTGTGAGAGACCCTGCCACAAGAGCACGTGTTTCCTACTCATCCATAAAAACACATGACCTTTCAGACCCAGGTGTAGATGGGAACACACCAAAGATGCAAACAAGTATGTTCATACACAAACACACTAGCAAGTCTAGTGAAAGTATGTTGTTGCAGAATAGACCATACAGGCACTTACACCTGAAGTGTCTATGTGCACACACAAAAATGTACAAGAACAGAAAATTACATTGAAAACATTATTTTCATGTTGCTGCTGACTGTATTGGTATCAAGTCCTTAGTCCCTGCCTTCGGGTAAGTTCGTGATGCCATTTCCAGCCTTTTGAATATTTTCTTACCAGGCCTTTTATCTTCCTATAGACAGCGATCATTCTTTATACATAATGGCTGCATGTATATTATGGAGGACTATGACTGGGTACAAGCAGATTAAAGAACACATGTTTTCTAGCTATATCCGAACAGACTCTCCCCATCAAGATACGGCTGAGTCCTTTCTCCAGGGCATGAACCATCTTCATTATTCTTGGTCATGTTTCAACAAGATGGTGGCCTCCGTTTTTCAGAGTTCTTTGAGCTTTCTAAGACACTTTCCTCCTTAGTGAAGTCTAGTAGCAGTCTGAAGCCACAAAACCAAGAGGGATCCTGGTGTGGAGCCTTACAGGAGTATCTGGACGGATATCCAACCTTCTCTGGGGGTAACGGTGTTCTCCCCTTCTGCTCTTCTACATCGACACCTCCAGAACGGGATAAAGGGCATAATGGTGTCTCCTGAAGGAGTTCACACCTCTTTCGGCAGTTAGTTGTACAAATGGTATATGATACATTAACGGACTGGGTACCAAAACCAATACCCTTGACCCAAGTACTTCAAACTAGATGGAGGTATTGAGCTGCTTTTCAACTCACAGAACCCCTCATTATCCCAACAAAATATCATATTCACACCCGATCACATCCCCATAAGAGGATACATCTCTTTCTCCAACATCCATCTGTATCAAACAGACAGAGGATGGTCAGTCTCATAGGTCAGGATATCTGAGGAGAGCTGTGGATGTAACACTGTTCTGTTATCTATCATTATACTTAGGTTGATAGCACCATACCCACGTCTCACGTTGCCAGAGACAGGTGCCAGGGATGAAGCAGGAAAGAGACTATGGCACCCATGCCACCTTTGAATGACCCACACCAGTTAGGCGGTTGGGCAGCAAAAGTGATGAGGCATGGACTCACCCTTCGCTGAGGCTAAAAGGGTGTCTACTTATACAGCAAGACACAACACAAGTCACAGTTAGTTGAAAGTTCACCCTAAACCGGAGAGCAAACATGCCACAGAGCAAGCTGAGCCTCATCCTGTTCTTCCAGGAGGCCCACGACTACTAGTCTAAACTTCTCTCGTAAAGCACAGATAGAGCTAGTGGCATCTATATGTGAGTGTTGGTAAATCCTCCAAAACATGATTTCCACATCAACCTGGCCCTGAGGCCTTCCCAGTATGTTTTGCCAGATTCCAGAGTTTGCTTCTCAGACCTCCAGGTCCATAGCAAGTTCAAAGCCCCTGGTTCCCGCCTACAAATTTCCTCCCAAACCCATGGCAATCAAATCCTTTCCCTTTACTTCCTGTATCTGCAGGCCTCTTCTCCCTTACTTCTGTCTCCACCTACCCATCCTTTTATCATATCGATCTGATTCCTCACAAACTCCCTCACATATATGTAAGAATAATTACCTTGTGATGATTTTCCAGGGAGATGCTAACTGTGAGCTATGATCAGCCATTTTATAGGTTGGGGTATTACAGGAATCCCTGTGGGTTTTTGCATTGGCTGAAGAACTTCAGTTTCATATGAATCTCTTACCAGTCACACATGGCTCTTACCTTCTCTTAAATGGATACCATTGGTCACCTTCTGTTCTCATAATAGATTCCTGATGGGTTTAGTTGTGGAAAGATAAACCCACTGTGTAAATGTCCAACACCCCTCATCGACCGTCTCACAAAATGGCCATTTAAATGAACCATCAATATTGATATGTTACTATCTCTGCCTCTGGGATCCTTCCAATCAGAAGATACATATCTATTCCGGTATTCCCCTGGGGTCACAGGGGTCCCATCCATCCATACATCAATTATTGGAGAATCCACCTGTTACAGACTATATCCCATCTCCATGGGTTAGAGTCTGACATTACCATCTGAGTGTCTGGTTCCCAGGCATAGGTGATAAATAATGTCCCTGTCACATCTGGTACACAAGCATCCCTCATAATGGTACCAAAGATCGAATGGATGGAGATCCCTCCAGCTGAGTATACCTTCTGATTCTTCGCATCAGCTCGTACCCAAAACTGTGGCTCTGTATAGCCTTCGAAGTTTTACTGGGCCGCTCTGATTGTTCCATAATACTTGTCCAGATTTACTGCAGTTTAACTTAAAATCAATATGCTGGTCTCCAAACAGTCCGTGACACATGTCTCTGAGCATATTTGGATTCCCTAGTTATTACCATATGAGAATCCCTTAGCATACAGTACGCCTTTAGGTGCCCCTTACTGGTATGGGTCTATCAAAGTATGTCCTAACTCTTTAAGCTATCTTGATTGGTATGTTTGTGAAAGTGGCTTTTAGAATGTACTATCCACTGTATTCTGCTCAGTGACATCTTCAGGACTCAGACTCTGCTTTGGTGCACAGCACCTTTGTTGTGTTTACTATCACTGGCCTATAAGGACGTAAGTGGGGATTTCTAGACACCCATCTTACTGATTTGGTAGCTGTTGGTTCTGAGTCCTGGAAATGTCTGTACTCCTTGAGGCATAGAGCATGTAGGTCATGTTGTATGGCGATACTTTCTCCACCGGGGTATAGTGCTGAACCACACCATTGGCAAAACCCCTTCCTCTGAAACCTATACAAGTACCACGGCCCTGGTACAAATGTAAAGTTGCCAATAGCCCAGGATTTTTCCTTCAGACATCTCTTCTGTACTGAGAGAAGACCTGGAAATTCGGTGATCTCTCATCTGAGCCAAATGTGGGTTCAGAACTATTCCCTGCAAAGGCTGAATCACAGCCAGTGCCATGCTTACCGTCATTAAAGAAGTTGGAGGTACACTCTGCTGGCATGATCCCTACCTTTATGGTTCCTTGTATGGAGGTAACCTTCGTTCTGTGATCTGGGTAAAGAATAACATGATAATATGAAATGTTTTGACACACCTTTTGACCTACTACCCCTTCTTCACCCAACCGAGCACTTCCATGACCTTATTGAGCTGGGGAGGCACGGGTAGCCTTTTGCTTGGTCAATGTGGATCCAAAATCCTGCCTTTCGTCTGTGAGCCGTTTTTGTTGAGATTGGCTTTGCACTTTCAGCATAGTGTTACCCATTATTTATAGACCTGGTAGGGTCCTTCCAGTTTTTGCATCCCAGGGCCTGCCTTGCGGAATACTTTGACCATGACTATTTCCCCTACAGAGGGCATGGGAGTCAGTACGGTTTATTCATCTTTATTGCTGCATGCGGTAGTACCCTTCAGGTTCTGCTGAACCTGTTGGAGAAACACATCTTCAGCAATAGCATCTTTCATGGTGTAGAAATTTGGGGTTCACTTGGCCAACAGATAGACATCTATGCCCGGTCATAAGTTCAAATGGTGTTATGCCGGTTGTTGTTGCCTCTGTGGCCCGGATACCCATCAGTACTGCTGGGAAGGGAAGTCACCCAAGTGGAACCCCTTTCCAACAGTGCTTTGGAGAGCCGAGTTTTGATAGTTCGTGTTCATCCGCTCCACAATGCCTGCTGACTGTATGATACATGAAACCTTTGCTTTGTTGTCCAGAAGTCCACAAAGTGCTTTCATAACCTTGCTCAAAAATGGGTTCCCCGATCTGATTCAACGCCTGGGGGATTCCCCACGGATAGAATAAGCCCCACAGAACCCAGCAGTAGTAGTAGTGAGCTATTTACCGTGTGAAGGCCCACCATTTTGAGAAGACATCCACCACCACCAATGCACAGGTGCGACAGTTATTGCCGTCTTCCGGTAATGGTCCCATGTAATCAATTTGTAAGTAGACCATGGTCCCTCCACTGAGGAACCCGCTGTAACACTACCAGGGCAGATGCCCTTGGTTTACCTGAGCACAGCTCAGGCATTGTTGTGTAACTTCCTCTACCGTCTTGGACATACCTGGCCAGTATAATTTGCCCCTGAGTAGGGCTGCAAGTTTGTCCCGACCAGATGACCCAACAACTGATGATTGAGTCTTGTTAGTTCTGCTTGCGGTAGATGCTGTGGGACTCACCGTAGGAGGGGAGGGTTTGGTTCCTTAGTGAACAGTAACACAAGATGCCCCTGCCGATTGTCCAGGATCTTGTGGGCTGGTAAGGTGTGCTGCCAGCAAAGGATCCTTGACTGTTCCCTTTCAAATGACACTGGACCATCTTTTGAGTTGTTTGTTTCGATTTGAATTCATAGATGTAGATGGTTTGTGTCTGGCCCTCTGAGTGACCCCAGACACTGCAGCCAATTTGCAGACTCATCTGCTTTGTTGTTACCCTGTATCAGAGGGTTATCACTCCTTTCTGTGTGTTGGAATTTTTATGATCAAAGCATTCTGAGATGTGCCATGCCCCATTCTGCCAACTCTTTCAGGACTGAGGCATGAGCTGTTGTTGGCTGGCTGTCCACAAACCTCGTCGTTTCCATGTCCAGATGCAAGGAGAGATCGGACTACACATGAGCTGTCGTTACATATAGCACGATTCCCCGAGGCTGAATGAGCAGGCTTTCTGACGGCCTCCAGTCTGTAGCCTGCTGCTGACATGTGACCAGGCAACCTTACCAGCTTCTGAGTACCCATGGTCTCATCCAGCACTGCAACCTAGCCATGTAGGTGTCGTTCAAGCAGAATCGAGAGCCATCAACAAAGATGACTCTGTCATCGGGATTATGGTCATCCTGAATAGCTGGGGATCAGTGACCTGCGTGCTGACCACAATCATGTTCTATCCCCTGGGTCATATTTAACAACTGGTGAGAAGGCTTTGCTTTGTGGTCCACTGTCAGACTCGCCCACTCAGCTCCACAAGATCCACTTCCCAAATCTCTGTTGCAGGACTCAGGGAGTGCATTCGGAAGCAAGAGTGCCAGTGGGGGAATGTGGAGTCTGTACAGTGAGGGGCCTGAAACCCACAATATGCTCGGTAGCTTTAACCGCATAGTGTATGGCTGTCATTGTTTAGCACATTCATCAAAACCCCTTTCAACTGGTGAAAGGAGCCTGGAGAAGTACCAGAGGTTCATACTCAGATCTCATTCTTTGAAGAAGGACAGTAGAAGAGACTCATGTCAGCATGGGCTTGTATGGCCAGTTTTCCTTCTGGGTGAGGGGTGGCTTAGGACTGGAAGTGATGAGAGATCTCTTTTCAGAGTTGAAAAGGCCTCTTCCTGGTGTCTCTGACCAGTCCTTCAGAGAAGGCTGTTCTCTTTTCAAGAAGTTCATAGAGTGGTTTTGCTTTGGACGGCAAAATCCTCTATGAACTCCTCATGAAGTTGGCTACTCCTAGGAACTTGCATAAGTTCTGTAGAGAGTCTGGCCTGGGTATCTTCACCAAGGCTTCCACTCAGGCAGCCAGGATGCCTGGCCTGACATGAAATCTGGACACCAGAAGGAAGTGACTTCTGTCCTAGCCAAGTTTGCCTACAGGCTCAGCTTGAGTCCAGCCTGGGCCAGGAGTCTCAACAGTTCCTTCAACAGAACCAGATGGTCTTCCATGGTTTCTGCATGAAGGAGAAGGTCGTCTACACATTGCAGCAGCAGACATTCTGCTGTGAGAACACACTTAATACAGCCGCTAATGCCTGGTGAAAATATGACTACTGTGAAACCCCTGTGTTGTGCACAGAAACATATAATGCTTGTTACCCACCAGGCTATGAAATTGTACCTGGCAGCTCTCTGTCAGTTCGATGGAAAGAATCCATTGCCATACCGATGGTTACATTATACGACTTTGCCGTTTACCCTTGCCATTATGTCGTATCTGAGCGACTAGCAGGTGCAGACATGGGGGTGTACTTATTAAGGATGCGGGCGTCTATTGAAGCCTCCATGTAGTTTCTCAACACCTGCACCTCTTTTTCTATACAGGCCATAAAGGAGTCATTGCACTTTGAATTACCCCTCATGACCACACCCCTTACTTCCAGGTCTTGGACTGTCTCTAGGATCGATTGTGTTGCCTCAGGCGGAAAGCGGTATTGACGCTGAGGAGGGTCTGGCCCTTGTATGTCCACCTGAACGCCAAACTTACCTTGCGCAATCATTTTTGCTTTGAGCTCCGTCGTTCGGGATATTCGAACACAATAGGTTCAAGGTCTAAAAGGTGTGGACCTCTGGCCATTTGTGTCTGGCACATTGAAGAATTCTCAATTGCTGGTAGGGTGGTCTCAGACATTGGTGCTGCATGACATACACCTTTGATCGTCTTGGACCCCTCCAAACAATACAGTTTGCCAACCATTATCCATTCATTTTGTGTTGTCACATTGGTACCGGCGATGTTATCAGTAATGCGCGAGGATACGTTCACATTGGGATTCCCAAGGTCCTATTTCTGTCAAGCTCAACTAGAACTTCATCTATCCTGTGGGCTCTCACCCCCCTTGTTGGTGACCAACCCGATCACCATACACTGAGGGCTGTTGGGGTGTAGATCATGCTTGAGGGTCAATAGAAATTTCCTGCTCCGGTGTCGAGCATGAGATCTTGGTATCGTGGTTCTTTATTCTGGCTTTAATGTGGGCCTCTGAAGAATCCAGTATGATGGTTACGGTTGTTTATCTTGGGGTCCCTGACCGTCAGTCAATCTGTAATTACTCTCAGTAGGCACTTCTGAGGTACATACTGCCACTTGTGGTTTCTGAGTTTTAACACTGCAACACTTATGATGTTCTACACCTAATGTTCTATCCTTCAATTATCAGGCATTTAATAAGTGCCACATGTTTCAGTGCCTGTCTTTGGCAAATGTCCCTGATTGCCATCTGTCTGTTTCCCAACTTGCTTGGCGTAATTAGGCTTCATCTTGTTCATTATTATTGCCATTTTTCTTGGGTTTCAGTACGATTGCGAACTACTTGAGGGCAGTTTCTTTTAATGTGTCCAACCTGCAAACACAGAAAAGCATAGTATGTCTCCATCTTTCTGTTGGAGGAGCTGTGGGATGTTAGACAGATGTGTGGTTTAGTGTGGTGTCCACGTTCATCTTGTGATTTGACATGGACCTTTCCACGCTCCCTGATTTTCACAGACTTTTTATTGCGCAGTAGATCTTGTCTATACTGTCTAATCATGGCTGCACTTCAGCATTGGTTCCCTTGCTTTTCGTGCCTAGTCGATTCGTGTGTCAAGGTATAAGAATTTGTACACAAACATGCGAACCATGCTCTGTGGGACTTCCTATACCTTGATCCTTTGTGATCTTCCTAGACATTGCTCAAACCTGTTTCACACAGAGGGACGAAGGTTCGTCCTGTAAGGTGGGTTTGAATTTTGTCAGGATTTCTGGAGTAACATCCCAATGTCCTGTTGCCAGTTTCATGAGTATTGAAAGGTGTTCTTCCTCATCATAAATAGCCATTCTGGGACTTGTTCTCTCTCTGTTGCCCTTACATGGTTGGAGGTGTGTATATAACCACAATTTGGAACAGCTCCATACGATATTCTGAGTACAGAATATTTCCTGCAATGTCCTTCAAACATATCACAGGCCGTAAATGGATCTGTATTAGGGTCATACTTAGGATCTCTTTGCAGATCCGTAACAGAAATTTATCTTTTCCATGCTATGGCTAGGATAAAATTCCACTGACCTTTCAGACGTGTAGAAGCAGCCGTATGTACAGTTTCCCCATCCACTACTTAGTCCCCAATTTGAGTTCCGTCCATGGAGGCGGGCCCTGCTATTCTCCTCTCCAAAGGTGTTGAGAATTAAGTGCACGGCCCACTGGAGTCTTAGTATCACAAATGGACTATTGGATCTCTGATCCGCAGGAGCCGTGGGTCTGATTGCCCCCCGTCCTCCTGTGCCATTCCTGAGGCCACAAATCTGTTTAGCTGGCATGTACCAGACAGTTATACTAGGTCAAGGATAAGTCAGAGATGATTCCTGCTTGTTCAGGTGAATACTCTGCGACTTTGCCGCTTGATCCTCTTTAGTGTCACTAACATTGCTTCTGTAATGCACTTCACTTCTCTAAACTGATTGTTCTCAGTGTATAATCGAAGGAGTTCTTTGTCCATGTCAGAATAATAATTCTCTTTGTCAGAGAGTTTGGATTCCAACACACAAATTCTCTCTCTCAATTATACAAAGTGCCTCATCTTTCAATTGAGTTTCTAACATGTGAATCTGCTTGACATTGTCTGTGGCACAACAATGACAGTGGGAGTTTGGTACTGTTAGCTCGCTCCACTATCCTTTCATGTTTGCTAGGATTCAGCATGCTCTCTGGCTTACAAAATGGTATCTCAAATATATACACTTGGCTTCGCCAGCATTTGTAGTCTTTTGGAAGTTTTGCTGAAAACTGTCCGTTTACCAATGCAGTTTTTATCATGACATAGGCCTGATCCACGAAGCAGACCAAGCAACATTTCTCCTGATTTAGAAGCAAAAATTGTGTTGAATGTACTGTGTTTAGCTAGGTGTTTTAATGTTGAGAAATCCATACTTACTTTTCCTGCTGTCATTTGGTCACCGTTGTTCTTCTACTTGTCCTTTGCTGCTTGAAAAAGTATCCTTTTCGTAATTAGGAAAGCCTTTTCCCGACCAGCTGGACTTCTGCTGAAGAACCTTGACTTTGATATTACAGAGGCACAAATGATTGTGTCCCCTGAAATAGAGTTGGAGTTTTTAGAGGAAACAGACAATTGTTAATACCTGCAGATAAATACAAATAAACAATAGGTCTACTGTTATTAATTATTTTAAGTGAAGCTTAAGCAAACTGGGTTAGCCGTGCAAACTTCAATCTGGGCATACAGTGTAACGAACACTTCACTGCGTACCAATGTTACCTGTCCACGCCCCTCCACTTGATAGTTCACGGTATAACACAGTTTTGCCAGAAGACAAATACTTAAAAATATTAAACAGTACGGACTGGCTCGCCATTACGTTAAATAGCTGGCACTACTAATAATTAATATTCATCACTCCTGACTTGCTTCACCAATCCCAGTTTCCTCCTTTCTCATTAGTTATATTCACTTATCTATTTCTTGACTGGTTTGCATGTACGATAATTTACTCCACACAATATTAATAATAAAATACGTTTATTATTAATGCAATTTGTAATATGATGGAACTAGGTTATAGAATAATACAAAACAGTATTAACACAGTGCAATACAATAAGTACAGAACCCAATTACCCAGGTGAATATAAAACCTGCAGATAGTCTTTACATACACACACACAACCCCTAGACAAGTTACTAACTGACCCTTTCTTTGCAAGGAACACAGCAGTAGTAATACAGATTAATAGAGGGTGACTGATAGATAGATAGGAATAGATAGATAGATAGATAGATAGATAATAGATGGATGATGGGTGGATGGATGGATAGAGAGATAGAGAGAGAAAGTTATACTTGTGCCTTATTATGCTCTGGTGGTATATGGAGTCAGTTCTGGGTGAGGCTGGTCAACCATCTCCCCAAGGGGGCTGGTGAAGAGAGAGAGGGGGCTACTACTCATATTTATGTCCACAACTCGCCCACCTAGATGTTGTCACTCCAATCAGGCTCTTGGTATTGTAATAGATGCAATACTT